>JAVYIG010000102.1:0-37500 GCA_035222895.1 Strongylocentrotus droebachiensis
GCCAAATAGACTTGTTTCTGTAAATTTGTTCATTTTGTGAATAACCATTCCAATGATGGAAGATTTCCTTGAGCAAGTAGAGATTGACCCATTTTTTGCGCTGTTGCTTGCAAATTGCAGTAGGCCCATGTGTTTTGTTGCATAATTCATGATTATGTACATTTGCTTGTTTAAGCAAAGTTGAATTGTACATTTCAGATAAATAATGATACCCATCACATTCCAGTTTGTTATGTTTGGTAAAAATTTTAGTAATTGATGATCCTGACGTCCCATTGTGTAATGTCTGAATTTCCAAATTTTTAAGTTGTTTTGTCATGTCAGGGATGTACATGTCAGGGATCTACGAGGCCGCCATCCATTTCCAGCCTAACCGCGATCACGATGGTGGTCTCCTGCGTTCCAAATTACCTCTCTAATTTATTGAAATATTTCATATTTCTTATGTTATTGTATGCTTCGTACATGTTTATCGAATTATATAATTGTACATGATTTTTCATTTAATTACTTTTGTAAACATTGTATTCATTGTATTTGTTATTGTTCGAAATTTTGTATTTTGACTTTGAATTTGTATATTTTTGAACGCAGAAATAAAATCAATCAAACAAACAAACATGTAGACATGAGTTTGGAGCTTGCCTGGAGAAAATCAAGTTGATGCAGGGCGAGCATATTTTTATATCGCTTTTTAAAAAAGGGCACAATGTATATCTATACTGGAATGGTATGGGAGAAGTTGTGCAGTATCTGCTGGAATTGAAGA
The DNA here is from genome assembly GCA_035222895.1 of Strongylocentrotus droebachiensis. Taxonomy (NCBI): domain Eukaryota; kingdom Metazoa; phylum Echinodermata; class Echinoidea; order Camarodonta; family Strongylocentrotidae; genus Strongylocentrotus; species Strongylocentrotus droebachiensis. Next base: position 770 of record JAVYIG010000102.1, read on the forward strand.
AGATGTGCAATGGTATTCAGATTTTCTATTTTAAGTTTAAATTGAATCATCACTACGTGTAGAACTAAAGTACATGCATGTTTAGGTAAAGTTGTGACACTGGGCAAGGATAATATGACATGATTTTCATGGGGAAATACATATATCATTGTCTACATTGCTCCCCTTTTTTTTCTTACATATCTTAATACCATACGATACCCATTATGTATTGTTGAAAAGGATGTCTTTTCGAGAAGGAACATGTATATGTATTATGACATGAAATAAATTGGAAAAAAAAAAGCAACAAACAAATGAATTGCCCAATTTCAAAGTTACTTTGTGTGAAATTTATACTCGGAGCTCTGTGTGTGTGTGTGTGTGTGTGTGTCGAGGGGAGGGGGGGGGGGTGGTATACTTCTGTGTCTGGAATTGTGAGTAAACAGATGTATGAGAGGATATGTTTATAATGTGTGTAAAGGTATTGATGTGCATGGATTTTTTAAACTTTTTTTCCCTCATTTTTATGAGCGAGTTGGGCATTGTCTATGGAAGGGAGGGGGATGGTTGGATTGTTTTTGCCAGTGATGTCTTTATTTTATGATGTGGGTTATGGTTGCATGCTGATTAACTCCCCCCCCCCCCCCCTCTCTCCCCCACCCACCCCTCTTATGAGCAGCAAACCATTTTGGTTTGGGGCTGCAAGGTTAGCTTGTTGTATATGGACATACAGCCCCCTCCCACTTTTCATATACGGGGGGGGGGGGGGGTTGTTGAGATACAATACAAACAATAGCGCGAGTTACTTTCTGGCTCGCACAGTTGTGTTTGAAATGTGGCCGACACAATTATGCACTTCAAAGTTTATACATGCACTGCGCGCGCGCGCGCGGTAGACCGGGCGAGTGAAACAAAATGGCGTCAATGCGCAAGTTGTCGCTACTCTCTATATATAGGTACTCTATACCGGAGGAAATGTTTGCTCCCTCACCAAACATAGTAGAGGTTGTGATCCGTAGTATTATAGCTCTATGCATGTGATCATAGATTGAACCTTACAACCCTCACAAAACTCGCCGATTAATTATGACCATCACTTCGAACATATAGATCTAGTCTATAAAGTGGAGTTTATTATTTTATATTAGTTACCAAGGCTACCTTATAAGGATGATATTGTATAAAAATTATTAATAAATAACAATGCAATATACCTGACAAAAGACTTTCGGTAAATAAGAGAGAACATAATAATGATTGTGAAAAATGTGTGAGACGATTACATTTGGGCCGATATTTTTAGAGCGAGCTAGGTCACGTCGCGACCGGGAATTCCCTATCAATGTTTATGTTTAGAGACTAGTGGGAGGAGATTTCTCTCGTGATCTGTTTTCAATTCAGGAAACAAGCAAGCGTCTTATCATATGGAACCTTCGTGCATGAGCTGGAAAATGGTTGCCGTTTAAGTTGGTACGTATGAATAATTAAACTGTTGATGAGACGATGTAAAATCTGGACTAACTACCACCACCACATATTTAGCCATTTTAGGATCTGTGCCTACGCCTGTGCATATGGCCTTTGTGGCGGCTGTGCGGCGCTAGTGTACACTTAGGCCTAATTCGTATCCATTTTTGACCCGTACTTCTGCGTGAGATACCTTACTAACATACCAAAAATGAACTTAATCTTCATCACGTATGATATAAAGTCGTTATTTCTAACCAATTTTGTGTCAATTTCTTTGGCAATATCGTGAAATAGGCCCCGCAACTTACCCGTCTTGTAATCGATTACAAATCATCTTAGACTTCTAACTTCAGTCTGCTTCAGCCAACATTTTCATGACGGACAGCAATAAAAGGGAGATAAAAGTGAGTTAAATAGGGGTTGAAAGGGACCCTTTTTTTAAATAATAATTAGGAGGAGGGGGGGGGGCGGGCCCCCCCAAAAAAAAATAAAAAGGAAAAATATTTAACTAAAAATAAAAGATAAATTTAAAGAGAGGGGGGCGGGGGGGCCCCCCAAAAAAAAATTAAAAAAAATCAAGAGAGGGGGCCATAATATGAAGAAAAAAAAGGAAATATTAAAAAAGGAAAAATATTAAAAAAGGAAAAATATTTCACTTTAAGAAGGTAAAATATTAAAAAAGGAAAAATATTAAAATAGGGTCTAAAGATAATTAAATCATTTAAATGTAACCCTTTTTAATCATTTGCTAGCTCTATTTATTAAACCTCAAAACACCCCTAAATTATACTTAGGTGAAAGAAGCCCCACTACCGTGCTGTCCGTCTTGAAAATGCATAGGATGGGGCCTTGTTCACGAGTATACAGTATAGTCGTGATACAGGCCCCATGTCCGTGTTGTAGAACATGCAACGCCGTTGCGCGGGGCCTATATCACGAGTATAATATAGCGAGTTGAATAGCAGACTCGCTAATATATACTCGTGATACAGGCCCCGCTGCTGTGTTGAATTGTGCGCGATGCCGTAGCGCGGGGCCTATATAACGAGTATATAAGTATAGTCGTGATACAGGCCCCGCTGCTGTGTTGAAGTGCGCGCGATGCCGTTGCGCGGGGCTTAGATCACGAGTATATATAGTGAGTTGGCTGAAGTTAGAAGCCTAGTATAAAATTATAATCGATTCAAAACAGTTGCGGGGCCTATATCACGAGTATGCCATTTCTTTTTGTTGTTGAGTATTTTCCCTAAAAACGAAGACATCTATTTACTTTCTCACAGGGTTCACGGAGAATCGTAGACCGAAAGCTTCAGTCTCTATAATCGTCGGTTGTTCCACTGAGACTACGTCTGGCTCCACTAGACCTCGGTTATACAGACTGAACGACTGCCTATACCACCACACGTTGAAGATATCACGGCTAGATTTTAGCCGTTAGGCCCCTCCCACAAACATGACAAACTTGCCACGGCCGTATTGTTATGCCCCCAAAATCCCCCAAAATGTCATTTTACCTCATGCATATCCAAATTTCAATTAGGCTATAATACATCGGTTCCACTTACTAACTTGATTGAAATAATCCGTTTAATGGTCCCTTTTAAGGAAATTATGGGTCAAAATCGACATCCATGTTGAAAATCTTGCAAGCCGTGTTAAACTCTCGCTGCCGTCAATCTCATCTCTTCTAGTCTACGCCGAAGGCAAAATGATTATGAAGGAAAAACTGTGCGCCATCTACACGTTCGTAATGGCGTTATCACAGTTTTTTACTTCATAATCATTTTGCCTTCGGCGTAGACTTAGAAGGGATGAGATTGACGGCAGCGAGAGTTTAACACGGCTTGCAAGATTTTCAACATGGATGTCGATTTTGACCCATAATTTCCTTAAAAGGGACCATTAAACGGATTATTTCAATCAAGTTAGTAAGTGGAACCGATGTATTATAGCCTAGGCCTAATTGAAATTTGGATATGCACGAGGTAAAATGACATTTTGGGGGATTTTGGGGGCATAACAATACGGCCGTGGCAAGTTTGTCATGTTTGTGGGAGGGGCCTAACGGCTAAAATCTAGCCGTGATATCTTCAACGTGTGGTGGTATAGGCAGTCGTTCAGTCTGTATAACCGAGGTCTAGTGGAGCCAGACGTAGTCTCAGTGGAACAACCGACGATTATAGAGACTGAAGCTTTCGGTCTAGGAGAATCGCTGCTCAATTACAATAACAATTGCATACCGTATCGTACTAACGAAGGGCCAGGGTGCGGGCGCGCGAGAGTGCATGATGTTATCGACTGTATTAATCGTCCAACCAGTTGAAATTATAATTTGAAGAAGACTTTGATAGATAAAAAGGGTGAGTCCTCGTCTTAACCCTATTCATCCATGTATCGTCGATTCAACATGGCAAAGAGAAAGTACGCATGCCCGGTACAAATACAAATATTCACGCTATAGAGCGCCATTCGCTCTAAATTGCTAAATATGCATGACTCAAAGTAAAAGAGCCCTTCTCAACCGCGTGCATATATTGAATGCCGTACGTAGATGCAATATTTGTATAATATCAAGCCTAGTAATTATTTTAAGTCCATTTCCTTCACAGAATCAACATTTGCTTTTTGAGGAGAAAGGCCACAAAGTAGACATCATCATGGCACTTGGTAGAGCACCAAAGATTATTTCAGAGATGAAAGGTAATTGTGAAGTACTGTACTTCAAGTAGTTTTTGACAACTATTATAGTGCAAAGCAATTAGATTCCTGCCAAAGGATTGTCAAATGGAATTTCATTGGATATTTTAATTAGTAAGAATTGAAAGACCTATTTCTTTGTATTCTGATGTATGATTTTAAAGATACAATATCCTACATATCAACACTTATTCAATACTTTTGATAATAATTACAAGAATTTGTGTGCTATTAACACAAATACTTCTTACACTATTATTACAGAGAATTCAGATGATATGCTACATGCACTTCCTGATTAGCTTATTTTGTACACCAATAGTATGGTTGATTTATTGAGATATAACCCAAACAAAATCCAAGATTCTATTAAAGTCTTAATTGATTATGCTTTCCATACAGAATATATCCAAGACCTAAAGAGGAATTATGAGGAGACTCAGCTGCCTGTTACAGATGACAGTGTTCCTCTTCACAAGCTCTGTGCTAAGCTGGAATACATGCTGCAGATTGACATGAAGCGTATGTAACATTCTTTATTGTTTCATGATTTAATTGTTTGTGATTCGGCAAGTGCCAAATCATGTTATAAAGATCTCAACTGCAATTGGTGGAATTTGGCAGAGACAACAGGCAGAGATATTGTCTGCTGGGAGCCAGAAAGGCAGTAACTGATACCATTTGTCACAAATTCAAATCACTTCTCCCTCTCAACAGATGATAAAATTGATCCTACAAATCCATGAGGATATATATTGATATATTGACATTTGAGTTCAATTGATCATTTTCAAGTCAAATATCTGGTACGTTATATGTGCCTGACTTCCTGTATATGGTGTAAACACACATTTTATTCTTACATGTAGGTAAAGCATAAAGATTTTATAAGAATGAAGATAATTGTGACACTTGCAGCCCCACCTTCATGTACATAATTGATTGCAGGAGGCGTTGCGCATTTGAATAATATAAGATCATGTTTGTGCCTATGTTTATATTGTATGTAACACTTACATGTATTGGAAACAAATTTTATTAGTGACAATGAAACTTAAATCTTGAATTTGAATAGAACCTAAATATTGAAAGGTAGTGATTGTCTTTGGATAAACTCTTAAACATTTTGATATAATATAACATTCTCTCATTACCAGTTGTCTACAGAAGTTTTATCATCTACCTCATGTTAACACAATGACTATTGAATGATGTAAATCATCTTGCTGCAGGGACTATCCTCTTTCGACAAGGAATGGGTTAAAAAGCAGAAAATTTGTAGAAAATTGAGAAGATAAACACATTAAGAAAACTGCCAATTTGTTCACTATTTACTGAATTTGATTGCATTCTTCACCAAATACAGACAAATTCACATCAAAATGAAAGATGCCGGTAGCAACACATTGTTATTTCCTCAGGATGTTTTTTTTTATTATTTTTGTCTCTCAATTGATATAGCGTCTGCAAGGTCTGGAATGTTTGCCAGCAAGAGAGACTACTGGGATTATATCTATCAGTGTCTCTACAAGGTCAAAGGTCTTGATGATGGGATTAGATTTGTCAGAGCTAAGAGTGAGGTAAGTTTCTCATCATATAGCCTCATTCCCATATGATGTTGTAAATCCCCCCCCCCCCTGGAAAAAAGCCCCTTAATAAAATGATATAACCATTGTGGACCTCACATTTCTTAATCTTTTCACACAAAGATAAGTGAATGCACATAGGAGCCTTTTTTTTGCTCATGTATTTTTGTCTCCCTATTTCTCAATTAATTACACGTAAAAAGAACCCTGCCACATTTAACCACAGCAGCTTACTGCATCATTTGTGAATGGTAGGTTTAGTTATAAATAGGTTCATGTTCATCATTCCCTTTTTGATGATATTTCATGTTTTGTAAATTTACTTGGTTTGTACAGACTACCCTGTTTCAACAGCTGCCCTTGTTTAAAAAACAAATTTTCAAGATAATATCTTTGTCTCTCTTTTTCCACTGTTTATGAAAATGATATATATGTTGATGTTTTTCTTGAAACTTCAATATGTTTCGTAAATTTTTATTCTCAGCATGATTAAAAGTTTGGAGACTCTAGTAATCTCTGTCATTTTTGTTCACGCCTCTCATTGCTCTCTACAGGTGAAAACATCTCTAGGACGTGGCAGAGCATTTATCCGTTACAGCCTGGCCCATCATCGGCTTGGAGATAGTCTGCAGCAGTGTTTTAATAATCAGAAAGTTACACGGTAAGAAAGAAAAGGATGATGGTGAAATGTTCATAACCATCCTTTTTTATTAAAAGCCCTGTAATTGAAAAAAGCTATTGTAAAACAATGTTTTGGCCATTGGCTGTACATGCATGATTATCTGACCACGGAAGCCAAGGCAAAGTGCACAGCCCCCCCCCCCCCAAAAAAAAAGAAGATTGACCACAACCATGAAAACTTATCCTCTGTAAAACAATTTTTGTCAATGGTTCAGCTATTCATGGTTATTTGAACTTGAAAGCAAATTCCATGTGGTTTTCAAATTATCCCTAAAAATTTCTCTTACACTGATACACATACTGCTACATTTGCCTCTTGTGATGTGCCACCATTACAATGCTAAAAGTCTGGCATAGCTGTAGATGATATGGGAATGTTGGGAATATATTTGTTATGAAGTTAACAGTTCAAGAATTATTGTATTTGAGAATTCAGGAACAAGAGCAAAAAATACACTTTGCTAGTGTGGACCATGCCTATTCACCTTGTCTTTGTTTTCCTATGATCTTTCTGGCTTATAAAGTATATGTGTGTCCTACAAAAACTGAATGGAATTTTTCTCTTTGCAATTTTTATTTTTACAGCACATGGTACAATCCTAACTCTCTAGTGCTCAACCCTAGCCTCTATGGTCCCTTGGTTAATGACCTCTATGACATCAATGACCTACAGTTTGACCTAGCTCCATCAGGTCATGACCTGGATGCATCATGGCCAACGCACTCACGTCATGTGATGGGTCCTTCAGCAGGGATGTACAGCTCATGGCAGCCACCTAGTCGGACAGAGAGTCTTAGCAGCTTAAGCTCACAGGTAAGTGCTTGGTAGAAAGAAAGAGAAGTAAACTTGGATACCAGTACAACTGTGGATCGCCTTTTGCATCATTTTAAAGAACAATTTCTCGAGATGAAATTATATAGCTACTTCTTGTAAGTTTTAAATTTCATTAAGGCAGGAATGACAATGACAGCAGTTTTGTATTATCAAGACAATACATCTGCAATTGCCTGAAGATTTCAATATTTCCAATGATATAAAAAATAAAAAGCAGAAAATTATTTCCCCTCTTTGTTCTCCATATATTTGTGGACTCAGCCGAGTACACTAGATGGCTACCCCAGTCCCACAGCGGAGTCCCGTCCAACCATAGGAGAGGAGAGGGCATTACATCAAGCACAGACAGAGTTAGAAGAATGTGAGCAGGTCAATCGGGAGTTACGCAAACGCATCGTCCAGCTAGAGAGTGAGAACGATGATATGCATCGTCTTGCCATGGAAACAGAGGAACGAATGAGTAGCATGCAGTCAGAATTGGAAAGGAAGGTATGGAATACAGGGTTTTAATGTGAAAATCTGTATGAATGATATATATCATTATTGCAAATGAAAAGATTCATGCTTAGGTTGTGTATTCTGATGTCAGAAAAGAGAGGTCTGGAGGCATGTTATTTTCCTCAATTTGTCAGTGACAGATAAGTTATTTTCAATGCACTGTATGCTTAGGGCTCCTGTCATTAATGATTTGTTTGTCTATGACTGGTTCTTTGAGGTTTAAATGAGCCACAAGTATAACTTCTGTATCGGATTCAAGCTTACAGTGAAGGCAAGTTTGAGCATATCTTGTGATTTGACCCCGTTTTGGTTAGGTTTAATCAGGGACTATAATAAGTCACACCCTTAATTTTCCACATATAGGTGCAACAGCTGCAGTATGAGCTAGAGAAGTCTTCCAAAGAATCATCAGATATCACCGAGAAAATGAACAGGTCAGAGGAGAACTGGAAGAAAAAGATAGAAGATACAGAGAAGGTGAATAGTGATTTGTGTAGCAGACTAGAAGCCACGAACCTTCAGCATGGTAGCCAAGCCAAGCTATGGCAGGAAGCAGAACGTGATCACCAATCTAAACTGATTGAGGCAGAGAGGGTTCTGGCCGAGGTCAAGGTTGAACTCACTGGGGTCAAAGGTGAGCTTGCATCTATCAAAGGAATGGAGATGAAGAAAGATAAGACCATTCAGAGCCTGGAGGAGAAAGTTAGTGCCATTGAGACCAAGAATGTAGAACTGTTTGAGAAGATGGAAGGGATGGTGGACAGCAAAGATGCAGAGGTGTCAAACCATCTACAGTCTGCAAACAAAGTACATGAACTCCTGGACAAGCTGTCTGAAGCTGAGAGCAAGAACCAAGATCTGCGTGGAGAGAAGGGTGCCTTGAGACGCCAGATTGACCTCCTGGAAAACAATCGCAGCTCACAAGAAACAGATATCGTGGCCAAAGTGGCGGAACTTGAACTGGTTGTCTCAAAGAAGGAAACTGAGAGTAAAGTCATGGGTGAGAATATTGCAGCTCAAGAAGTAAAACATGAAAACTTGGTTCAGGAACTTCAGGCAACCATTAGTGCTCTTAAAGATGAAAAGTTAAAATTAGAAAGTGATTTGAAAGAGCAACTGCAGAAGAGAGATGATTCAAGTAAATCTTTGGAATCAACGCAAAGTGAGCTTCTCCAGTCAAAGACGGCCATAGTCAGCATGCAGCAAAAGTTGGTTGAACTTCAGAAAGACACTGACAGGTTAAGAAAGGAACTACATGCTGCTGGTGTTCAGAATGAAGCATTTAAGGCACGCATCAAACATACAGAGGGGGTCTGTCAAGAAAGGCAGAAAGAGATTGATGATTTGGATAAGGAAATGAAGGAACTAATATCCAGAAACACAGAGGTTAATGGGCTCCTTAAGAAAGAGAGAGAAAGGACTTCCAGTCTTGAAACACAATTTAAGGACAGCCAAGACAAAGTAAGTGATGTAGAAAGGGAGAGAATGAATATGATGCAACAATTGGAACATGTAAAGAATCTTCTGTCATTTGGGGAAGAATCTGGTATTACAAGAGAGTCTTTGCAGGGGAGTAGTGATGAACCTGATAGCTCTGATCCCAAGGCAACTCAGATTAGTCAGCATTTAACAAGGATGGTTTCAGAGAAGAATGATGCATTGCAATCAGTCAAAGAATTGCAGTTAGAGAACCAAAGGCTATCAAAAGAAGTGAAGACATTGACTGAAAAAACTATGCATGATTCAGAAGATGCTAGTCATACAGCAGACCTAGTGCTTAAAACTAAGAAAGAGTTGGGTGCCCTGCAACAAAAACTAGATAATATGGGAAAGATGCTAGAAAGCAAGGAGAAAGGTCTACAAACCCAAAGTATTGAGAGGCAGAGGATTGAAGGCCTACTCCAAGAAGCAATGAATGAGAAGGAAAAGTTGGAGACAGACATAGTGAGGTTACGTCTAGCGATTGACAGCAAGGACAAAGAACGAGATGTCCTGATTGTGGAAAAGACAAAACTGGAGTTGGCTAGAGATGGATTGGAGAAGAATCTATTGATTAGTAGACAAGAAAAAGATGAAAAGGAGAAGAAATTGAGAGAACAGGGAGAGGTGATCTCACAGTTGATGGCCGATATTGAACATTTGAAAGTACAGAAACAGGAGGCCCAGGAAGGGAGGGATGGAATCCAGAAGCAACTAAACAGGGAGAGACTTACCACAAGGGAACTTGAAGACACAGTGGAAGATCTAAAGAGACTTCAAGAGGAAACTGTTACATTAGAACAGGTGAGAAAAAGTACTATTGACTAAGACTTAATCATCCCTATTATATTAGTTACATGTCTGAACATATCCTAGATAAAAGATCACAATTTAAGTATTTTCCATAAATAAAGGTGTTTGATGTGTTGATATAACTCTTTGGAATATGTAATGGAGAATTTGGGGTATTCAATGAAAATTTACATTGGGTAAAATTTGATTATGCAGAAAAAGGATCGTAGTTAGGTGTTATTAGGTGTTATTAGGGGTAATAATATACTTATCTGTAAAGCACTTTGAGAGGGCCTCCGGTCCTGAAAAGCGCTATATAAGAACAAGCTATTATTATTATTATTATTTATTGCAACATAGATATTTCTGGTAATACGCAGGCGCATTTCAAAATCTTTTCAAAGACAAATATGCCGAAACACTCATTTCCATGGGAATAAATAAGTTGTTGAAATATGGTATTTCTGATACAGTGTATGTAAACAAGAGTATCAAGAGATTTTATGCTGTTACTTTGGAGGTTTATGAGGAGCGCAAGACAAAGATGACGCAGGAGCATGGAGACAAAGTGGAGTTCTTGACTGAACAATTCCAGCTCTTGAAAGAGGAGCAAGAAAAGACGAGTGGAGAAAGACTTCACTACCAGGAGCAAGCAGAAGATCTGAGCAAGGAGTTAGATAAGGTCAAAGAGAGATGTGAAATCTTGGAGACTGAGAATAAGGCTGTCAGAGGTATGTACATCTATTTACAAAAAGGAATCTACTGAATCTCTAGGATCATATATTCTTTTTAGTCTTACTTCTAATAAAATAAACACTCATCATACTTTGGTTGAATTTCCAGAACATCTAACCCAGTGCTTGAGACAATGTTGGACATAAATAGAGTGTCTATGGAACATTACCCACAAAGCATCTATGGATTATGAAATATTTATATGCCAATAAATTTGGCAGTCAGAGATTCAGTCCCTGGCATACAGTTAGCATGCAATAAATCCTCTTGCATTTATTTGTAATCAAATATGTGATAACCCTTGAAGTCCACAGTTCTGAAAGGAGGGATATACTACTCAAGTTGACACTTCAGAGGTGGGGTTTATGTGTTCCATGGGAAAGGAATGGCTAAATTGCCTATGCTTTATAGAAATTAAACAACTAGGCTCATTCTAATATTCATAACAAATTTCTTAACCATCATTTTGTTCATTTCAAAGACAAAAATAATGACCTGAACCTGGAGATCTTGCGCATGCAGGAGGAGGTGGAGCTGTCTAAGACCGAACGTAATGAGATCACAGAGAAGCTGGAGCAGGTCAGCACGGAGACCTCCAGGAGCCTACAGGAGACCAAGCTAGAGATGGAACAGCTCCAGGGCAAGGTGGAGGAGGAGCAAGAAAGATCCAGGGTGATTCAGGAGCTAGATGGAGCCCTTGAGAAGGAGAAGGAGAATGTACAGGTTGCAGAGACGAAGGCACAGGGAGCCGAGGAGGAGACACGGAGGGTTCGGAGTACGATGAAGGAGGAGATCTCAGCACTCAAGTTTCAGCTGAGCTCTGAAGCTATGCAGTATCAACAAACCCTACAGGTAATCATGGATTCTCAGATATCAAGTATCGCAATCCACAAACTACCTGACAAAGAGATTTCAGCATTTGTGATTGAATTAATTTGTTTAGCAGTTTATGAAAAAAGGGATTTGATCAATCATGCAATAGTGCGATTGTGATAACATTTCTGAAATCTTCTGTATCTTTTAGTAATTTTTTGAGTATATTTCATATTGCAACCCCTATTTTTAAAAACAATAATCATATCAATATAACTAATAGTTAATGTACCAGTTAATCTTCCAATACTTCTATTATAACTTTTCATTGTACTTTCAAGCTTACCAGTAAAAAAAAATACAATTGTTCTGTATGCTTAGGATTCAGTGTCGCTATACTATATTCAAAATATGAACTTCAAATATTACTTCTATTAAGAGATTTAGCCAAAATACACTCTCAATTAACCCCCCTTACTGGGTTCAGTTTTTGAGGTTGATTTTATATATTCTTGTTATACAAACATTATTTTTGAAGGTGATTGGTGCACTCTAAGTACAGTACAATTACTACTGTAACTAATTGTATTTCTTATAATTTTTTTATTTTTTATTAAATATTTGGTTGTATGAAATGACTGACTTTGTTGTAGGGATACCAAGAGCAAGAGAGTGAGCTTGAGAACTTGAAGGTACAGAGTGAGGAGCAGCATGAAACTATCCTGGCACTCAGTAATGAGATAGAGACTGTCAAGAAACAGAGCAATCAAGATAAAATCAACTTTCAGAAGAAGGTAAGAAGGCAAAATACAAGATTACCATAACAACTTTAAGGATTAAAATCTTCTGTTAAGTCGAGGTATGGGTAATATATAACTCCCATTCCTGCATCTCAGACAAATTGTTGAGTTTGTTGTAAAGAAGTGCAATTTGTCATTCATGATCTAGATGCAAATTATATGTCAAGTTCCAAAAGGCCTGTTGACATATATGCTGAGGTAACCGCAGTTTACCACATGTTTTTTTTTTAATAGTAAAAAGTGTGCTGTACTCTGTATCTTATATACTGTATAAGTTAGCATGCATAAGACCTCTGTTGAGCATGCTTAGTTTTTTATCCCCATTTATTATTCAGTTACAAGTAGTACACAAAAACCCACCTGCATATGTGAACATGCAGGTCTTTAATATGTGACAGAGTATGACATTTTCCTCTTATTAGTTGTTATATTTCAAATTGTACACATTTTGATGGTGCTAGGTTGGAATAAGACATGATTTAGCCTGTACATGCAATTGGCATTCCGGCTAGTGGAGTACACCATCATGTATTAAACAAGAGAATGACCTTGTCCATCATGAGGCAAACATGCATTAATTTGAATGTATTGTAAAAACCCAATGCACTTTTTCATTTTATTTTCACTTTGTGTCATAAAAAATAATTCATTTCCAGTCAGCTGCTAATTAAGATGCAATTTTTGAATGTTTTCTAGTAAAAGTCACCCTTGTAAATGTCTGCTTCAATTTGCACAAGTCATTTTAATTAATCATGATGTATATTTAATCCTTAAATCATGAGTTGCCTTTCTAATGCCAATTCCCTAAGTGATGTTGTATTGTAATGACTACTCAAAGAGTGTAATGTCTAACTACATCCCGCATCACAGTATCATTTGATGTTGTTATTTGTTCTAAACATACCCCACTCCCAACCCCTCAAAAAAGACCCCCAAAAGTGCTTTATTGAAATGTTTAAATAATTTGCTGTAAGAATATTACTAGTTGTCACAACCTGTCTGTTGCTCTCCTTGAATCCTCTCATAGCTTTAACATAGCTGCCAACGACTCCTTATTTAGAGGACTGATTCCTATCATTTGGCCTACACACTAAATATAATGGACCCTAGAATCCAAGATTCCCCTTTTTCTTTAGAATGACTGTTTAAAAGCAAGCAAAATGCATTGTATTCCTCATTTTGCGTGGTGAGATTCCTACTCTGTGCTATGAATCAATGGCAGCTATGCATTCAATGATTATTCACTACATGTCCCATCCCTCACCCACCAATCATCCAATCAAATATTGCCTTCTATACCTGCTCTATTGCTTGACCAATCAGCTCTCAGAACAGGAAAATGAAGTTGCAAGGCAAGAGCAGCAGATCACCATACATGAAGCCAGTGTTGAAGAGGTAATTCATGTCTTTAACAACACTCTAACATGATAACAAAAAAGAGGTTTGTTGTTTTGTAAGTGCAGTAAATAACAGCTAAAAATAATAACCTCATTCAAGTTAAATGCATTATACTGACCTATCTGTAGAGGCTTATGTCATGTAGCCATTAGTAATACTCATAAAGTTATATTTGAGGACCCCCTAATATTTTTAAGCAAATATATGTAATTCATCCTTTATATTAATACATGTAGATATGTGTACATGTATAAATGACTTTTTAAAACTTTGTACATCCATACATACAATATTGTATATTCCTTTTGTTATCTGCATAAATATTTTGCAGAAATAAATACCAAATGCCACATCACTTCTGATAAACCTTAAATGCTCCTGGATGTGTTCTTAAAGAAGAGTTGTTTTAAAAAAGATTAATTTATGCTGTGTTTGTTTTGTGATTTAATATGTCTGGTAACATTTTGATTTAGCAACATTTAGCTGGTTTTCAGTTCCATCTGTTTTGGTTGTACTAACCCATATTTTGTAGATGTTTCTTATACAACTTCATTTTCATGTCTACTGCTATCTACATGTATAAAAACTAACAATTCATGTCATGAATTCAGCTTCTAAAATTTATTGTAACTGCATTTATGTGTCTTGTTTATTATTTCATGCAGTTTTTGTTTTAATTGTTTGATTCTATCAATCGCAACCACATTCACTCATTCAGAATTACTCACACTTTTTTTAAATTTGAAAGAGAAAGACCAATCTGTATGTTGTAACACATTATATTTCAGATCCATTTCCTTTTCAAAGTTTTTTACAGCAGACAATGCTATTTTGAAAGTCTCACTGTTATTTTGTAATGCAAACTTTTCCTTGTTTATGTCTGTGTATCATGCTAATATTCATTAATATTTGCACTAATAAGCTTACAAACGAAGTATAAAATGTACCAAGGAGACATAGAGACAATGTTTGCCCAAGTATTTAACTGCATATTGATTCTGAGCATGTAAACATGTGACTGTTTGTGCACTATGTTTGCACTCTATGGCAGCATACTTATAAATTCACATGATTTCATTGTAGTGAGTATTTCACATTGCATTAAAACGATCGGTTGAATTACATTTCTTGATGAGTCGAGTGTCAAAACTGAAATTTAATTTCCATTGGTATATGTTAAAAACAATTTTATATACACAGTTGTATTATAGCAGTTCAAGACACAAAATGTAGATATTACAATATAAAAAACCTAGCATGGTTACAGAAATGCAGAAGTGAAAAAAATAATCATGTATTAATCATATATTAAGCATGCCGACTAACGCATGTAGGGTGATGAAAATAAAGGCCTCATATTTATCTTGTTGACCAGATGTTTGTAATGATAAACAAAGTTATGTGAAGTTTCTCAAATGTTGATATTCATCCTTCATGATTAACTCATTATTTGTTTGAAAACAGGAAAACAGTATCGTGTCAAATATGGTCTGCACAATTACTTGTGAACATCTCACAGGCTTACTATTTCTCTCTCGCTCTCCCCCCTCTCTCTCAGTCCCTCCCTCCCTCCCTCCCTCCCTCCCTCCCTCCCTCCCTCCCTCCCTCCCTCCCACCCTCTCTCTGTTTTACTTTTAGGCTAATTTCTCATTCTTTTGCATTTCTCTCTTGTACAGTTATCAAGATGCCTTGAAGAAGAAAAGAGAAAAAGTGTTTCTGTACAGGTGCGTATTATTTCCTTAAGATACTTGTTATTTGATGTCATTTCCTATGAACATGAACCATTTATGACTGTTAACCGACAGTTTGAAAACCAGAGTTTCTAATTTGTATTCTCTGTTTCATGATTATCATTGTCATTAGAAATTTAGATTATTTATGATTTTGTGGTATTTTTAAAATTTGAAATTTGACTAGGGTTTGTATAAAACACTAAAAAGAAATTGTCTCGGTTACAAAAGAATGATGAACATTTCAATGAATGCATAGACAATTGAGCGGGCTTATTGCCCATGATAGTTAATATTGATATTCTTTCTACTTATGTAGGGATTTCAAAGTTTCATCCATTGATAGTACATGTAGTATGCAGAATTCCTTTAGGATATAAATGGCATGAGAGATTCATATACAAAGCTTTTTTAATGTACTGTATTCTGTATATATTTTGATATTCAGTCAGAGGTGATAGAACTGCGGAATGCGAATGGTAACCGAGTGACCAGTTTAGAGGAAGAGCTTGCATTGGCTCAAGATGACAATGAACAATTAAAGAAACAGCTTGTCAAACTCGTCAAGTAGGTACAATCTTCAAAATTCTTTAGGGCAATCAATGTTTTGTTGAGTTTTTGTACCATACTGTATAGCTAAACTTATATTGTGATTGTTTTCTCTCTTGCATTTAGTTTTTCACTGGCTCTCACCCTGTCTTTTTCTGAGTCAAAGTTGTTGTTCCATATATCTATTTTATTTCTCTTTTGTCATGCTCGTATCCCTCTTTTTTTAGAGAGTAGTCAAATGAAATAAGGATTAAAATTAAAGCAGTGTATTATCAGGTTCTTGAATATATTCACTGTCATTCTGTTTTGCATACCGGTAATACCTAAACAATATTTGTCTATGCCAGGGGATGAATCTGAAAGCAAAGTGAGACTTACACATTGTATAAACCATTTAAACCTCATTGATTACGTATCGATGTGTTTATGAATTTGTGATGTTTCTGTTTTCAGGGAAAAAGACACCCTATGGCAGAGGACTGAGAAGCTGGAGTATAATAGGAAGATGAAAGCATCTGAAAGATGGATGGATGATAAACAGGTTAGAAAACAACACCCATGATTTAAAGAAAACAAATGGATGTTCATTCTCTATTTCTTCTCACGTAATAATCAGTCAATAGGAAGTCACAGGGATTAATGAAGTGCTTCTTTCTATATTCAAGAATTTGAAGTAATTGATAAAAATAATGCTGAAAATGGGAATGATTGTGTTGCTCTTAAGACAAACATCGTTTACCCAGCTCCAGATCAAAGTCTTTACCATCTTCCTTTATACAATCTATCCATCTCTTCCTGGGCCTTTCTTCTTTTCTCCTTTTTCTCTGCTTCCCATCTAATCAATTAGTTCACCTTCCTCGTCCCTCGTCCATACCATCTTAGTCTGCTCTCTCTAATCTTCTCCCTTATCCCTGTCACTTCCTTGATTAAGTGGTTGTCTGTTGGTCCTTGATGGAGGATAGTAAATGAGACTGTCTGACACCTTGATACCAAGTCATTTACAGCCTCTCCTCAAAATATCTCAAAGAAGTATTGCATGGTACATAGTAGATTAGATGTAAAGATGAAATATAAGTCAAAGCAAGATGTCTCATTGGAATGTGAATTTCAAGAAGCATGATGTTATAATTCCTCAGCATGTTAGCATCAAATTTAAATTAATGCCTTTTATTTATACGTTTACATTTTGTTTCTTTTCAGGTTACTCAGTGCATGTCGTGTTTATGTGAGTTCGGTCTGACTGTACGGAAACACCATTGTCGTCTTTGTGGAAGAATCTTTTGTGCAAAATGTACAAACTTCTTTGTGCTGACCTCCCATAGCAAGTAAGATGATGTCTGGCTGAGAATATAAACTTCACAAAATGATCAGAATTATTAAACTGAAAAGTTTTCTGATTATTTGGAATCTTGCCGCAGGAATGTCTTATTTAATCAGAATGTCTTAGTAATTCTAAAATCTTGCATAAAATACATCTTACAACTTCATTAAGAATGGTATTTTGACATGTTTGCATTTATTACCAACAATTATTTAGTGAATATTGGAAACAAACATTTTTTAAACACCTCTAGTTAACAAATCTACATGTATATTTAGTATGTAATAATACCCTTTTTTAAGTAGTTTGATGTATTAACTTTACATCTATGTTGGAGAGGTCAGATTTCATGTGACCATTGTTAGGAAACAATATATACCTTTTATTTTTAAATATCAGTGTAATAAAAACAAATAGCCCTGAAGTATTTGTCATGCAATAGTTCATTAAAATGAGAAATTTGCATCCATACATTTGATGATAGGATCGTATATCAAGATGTATTAAAAAGGATAACTCAATTGTGTACATTCCCATCTATCATCTTTATGAACCAGGAAGAAAAGCCGTGTGTGTGAGCAGTGTTACGTAGGACACCAGCACTCCCTGGAGGCTGCTAGCATCAACACCTCTATCATCTCCACCAACTCCTATGAAGATAACCTGGATGATGGTTCATCTCCCAACCAGAGGGCGGAGGACATCCCTGGTGGGTCCAGCTATGTCGCCAGTGATGAGGGCATGTCTGATGTGATGTCAGAGAGTGTGAACAGCGAGCCAGTCAGGATGGAGGATGTCGACGAATCGCTGAGGATTGTGGGAATGAATGCGATAGCCCAGGGTGATGAGTGAGTACCTCCTCATACTCTCAGTAGAAAGAATGTAACAGAGAAAAGGAATGATTTTTATGAATGGGCAATAGATTGTAAAAACCTACATTTGACAAATGTTTCAATCATACGTGTAGTTGTGAAATGACGTCAGTGACAATAAATCTAAATTTTGTTATCCATCTGATATTTTATTATTTTATCCAGCTGATTATTGTATAGCCATTGTAGTAATTCAGTGGGTTTTTTAATAACCTTTGTACTATCTTGATATATGTGCTCCTCGGGTGCCATTATAGGCAGATATGTGCACTATTAAAACAAATTTAAAATTCTAATTCTAAGTCTGATGATGACACAAAAATTGAATATATTTCAATTTGTTTTTCATCCTTTTCTTCAAGTTGACTTTTAAAATGTTTAGATAGTAGTGATAACAGAATGGACTGAGCAATATATTTGGATTCTTTATAAGTAAACAAAAAAGTGTTAGCATTTCTAACCTCCCAACACGAAATACAGATTAATCAGAAATAAATAGTAAATCATTGGTGTCCTAGCTGTCATGTGCTCCAATGACGATTGCTCTGGGCTCATTGTGTCAAAGATAGAGGATTAGGTTAAATTCAGAGTTTGTTTAGTATACGATATTGATTATGGAATAATTGTTTCCAGAGCATGTGTTGTATAACCAAATCATCACCTCTAACCCTCACTCATTATTCCTAATTCATGCTTATTTTATTTAGTAAGCACATGTTGAACAGAGAAGACATGGCACCTTCCCCAAACCTGACCTCTGAGAACACTGCATCAGAACCTGACTTTGATATCATTGGTGAGGATGAGGTGTCTGCAGCTAGACTAGATGAGAAGGAAAATGAGGAGAATGAGCAGGAAAGCCAGCCGGAGGAAAGCAGCAGGTATGTCCTTCCTTATCTGTCTCTACAAGATGTAAGATATTGTGATAGATAGATGAACAAACAATAATCAGAGTCTTGAGAAATTTCATATCAAAGTACATCACCAAACTGAGATTTGATATTCTGAGTATGCATATAACCTTGTTTGTATAGTCTCATTAATTTATCTATCAATATACATACCACATTTTGACATCCATGTCATTCGTAGTTTTCTCTTTCATCGTTTATTTTTATATGGTTTTTTCATTCTTTTTATTGAATTCAATGAGCAAAAAATGGTGATAGAAGATGTACAAAACTAGTGTTCTTTGTGTAACTTTTGAAAGCAATTACTAAACAGACGATCATTGTGGGGGAAAAGAACTTTCATTCAAATTAATAATTGTTGAATTGATGAATTCATCATACAGAGGTGACATAGATGTTATATTTTCATACCTATCCTACCATGACATTCTTCTATCTATACAGTTCTCCCCAAGATGGCACAGACGGCCAGTTGCTCACAGCAGAAGAGCTGGAGGGAGAAGGGATTACAGGAGAAGAAGTGACTGTTGCTGCCTACCAGAAACATAACCTTCCTGTAGCCATCAATGATGTGGGTCTCATGCTGTGCTGGGAGTTTGTGTCTTCTCCAAAGGTAAGAATGAATGTAAGATCAGTAGATCATTAATAGTTTGTTGTTTTCTGAATTTGTGCTTTAGTGTTGGTCAAACTCATGTATTTAGTAAAAAATGTGTATTAATTTTGTCAAGTATTTATCAATCAATGACAATCAGTTGCTTTAGAAGTCAGTTAAGAAAGAGCCCCAATCTGAACCCTAACCTTTCAGGAGTGGTCGGATGGTCATCTTGACCCCCCCCCCCCCTCCCCTCTTCTGCAGTAGAGAATATGCAGCTTTTGAATGTTAGAGTAGGGTTAAGATCACCCACATGCTTTCATTCATCTAGCCAGCTAAGGGAATATGTATTCACATTGAAATAAAATAATCTTGTTCTTGTTCTTCCAATATGATAATGTCTGGTTTACTTAACAATTGGAAGAAGAAAAAAAAAGGTAGTTAGCCACAAATAACTGAACATGTATAGAAGTGCTTGTAAACCTACATGTGTGTAGTGAGTTTGTGTTCCTTAAACAGTGTTTGGATTACAGGAGAATAATTGTCTTCTTCATATCAATATCAGGAGGAGAAATATGAAGTAATTCATTTTTATTTGATTATCTTTCAGAGTATTGGTTTTTCAGTAATCTTTCAAGATTCTTGTGACTCTACCTCACCTCATGAAGAGTTGATACCTCTATGTAAATGTAACTCACATCAACATGCTGTCCAGGGAGAACTACTAGCTAGGAAACCTGGTGTTTATACCCTCATCTTTGATAACAAATTCTCAAGGTAAGTAATCTTAGCTTTCCTACTGCTATAATGTAAATGTTGGTCCTGATTTGCTTCTGACAGTACACTTCTCAATGATGAATAGCTAGGGATTAACATTGTGTAAGGGCTAATCAGGGTATTAATGACTTCTCCACTTGTAGCATCCATTTAAATGAGTAGGCCCCTCTCGTTAATTTTTTTATTTAAAACAGGATGTTTTATCATTGAGTGGACTACAAATAAAGTGAGCATTTTGGCCTACCGGTATATGATTTGTTTACCCACCATTGTGTTTTGAACTTGGAGAAGGTCTTGGGGGTCATGGTGGGGGATTATTTTGTTGTCAAATTCTGTACAAGTATCTCATTTCATATGAAGATTTATTACTTGGTTATGAATTGATGCTTTTGTGATGCCATTCATAGATGAATGATAATGAAAGATGATTGTAATTGTGTAACATATATTAAACTATGAACAAGTTTAATCCATTCTCACACTGTTCTCTACTTCTCTTTTTTCTTTCTATATCTACCTTTCTTTCCTCTTTCATATATTTGCAGGTTTACAAGCAAAGTAGTCAAGTACAGTCTGCACATCAAAAGACCTGAAGCGGCATACTAATCATTTCAATGAGTTGTAAGGCAAAGTGCAAATATGATTTTCATTCCAATTAGCCAATAGAAATCCATATTAAGTCACTATTTGATCAAGACCTGATTGTTTGTTTTCAGTTATTTTACTATTTCCTCATCATATCAAGAAGGAAATCATTTACCAGTTACCTTTATTATTGTTTACATTTGGGTTGAATCCATATATTGTATTTGTGGTTGTCTTTTCTTACTAATGAGCATTATTTGTTTAAGTATTTCCTGCTTTTCTGAACTTAGATACAATGAAATTAAATTAAATGTTGAAGCTATTTGAATAAATTCTGAGGGCAGTATTTTCATTTTCAATGGCCATGTATTTGAAATTCATTCCAGCTGTATTGCTAAAATATGAAGACTTTTTTTTCTTCATGGTGGGGTGATAATATAAGAGGAATATAGGTATATATCCATATAATGCTCTCGTTTTTCTTTGTATTCTTTCTCTGAACCAGAACAAATAATTATTTTTTAATGTATTACATGTTACTTATGTTGTTTCTCATGAAGTCATGGGTCATGACTAGATGAGAGTTATTTTGCTGTGTTCAATAATTCTTTTTTACCCAAATTGCTAGTTAATCCTACGGATAAATTGCTTGTATCTCTTTTCAGTATGAGAACGAGTAGTACTAGACAGAGAGCAGTTTAAAATCTATAGTTATTGTACATGTGCAATATAATTAAAACACAAAAGATTTGTAAATTTTGACTACCTAACCTGTACATGTAATTGTAATAGATTCTATTTTCTACACTATCCTGCCTTGATAATGTAATCTGTTAAAATGTATTTTCAAATGCTTACAAAGTTTTTGAAGATGTCCTTGCCAAGGTGAAAAATGGATGAAAATTAAATGTCATAAAGTATGGTATAAAATCAGCACACAGTTTGCCTCTAAGAGTAAAATTGTCTCTCCTTTGTATTGAGTCTGTTTCGATGAACCATAATGTTTGTCAGATTTATGATGAATTTTGTTTGTTTTTTGTGTATCTATACATGTCAGTATCCCAGGGATGTACTTCCCATAAGGTACAAATTAGACTCTTGCCATAGGTGTACACTTACCTGATTACTTGATTCAGCTAGACTTCCCTAACAGTATCACCCTATAGCTATTCGTGATCAAACTAATCTTCTTACAAAGAAGTTATGCATCGTGGCATCCACCATGGAGTTTATGATAAACTTTGTTTGACTCTAGTTGTGCGATGTACCATTTCATGTTCTGTTGTTGTTTTGTTTTGTGTGTGTGTGTGGGGGGGGGGGGGGGGGTATGTGGAATCATCTTATTTGTTGTATGTTGATTCATTATAAAAGGAAGTAATCATTTTTTAACCCTTATTACAGTTACAGACATTTCTCAAGCCTCAAAATCTGCTTGGGTTGACAGTCAATATGAGTCACGCTATTCTGTTTAATTTCTGCAACCAATACAAATTGTACAGAATATTTAGTTTAGTCAACCAATATACAGATGTTAATACTGTTGGCCCACATAGAATGAAGATGGCTCCAGGTCAACGTGAGAGGTAATATAATGCCTGGGATGTTCCTGAATGATGTTTTCAAAATGAAGGATGAAAACAAATCTACTAGAACATGTGATTGGTGTGACCTTTCACCTTTCATTAAAAACATGATTTTCAAGACCACAAGATTATGATACTGGGGTTTCTGTGTATTGGGCAAATGGCCCATTGCCTCAATTTTTCTCTTGTCAATACATGTATTTTCATCTCTATTAAAACGTAATTCCATACAGATAATATTGTTTCTTGCAGCTCTTTTCCTTTTTCCTTATCAGTGGCAAAAAGGTATAATGAAAATGACATTTTTGTGCACATGGGCATTTTGTCTGTGATTAAAATAAGAAAGCAAGACATTCAATTACTTTGTTTCTACACTGTGTAACAACCATTTTAATCCCCTGTTTAATACATGTACATTTCCTTTGTACTTGGTAATATCTCTTTTTTATTACACAAGATTTTGAATATTTAGTGGAAAAAAAATAACAAATTGAAGTACCGGTACCTGTATGTATACTGTTATTACGCTTTAAATAGACACATACCGGTAGTTTTTTTCTTTCATTTTGTATTTCTATCTTCTTTTTATCCCTATAATACATACATTTTATTCCTTTATCATTTTCTCTTTATCTCTCTTTCTCATTTTAGCCTTTTCACTCTGTCTCTTTCTCACATACATACAAACATACACTCTCTCTTACATTTTCTTCCGAATTGATTTCCCTCATTCCTCCATTATTCTTATAATCAGCATTCCATGCTATGGTCATATTACTTCATGTGTTTCTTTGATATGTGTATAATTGTGTGCTAGTTTATTGAATGGAAATCAGAAGTTTTGAATTTATTGTACATTAGAGTTGTAGAACGATTTGCAAATTGTTGGTTATTAAGGAAAATGCAACTCTGACCTTTCTTCTTGACATTAGACATATTATCGAGGAAAAAAATGTAATATTCCATCAAAGATAATTATGTTAAATACAGAAAGCAGAATTTCAAATAACAGATGGGTTTATGTACCGTACTGATCTAAATAGTATGCAATGTTTAAGAGCTCTGCACATATCCTCTCCATATATATTTGAATGTACATTTAATGTACTTCCATCATCCATTAAAAAAAAAATCAATGGAATGTGTCAATAATGTAGGTGTTAACACACCTTTTCTGTATAATTGTAATTTTGTAACACTGAAATATCTTTCTCAATTCTGCATGAAAAATATTAAAATGATTCATATTTAAGCAGTTTTTAGTAATGAAAGTCATTGCATTTATGTTCAGCGCTGTGTAAGAAGGACTAATATGTAGCATGAATGCTAAGAGGAGAGAGAGAGAGAGAGGGGAGAGAGAGGGGAGAGAGAGAGAGAGGGAGGGAGGGAGGAGGGGAGAGAGAGAGAGAGGCAGATGGTCAGAGACAGACAGATGAAGTTCCTTCAGAGAAATATTGATGGTGTAAGATAAGATGTATAATTTGTTATCTTCTGGTCAACAGATCGATCTATTTTTGTAATCATGTATTATGATAAAAGCATATTATATAGCACAGTATTTGTAAGGTGGCTTCATTTTAAAGGTACTATGTCCCATGTGCAAGTCCAAAAAATGAAAAGGTTAAATTCCAACCACATTTGAAAGATAATACTAATTTAGAACTTCCCTCAAAACGAAAGGGCTCGAAATGTCTTTTTATGGGAAAATAATGAATGCAAGTTGTTGAATCGACTTTAGGGATTGCAATCCTTTTATTAAATAGTCTGATTTTCAGACCCTTGTACAGAGTAGTCATATGTTTTGTGCTGCGCAAAGATTCAATCAGTTTAATTGTAGCCATTACAAGAAGTGGGTTATTGAGGTAGACAAATGCTCCTGTATCCTTTATTTTAGAGCTCATTTTATGTAGGCCTATGATATTACCAAAGTTATTACTCTATGAGGCTGTTCACACCGGCAGAGATAGCGCGCGCTAGACCGCGCTATCTCTGCGGTGTGGAAGGTACGTCGTTTTGGTCCGCCCAACAGCGAGCCACTGGAGCACCTCTTGAAGGTGGTCCACGAGCGATAGCGCGGTCTAGCGTGCGCTAGAAAAAAGGGGGTGCTACGATAGACCGCGCTATCTCATTGCGGTGTGAACAGCCTCTATGGTGTCTGACAGTGAAGTCTAGAAAGTAAACGGGTTTCCTTGCACAATTTGAATACTAGGACACTGCGAACATTTAAATTTCACATATAGAGCATATTCGTGACATATTCATAATTCCTACAAAGTTCTACAGAATTTGATGTTGGCTGCAAATGGGACAAAGTAACCAAGTTGTAGTATAGCAGTTAGTAACTATAAAAGTTGTATAGAGTAACTTACATGCACATGCACAACCTACAATGATTCATATTCAAGGCACACCTTTCATCAATGCAAGAAATCGACACACTTTATCATATTTATTTTTATCATGTTTTATTAGTTTTCTCTTTCTCTGCAATAATCAATATGTATATGTACAACAATAGCAGGAATTTTAAGGTACATGTTATCAACACCTCTCTTGCTAATAAAATATCTTATTCAACAAAAAACGATCGTTCATGCGATAACTCTTCTGTGGATACAAATGAAGGTGTTTTTTTTAAAGTGAAAATTACAAAATCTGTTTAATGGTTCTCCAAATAAAAAGCATAAGAAGTACATACATGTGAATGTAAAACTAACCCACTAGGTATTACAATCTCAATGTTCTATGGAGCTTATAAAGATGAAAATCTGCAAAACAAAATGCAAGAGAGCCTTGCTTCTCTACAAATTCAAAGAAGATATTTAATCCTGTTATAACACATTGTATGTACAGTATCTATCTACTGTTGAGCTGAAAAAAAGGTAAGTTTAGAGACGGACAAAGTCTACGAGTACACTCAAAACAAAATTTACACATTCCCTAGTTTTTCTGTTATCAGGAACACTGACATGTCTATCACCACAAGTACATGAATATCATTTGAACTATATTTCATGAGTATGTTACCCATGTACGCATAGATTAAAAAAGTCAGTGGGTAAGATTTCCACCACATATCAACAAGAACAAAAATAAACCCAAAAACGTAACAAAACAAAATTGCTGTGATCATCCCACATGAATATTTTTTTACTCCTTCCGCTACTGAACAATTGAAGTCATAAATAATTCTTTTTCCTCTCTTTTCAGTCAAATATCACCATCTATTATTGGAAAACTCCATTGCATAATAATCTTTCTTTTGCTATTTACAAATATGTACATCACAAGGGTTAACACAACAATATATATGATACATTTAGCTAGCAGAAGAGAAGCCCATCAAAGTAAGATCAAAATTAAACTTTGGACAACTTAATTTGCTTTGAAACAAATTATAGACTTTGAATGTATTCTTTCTGTCACATGGACTTTAAAAAATGATAATATTCAATCATCAAAATTGTTTGCATCTTGAAGTAATTTCTACAAGATGTAATAAGGCTAATTTGAAATAATACCCTTTGAAGCAGACCTGCCAACCTCTGGAGTTCAAAAACTGTATTCTTTAGTCCCAAAAGTTGTATTTTACTGACAAAAGTTGTATTCTTGAAAATAAACACGGATTGTTACGCGGATCAATGCCTCTTACAGTTTTCACCTACAGGAAGAATTTTTTTTATTGATCATTGGTTGAATATTCATGATTTCGTCATGACTGGTGTGTTCGATAAACCAATGAACATCCCCAAATTGCCGATGTGAGATGCTTGTAAGATACTTTACAGGACAGAATGGACATTTTGCCATTGAAAATGGCGGACGCACCCACAAAATATCAATTAAAAAAAAAAAAAAAAAAAAAAAAAATCGTTTTTTTTTTTTTTGAAAATCGTATTTTATTAAAGAAAATCGTACTGTCGTATTTGCTTCTAAAAATCGTACTAAATACGACTAAATCGTACTGGTTGGCAGGTCTGTTGAAGGTTTAATAGAAATCAACAATATATGATATAGATATCAGATTCATTCACAAAGGATCTCAAGATTTTGAGAATTGATGCCTTCATACCACCAACTTCTTTGACCATTGAATGAATGGTCCATCTGTGAGAAGATATATTGCAATGATTAATATTCCCAATCCAAGTCAGAAGTGATTTGTTAGAGGCACAACCATCATTACTAGTCCCATTACCTCCCAGGCCGACGAATCTTGCTCTCTATTAGCTACAGCTGTCCCTAGGAAAACACTGGACTATCAAACACATAACTCCACTAAGCAATCATACTTGCAGAATGTGCGTAATGCGACAACTCATAACAGTCATTACAAAAATAAGACACAAGTTTCTGCAATGAGGGAAGAAAAAAAAATTCATCATACATATACAAGTAATGTAAGCCTTGAGGTAAAATAAAATTAGATTATTTTTTTACAAAGAAGAATGAAAGAAACTTCTCTTTACTCTCCTCGTGTGGTTAGAATAGCTTGATTATCAAATGAGTTCTGCATTGAAAAATGTCAGCTGGAAGAGTTAACTTGAATGCAACAAGGAAAGATGTAGAAAGTAAAATAAATTGAAGTCATGAAGTGTACATAGAAATAAGCACTACAGAAATTGGGACGTAAAGTAATTTAGGTCTTTTGTGCTATGCCTCTTGTGCATATGTACACTGTATATGGAGAAATATAATGCCACAGCAATTAGGAATCCTTATTCCTTAGGCTATTAAAGTTGTAAACATAACAAAAATTAATGGAACATAATCTACAATTGAAAATGAAATTCAACAAAGATGTTATCAAAAAAAAATTTTGAAGCTTGGAATCAGCAGCATATTACAGCTTTTTTAAAGAGTTTCTGGAATCAAAGTTACATGGACTGCTCATCACTATCTCTTTGATTGCTATTGCGAGGGACAAGGTAGACAGTACCATCAGGCATCTGTTGTACGTTATAGTCATTGGGATCAACTGGGCTACCATGCTCATCCTGAACCGAGGCAAAGACTTCTTCACAGAGTTCTGCATACCTCTGCTGCATCTCATTGACTTCCTTGTCAATGCTGTCACGCTCTTTGACCAACTTGTCTCTTTCCATCCTCAGCTCACCAACCGTTGACTCCACAATCTGGATGGCATCTATTTTACGTTTACGGCAATTCTGAGCGGCAACTTTGTTTTTACCACGCCTCCTGATGTCACGGACGAGCTGCATCTGGGGATCTGTGAGCTCGTATTTCTTGACCAGGTCGTTGAAGGAATCGACTGGCAGGTTGATGATCTTTTCAAGGCAGACTGGAAGTTTGAGGGCCTTGGCACGTTTCTCGTCACGGTTTAACTTCATGTAGTTGCCGTTTGTGCCGTTGAAGCTTATGTTTTGTGCACCATTGCCATTCTGCATCTGGGACTGTGAGGGAGCAGCATAGGAATGGTTGTGCTTCACATTCTCCATCTTAGGGGGTTGCCCACTGTAGCTGTTATTGCTGGAATCACTCCCGTACTGCCTCTCATGACCTGTCAATACACAAACAAAACCAGGTTAGATGTATACAATGTATGCATCAACTACATGCGAGCTCCCGTAATACTATAATACATCTTGAAGACAACATCCTTCAGAATTTATACCATCTCTTTGGATCGAGTACAAAAATATGAAAAGTCATTATTAACCAGCTATTTTCTCCAAAACAGGAAGTACAAGGACAATATTGTGCCACCCACACCATCTTGAAGTAAAAGTAAAACAAAACAAACATCAATATTTGTAGGAGGATATGGATTTGTCTAGTCACAATTTAATTTACATGCAACCCTAAAGACACAATTCAATGTCAAAACAATTTTTCAGACACCAGATACGTGCAAGTGAAGTTTTCTGAGTAATCACTGCTTTTTTTTCCAAGACAAAAACCATAAATAGATTACCTGCAGACAGTGCAGAGACTTGGGTATTTCTTTAGTCAGTTTAAAAATGTCAAAATATAGTATGCAAAACATGATTAACAAAGCTGTAACACAAGTTAACACTAGTATGTGTGTAACATGCTTATACAACTAAAATTTAGTGGCATTTTTGCACACTATACATGTACATTCAGTCTATTAAAAGCACCACTCAAACAATGCTACAAAAGAATAACAATTGTAAATCTTGACTGACCTCTTGAGAAACCATATCCTCCAGCAGCACCCTTGTAGTCGTCTTCATCTGAGCCGGATGAGTAGCCTGATGCACCCTCAGCTTCAAACAAGGATCCATCTGTTTCAAATAATCAAGAAAATAACATGAATATGAGACATTATAAAGGTACTCAACAGAGATTCTGACAAAATCAGCCTTGTTCATATGACTGACTATTATATTACAGACAAGGCCATGAAATCATGACATTCTACTGAATATGGTTGACTTATGACTAGGGATGTATTGGAAGCTTTGGGTGTCCAGCTTGTCCTCATCTTGTCACGTTGTTTGTGTACTTCTTGTTCCTGGAAATATTCCATGACCACTGCTTATCAAATTAAAAGAGTCGAAGCTACATGTAAATGAAGGTCACTGCCGAAACAATCCACCACTTACCAAACTCTGGGTAAACAAAGAAAGGCACAACAACCTGCACATACGTTAAATATGTTTCATCCATTGGAACAGGACATGGGATCCATACATACGCAGGTACAAAATATGTGAGTGGTACATTAGCATTTAATCCTTGCATCATGAAGGCTGATCTAGGAGAGATATTCTTCCCTCATAGAGACAGCATTAGAAGTAAAAACAGTCAATAGCTGCATACATGAATGTAGCAGTGAATCACAACCAAAACCAAAGCCACATCTGATATTTGATACATTATTGTTCTGCAACAGCATAAATTGATCACTTTCTTAGCCTGATTGAGTCAATTCAAAACAGCTACATTTGTAAGTAGAGCACCAAGAACAAAGCATAAGATTTGAAAGAGAAAAAATGCAGCAGTTGAACAAGACAGAGAGAAGAAGAAAGAAAAAACACAGCACAGGATCAAGTTGCAAGTAGACCTTATCAGCCTTCTCCGGAGAATTTGCAGCAAGCTCAGCACTCCAACTGACCTTTCTTGATAGTGTCATAAAATTCGGCAAGGATCCAAGTTTGTACTAAGAAAATGTTCATGGTACCTGAGCCCCCCAGGAATCCCACGGTAGGTACATAACATCTTTTGACCTACATTTTGAGGCCCTTGCTTGTGTGGTGAATGTATATCTTCTTTATTCTTTTTAACATGAATGTCTGGAAAGAAAATCCCTTCATGTGAATCGTGATTCAAGGAAATGATCCATCTTCCATGTACATGAACAGCTGCATTTGCTACACCTACATGTACATGTACCAATAAACAAGTATAGCTAACATCCCAGAAAACAAGTGCATACCGGTAGATTATAAAACGAAAAGAACCAGCCCTACATGTGCACAGTTCATGAAATAATAGTTTAGTCTTTCAAATTTAGCACTATAATGTTGATATTTAACAGTTTTTAAAGGAACATACTGGGATTTGTTTGCGTATTTGCATGACCATGAACATTCACATAACCTGTAAATTTCTGTTTAGCAGTTGAATTAAACTTTAAAAATATGAAATAGTTGTCCTTCAGAATATTAAGTACTTACCGCTATCTTCATCATTACTGAGGGACTCGGAGTCTTCTCCAAGAGCAGCAATAACATCATGCATCTGTTCATCAAAGTCCAAATCCAATGGATTGATTGGATGAGCTGAGCCTGGTGAGTTGAGGAGATCCATCAGGAGAGAGCTGCCGTTTTCTGCTGTACTGAGGTTGGCAGCAGGGAAAGGTGCTGAGGCATTCACTGCATTCATCTGGTGCTGCAATGTCTGCATCAAGTAGTCTGTCATGTTGTCATTAGGAGCACTTGCAGTGGCATTTGTAGAGTGACTCTGCGCATCCACGTTTGGAAAGTTGTTAAATGAGTCGTTGCGTGTGGGAGGCAAAAGTATAGGCTGCTGCTGTGACTGGGTGGCATTCTGCAAGCTCACCATCCCATTGGTGGAAGCATTTACAGCAAAGACATCATTCAACAGTTGAGGTTGCGACAGTTCAGTGACCTCTGGAACCAAACTTCCAGTGACATTAGCCACTGGTGGGATAAAAAGCTGTTGGGGAGTGGAGTATCCTTCTTGTGTGTTGTTCAGAGTAGGGGTGGTTGGCAGTAGCTCAGGAATACTACCTTGAAGTTCCGGAATAGTGGCAAGGTCATGCCATCGCTGTTCTGTTTCTTGCTGACTAAGCCCAGGGGAAAGTTCAGTTTGTGCTGTGTCTGGTGAATACTCATCTTCTAAGAGCTGTAAACAGTCTTCCAATGAGAGACTGCTATCTTGCTGAGGTTGTGGGACGTGTGCGTCTTGTTGGGGCTGAGAGCAAGGAAGTGGCTCTTGAGGTTGAACTGTTCGTTGGACTTCTTCTTCAAAGTCTTGTCGAGGCCCAGCAACATACTCTCCTGTCTCTCCATCTATGTTGTAGTTGTAATCCCATTGGTCTAGGCCTTGTTTCTTGAGGTCCTCAGTAAAGCCTGGTTTTAGGTCTGTCTTGTAAGGGTAGGTCTCAGGACAAACTCCCATATCAATATCCTGTCTCCATAGGCTTTCAATCAAGTCCATGTCCTGGAGGAAAGGTAAAAGAGAGAAAAACAATCATTATAATGGGGGTTTAGATAAAATTTTAAAATTTTCAGTAAAGAAATATAGTTTAAGTATCTAGAGTCTAAGTTAGGTGGGGAAATATTTTCATATTCCGATTCACTTAAATACATGAAGGTAAGTTTTTCTTACATTCTCATCTACTAATTATTACACATTCCATAAATCACAACATTTTAGATAAAGTTGAGTTCTGGTCATGCGGTTGCATTGTCAAAGAAACTGTGTGGAATCATCATAAAATAGATGATACGAAATTTGGCCCAGCCATTGTAAAAGTAACAAGCACTGTATGCAGAAAATGAATATGGGGCTACACAAACATGTGGCATAAAATGTGGTCCTCATTTTTGAGCGGTTTCATGTCATTTGTAAGCCGTTACATGTCATATATAGAATATGAAGTCATATTTAGAATATGAAGGCATTTGAAGAGCCATGCTTTTCAGGGAACATTTTTTCTCTGATGTTCTTCCACACTTGCATATTAAATAACAATGAAAATGCTCACACAATATTTATCTCGACTTTCTCTTTACAGCTGTAAGTGATTATATCCCAAGATTAAACATGAAGTGCAAGAAGTGATAGACTTGTCGATCTACAGGGTGTTAATTTCCCACCTTTGGGGGTATGCAATTTTTTTTAGAATACATGTACATGCATTAAAATCTGTATATTAAAAACATTGAAGGTAGATAAAATGGCAGTCTTTAAACACAGGTGGCCTACAGAGTCTACATTGTGTAAATCATCCACAAAAAAACAAAAAAAACAATTTGGTCTGTAGAAAGGTGCTCTTTATAAAACAGGTCGTCGCTACACAAGGTTCACATACATGTACGTGTTGTTGTAAATTTACTGTACTCTTATTTGCATTCTGAATAATTTTCTTTTCTTTATCCACGCAAACGTGTACCTCAATACTCAGCTCATCTGAAGGTGTAGGGGAGACAGAATGAGACTGCCCTACTGCACCTTCCACTCCTGTATCCATCTCTTCAAAACCTTCATCACTTTCACTATCATGATGATGCATGGGCTGTTCAAGGTTTCCACTATTAATATTGTTGTTGACATGGTTATTTGTTGGGTTTGTGGGTTGTGCGACCATCACTTGCCCATTTGATCGATCGTTGGACTCCAATTGATCTAGCAAAAATGTTGTCACTTCTACTCTCCTTCTTGAGCTGGTTATAGATGAAATTCCTTCATAGAGTGAATCAAGTTCTCTAAACACTGACCGATTGTAATGAAATGAGTCTGTAATAATATTTTTTGAATGAGTTTGTCCAGCTGAATTATATAAATTATGAAATTGTGTTTCTGTCAGCCCTACACTGGGTCCCACAATTGTATCGTGAAATCTTGAGTTAGTAACCAAAACATCTTCTCTTAAGTAGCCTGTCCAATCAAGTCGAAGAACGCTCAACATCAATGCTATCGCTAGCATTGATTCGTATGGAAGTTTCTTCTGAATCATTTTGAAAGAAGTCTTGCTCCTCTTCAGGAATCAGAGTCAGAGAGAACATACACAAAAATAGGGCTGAATTACAGCTGTGTAGCAACCCTCACATAAAAAGCACAGTGCCTCAACTGCAGCAAAGACAAAGTGTCCAATCTCTTTGTTTAAAACAATAAAGAACGAACGCAGGTCAGCTCAGTGTGTTGTTGCCCGACTACTGCACGGCTAGCGAGCGCAGTTCATATAGTGCATCATCCATGTGTGTGGCTGGACGTTACCGGTACGACACGCACAAAATATGGACACTTCTTTGTTTCCTCAAAGGAAATTTAGATTAACGCCAACAACTTCCTGAGCATAATCAGGCCTTGAAAATGTTCCTTCAATGTTTACTGACGATGCAAAGAAATGTATATGTGTTCAATAAATGTTATTATTACTTTTACAAGTAAAGAAAATAAAATCTTCTAGCCCGACTCCATTCCAAATCCAGGCAAGGGAGTAAATGGTTTCGCAGTGGTTACGTATACGTCGCTCGAGAAGCAGACTAATCACACAAAAACTGACGACTCATACCGTCGAAGAACTTTACCGGCACTCCTTTGCCAATATTCTTTCTAATAAATAGGAATCTGTCACCTAGCATATCTTGATAACTGCATTCCGATATAATATCAGTCCTCATATGAATGCAGAAATCACTCTCCAGTAATAAGACAAAGAAAAAAAAAGCACTGAAACAAGATCTTCTCGACTCAGAAACAGAGGCCCTTCTTCGTTCTAATGGAATTCACCCGGTAGTAGACAACACACATGCGCACGCCACGGGGTCAATCTCTGATTCTAAAATTAGAAAATGTGTCATAGTACCCGGAGGTTCTCGAATGATTAGTCTACATTGTCAGACAACTTGAAGAAAAAACGAAGAAACGAAATATTTTCCCAGATCAGCTGCTACATGACTTGATCACCATAAATCCCCGCCATTATTATAATACAATTCAAAATTAACAAATACGTA
Source organism: Strongylocentrotus droebachiensis (assembly GCA_035222895.1). Taxonomy (NCBI): domain Eukaryota; kingdom Metazoa; phylum Echinodermata; class Echinoidea; order Camarodonta; family Strongylocentrotidae; genus Strongylocentrotus; species Strongylocentrotus droebachiensis. The sequence continues at coordinate 34,651 of JAVYIG010000102.1, forward strand.
TGTACATGTACAAACATAAGATTTTATATGTCGCAATTTAGATAGTGATAACACTACACAGACGTCTGAATTTAAATACTAGTTATTTTTTGTTGGTGTATGTTTACATTCTGCGATGGCAACTTCTGACTGCCAAAAAAGAACAGAAGAGAGAAAGAGAGAGAGAAAGGGGGTGGGGGGAGGGGTGGGGGTACGACAATAAAGATTTTGGACAGGCGAATAAGATAAGATACAAGGTCACGGACACAGCATACATGTATGAAATGCCCCTGTATATATTTTTTCCTTTTCTGTTCTTGATGATCATTTATGGGTAGACTCGATAATATTCAATTAAACGTATGAATTTGTTAATTTCTATTATAGTCCTACAGAAATTTCAAAATCAATAAGGCCCCTTTTACAGATAAAACAATCAAAATAATTTATTGGCAAACTAAACATCTATGATACTAGCAAGCCCCACCCGAGTCTGGTTATATCACCAATTCTCAGACTCGTGACTTGCCTCTCATTTACATAGCTTCTCAACAGTGTACACTTGACGGTGCGTACAATCATTTTAGGTCAAAGTCCGCCAAACAATATTCATCATAACATTTCACTCCTATATTGTTTGCAATATAAAAACATTTCAACTCAGAAGCCTATAGAATATCATATTTGGTGGTTCGGCCCAACCTTTGCCTTACTTCTTCAACACGGGAGGGAGCTGTAGGCATACAATCTAGCTTTTACCACTACCAGCGGTGGTTTCGTAATCTTGATTTAATTAATAAACGGTATTAACCTTACAATATACATGTACAAGATAACGACCCAACCTGTGTTTATATTTGCCCAAACGTTTCATGGTTAGAGTTTGGAGTCGTATTAGGTAATGTTAAAACAAAAGCTTGTAATGCTTTGGCAGAAACATATTTTATAATGAAAACGATTCTAAAGCTTTGATTAAGATTTTCTGAGACAAGTACAGTGTACATCTCTACAACTGTATGGAACATCTAGACCCTTTATTTAATACAGATACTGTAATAAATCAGAGTTATTAGACAATTATCTTCCACTATGCAGAAGTGAGTTAAAAATATTACCGTCTTGTTAATATTATCAGGTAGACAGAGATTACTAAAAAAAAGCACTATTAGTATCCGACAGAGAATACTGTTGTAATTAATACCACCCTCCTCCTCCTTCCCCCCCCCCCCCCCAATAATAGGGGGGGGGGGTGGGCAACTTCACTCTTTCCCTCGTCTGGGGATTATGGTTTATCATGCATTACTTCGTCTTCTCATCTTCATACCTGCACAGTGTTATGTCTATAGGATCTGGATTTTGAATCGAAAATATTATTTTTTATTTTCATGTAATATGCTTGCAATGAAAATAATGCTTCCTGTATTCAAATGTCAATAGATGGATTTTGCTTAGTTTGACCCGATAAAAGAAAACTTTAATTGCTTTTTGACTTACAACTATTATTATGTGCTAATAACAAAAGCAATGGATATTTATTCAACTTCAAAAAAATAACCTCCATTGTGATGGTTATGGGGACATGAGTGGGGGATCTCCCCACTCCTGTCCCATAACCATCACAATTGAGGTTATTTTTGAGAAAATGTATCAATTGGACATTTTGACAAATCTTTCTCTGAATGTACACGAATGCCCGTTGAAAATATAAATATTACCACTGATTGAAATACAATTCACAACATCATAAGTAATACCTTTTCTTAAATCTTTAACACATCTATCGAATCGGAGAAATCAGGGGGAAATGTGTAACATGAATAATTTAAATTCAACCACATTGCTGATTAATCGCGCATTATTATGTCGACAAGTCTGGGTATAATAAGCCTGTACTAAATCACCAGCCATGGGAAAACAGACCATACTTTCTCAGTAACATTATTCTATATTATTATGACCACAAGGTACAAACGGCATTGTTTTGTAACAACTGTGCCAGGGAGCACTTGTACTTTACGTCCTGGAGCACAGCTACTCATGGGTGTAATTATACGACGAGTTGAAAAGAAAAACAACATATTTTTATTCACCGAAAGTCCTCAATTACTCTATTTCACATTAGATTAACCTTTAATTATCCCATTGTTAACCCTTGGGGTACGACAACTAGAACATGCACGATTATGTACCACATACACCTTGAAAGGAAATTAATTAAGGTCTGCTCTTTATGATTATTATTATGCTGACACGCTTCACAGGTAATTACTTTGTAAATGCACTATATTTCCACGTTTGCGTGGGTTCTCACTTAAAACAGGTAAGAACACGAGACTAATAAAAGCTCTTTGAAACAGGTAAGTAAGTATATCAGTAAACATGCATACATGTACATGTACATCTGAAAATCACCTTCACCATTACGTAATGATCACCTACAGAGTACAGACTACGATCAATGGCAGTGTTAAGATAGTTGTGTTATGTATTTTTCGGCAAGATGAGGCAAGTGGTCATCTCGGAAATAATTTGATGATCAAACAGCCTTGTTCAGCATCTAAAGATGATCAGTTACTTTGTATATGCATAATTATTTTTCTTTACAAGCCACACTCCCAACTCCAATAATTCATCATAATCAGGTTGGATTATTTCCAGCTATGGCCTTTAAGTACGAGAAGGATTTTCTTTTTTAGTAGTGGGGAGGGGGGGGGGGGGGAGGGGGAGAAGGAGTGGTTCCTTATTTAAGCTCTTATGATAACTTTAAAACTCTTTTCAAAATAATGGTAATAACTATCTATCATCAACATATCACATTTTGCTAAAAATTTAGAGTTTTAAAACTTAAAAATATAAAATAGTTATTTATCA
>JAVYIG010000102.1:640000-940961 GCA_035222895.1 Strongylocentrotus droebachiensis
CTGTGATGGCTCCTCAATTGAAGTTTCTCTGGACAGCGAAGACAAGAATTCAAATTCCTCAAGACTATCTCCTTCCTGAGATTGGGACAACTCTTTGCTCTCATCTACTTCAGAAACATTTTCATCTCGTGCCGTCATCTCTTCTCCTACAGTAGCCCCTGTATCCTCCACTTCTGTTTCATCCTGTCTTTGGACAGTTTCTTCCTTGGTTGATGTCACTTGCACAGTGTCATCCTCAATCACATCTGAAGTCTGAGTATGAAGCTCTGTACATGCATCTTCTTCAAGAGCAGGGGCAGCATCTTCTTCAGAAGCAGGGGCAGCATCTTCTTCAGAAGCAGGGGCAACATCTTCGTCGCATTCAGCAGTAGAGGAAAGCACTGAGGCACTCTGAATTGCTTCATTGTGTTGAGCATCTTCCTCGATTGATTTGGCTGCATCTAAGAACTCCTCTTCAGGTTCCTTCTCCTCTTCGGATGGCACTGACTCATCTATTTCTTTTGGTACTTCCTCTTCATGCTTATCCAACCATTTCTCCATGTCATCTCCACTTTCTTCATTCTCTCCTGTTCTATCTCCAGTAACATTTTCTACCTTTGATGATTCTGCACTCAAAGGATCTACACTAGTTGTTAAACTGAGACAGCCAGCATCATTCTCCTTTTGTGTGACATGTTCTTGGTCTCTGTCACCTTTGTCTTGTGATTGTTCTGAGATGGAATGAGCAGATGCACTCTGAGAACTCTCCTCCTGATTCTTTACATCCTGATCATTTGGTTTGCTATGTGACTCCAACTTTGATGATGACTCTTCTTCAAGAACTTCTTCAAGAGGAGCATTTGATTTAGATTTTGGATTCTGAAATTTTTAAAAAGAGGAGAAAGGCATAATTATTTCAATAAAAAAAAAACATTGTTGATTAAATATATACCCTATGCTATATTATAGGCAATACTTTACACAAACAAACCCATCTTACCCTGCATGCAAATAATCCCACAAGCTTGTGCATTTCAGTTTACATGCCCACGTAGCCAAAAGTTCAACTCTGGTTCTTTTTTCTTTTAACCTGAAATTTTGACTAGAGATCAATAATCTGAAAAGACATGTACATCTACTCTCCCTATGGTATAAAAAACACATTGTGAATCAACATGAAACTTCCAAACATAGGGACTGTCAATGTCATTTGGCTTCAGCTAAACTGTCACTATAAAGGCCATAGTAGACAGTACACAGGGGAACATTTTACTTATTAAATATTAAGAAGGACAGTTTCGCAGCCACACCCCACACACGGCACAAGAACACTGCACAAAGTATGAAGATACTCCACTTAAACTAAAGAGGCCAGTAGGCAGTCCTCAACTAGAAGAAGAAGTTTCGCGAAGCTGCGCTGCCTAGCTTGCGATGAAACCGGCAATCACACTCTACATGTAGTCTAACAGCGCACACATAACCTCTTCTCACTACACCATACAACACTTTTTAGTCTCTGTACACTGTAATGTAGAAAGAAGAGTCCACTAGTTAACTCCAAAGTCATAGTTTGCAAGGTTTGTCGGGTGTGGAACGGGTGAATTACGCGTATCTATACGAAGCTTTTTTTTTTTTTTTAGGCCTAGAAGTAGATCTACATCACGCTTAAATCATGCAGTGGTATGGGTGCTAATTAGGGTGAGGTCTAGGTGATAGCAATAACATAACATCTTTCATATCATCCCCTCCACCAGTTCATACACGATACAGTCAACAGGTCAAGCCTCAGGCTCAGCTCAGGCTCAACTTCTCAAGCGAATGGAATTTTCTGATTGACATGCCAGTGTCATATCAATTTTGTCTTGATTGAGAATATTATAGACCTAACTCACTTTTCTTTTCGTCCTCTTCTTAGGTCGAACAGCCTCTGCCATTGTGACAAAAATATCTAACAAACACGACAGCCGAGCTTACAAATCATGACTCTGGCTGTAGCGTTTTGACTGTTAATGGACACATCCACTGTCTGTCGAAGATCACTGATCTATGGCTAGGCCACTGCACAGGGCCGAGGATTCGCGTGACGATAGCTCATCTCGAGCGCAGAGGTCATGTGATGTAAATAATTGTCGAAATGTTTAGTTTGAAGTGATGGAATCTCGTAAAAGAATACAATTTTGGTGTGTAAATATTTTATTTAAATAAATTTTGTTATCATGACTCCTATTAAATTATTTAAATTAGCGAAAATTGAATTATGTCACATATAAATGTGTCATATATAAGTGTCAGAATCTAATTATACGATCGGCAACAACAAATACTGTAAACAAACTTGATAAGTCGGGGATTTCCCATTATCGCTGACCGATCATCAAAGGCGCGTCAAATTTGTGTAAAAATAAAACCTGTCTATAAATTAACGTCACCCCAAATGGAACAAAAAAGAAGAAGAAAAGTTTGCTTTTTCTAGACATTCGACATCATGTATTTCTTCCTAGAGGAGACTTATATTCAGGTAACCGTCTTCTCTAGGCGGCGAGGTGATCTATTCATATTTGATATCTCAGTCTAGTATATTTTGAAAATGAAATATTGAACATTCAAATAGGGGTAACCCCCCTCCCCCTCACCCAGGGTCGGAGGGATCGCATTCGTGTTCCTAAAATCAAAATCTGGCCCGTATTGACTTATACACACCGGAGATATGCTCCCCCCCCCCATGACAAAACGGCATAACATACAATTTTTTCAAAAAAGTGCCCTTTTTGGGCTTTTGGTACTCAATATATCATATTACACATGTTAAACCATTTTATGAATTTTTAAAGTGTCACTATTCATAATGTTCTTCTTATAAACCCATGACAAAAGAGCATAACATCACAAAGCACCGTGCACTGAAGCAGGAGACACTATAGTAACCAATCAGAATGGACATTTCTGCATAAATGATCTTCACTCAAGTATCCTGGATATACTGTGTACTTTCTTTACAACAATCCCAAATATAAAACCACAGTGGTAATTTTTTGTTGTTGAAATTGACAACATTCAATGAATATGAATGAATAATACGGGTTTTGATTGATTTCGTCAATTTCATGTAAAATCGTCAAATTCAGTTGTTTAAAAATCGTTCAAAATTGACATAGTTTTAGGCAAACACCTACACCCAAGTTATTTGAAGACTTTAATTCAACATTTACATAATATTAAATATAAAAACTCATTAAATGAACAGTGTCTTGCATTAATTACTTTCTGTCAAAGTTTGTCCATTCATTGTTAAAGCATTAACACAGTGAAATTCATGTTACCTCCCCCCCACCCCCCCCCCCCCTCCATGACAAAACAGCATAACAGACATTTTGAGCGTAAAATGCGAGATTTTTCAAAAAAAATGATTGAGATTTTTCAAAAAAATAATTGAATCTTGTAAGACATGCCAAATGTCTATTCAGACAAGTTGAACCATAATTTATGCAGTCACAAAGTGTCTAAAGGCTTTTAATAGAAAACGTTTTGACTTATATCTCATAAACTTAAAAATGTCTGTTATGCTGTTTTGTCATGGGGGGGGGGGGGGGGCGCAGTATAATAGGGGTTTTATTTTTCAGTACACGTAGATATCAAGGGAAAATGAATTATAAGGTAATATTGAGCAAAATCTAAAAATTATTGACGTGGTGGAAACAGCGTGATTTAACTTTATTGGGTAGAATTCAATTGATGAAAGTATATGCATATTCTAAATTTATTATGTAACATCACTAATGCCAGGTCAAGAGTAGGTGTATGAAGAAATATGCTTTGATTTCTTGTGGAGAGGTAAAGATAAAATTAAAGGAAGTACAATGATTTTTTACTATCAGCAGGGTCAGGAGGGTGGGCTCAAAATGATGAATTGTAGGTTGTTTGTAAAAGCACAAAGAATAATGTGGATACAAAAGCTTGTAACAGGAACTCATTGGAAACAATACTTCAAATATTGAATGAGACCGATTGGAGGTTGGAGAGATACAGTGAAATTCATGTTACCTTTTTTTTATTAGAATCTTCTGAAAGCATGCATAATAATACGAAAGAATGTGTTAAAACAAAAGAGAGATACAGAGGGAATGAAATAGTGTATAATAATAATAATAATAATGTTCAGGACTCCCCAATCCTCCCCCTCTCTCACATGGTGCAACCGCAAGCCTACTGTATAAATAATTGTTTTCAACTAGAAGGTCAAACCTTATTTGAGCAAAATTTGTTAAAAAATATATATGGTCTTCATCACATTTGTGATGAAAATGGAGAATTGAACTGAACCTTGAAACTTATTTTATAATGTTGAGCAGAGAGGAACTTAGTAAGTAAACAACATATACAGTAGCCCCTTATGAATGGAATCAAAGTTATCAACCTTTAAGATAGTCAATTCACAGTGGCTTTGAACTTTGCTTTGAACTTTGATGTATCAAGGGGGTGTTTTAGGTGTTCAGACACCCCCCCCCCCCTTGGCAAAAGGGGGTTGTTTTAGAATTTTAAAGACACCCTTTATCTGTGTTTCAGGTGTTTACAAATGGGGAAAAAAAAGGTTTTAAAAAAAGATGGTAACGTCAATGCTTTCTTTTTTAAACAAACAAAAAAAAACTGAAAAAGCTCTCCCCTGGTAACAACAAGGTGCTCCTTACCCCCCCCCCTTAAAAAATCCTGGATACTAAGAAAGTGTTCAAATTTGAAGATATAACTGCAAAGATGGTATATAAGATACAAATTAAGAAGAATGTAGAAACAAAATCGGCAGGCTGCAAAAGTCACTTTATAATATTTGTAGAAAGATATTTGTTCAACCAAAAATGTGTACCTTAAGCAGTAAACTGCAAGAATTTCAGTTCAAAATGCTATGCATGATATTTTATATACAAATCATCATTTACATAGATTCAAGTTTCATCAAAATGGGTTGTACTCTTTTTGCAAAAAAAATTGAAGAAACTTATCAACATGTAGTATTTGAATGTAATAACATAAAAGAAATCTGGGGGAAATGTGCCGATAGACTTAATTTACCAATTCTGAAGATATTATCCTGCATGGAAAGAAATTCATATAGGAATAGATGACAGTATATGTTCCATAAAAACAGAGCAATTATTGAACCATATTTGGATTTATCAAATTTGTGATTTGCACAGTAGAGAGAAGGTAAATCCAAAAGCAAAAGAAATAGAGATATAGGCCTATAGACTACTGGGAAAATGAAATGAAGAATAAAAACTTTCATTGGAACAGTATACCCGGCTTTCAATTCATTTAATGAAATGGGAAGCCTTGAAAGATTTTATTTTTTCTTTCTTCTTCTCAATATACAATTTCTAGCCCCTTTTCTCTTCTCTACCCGTGCTTTTTTCTTTTGTTTGTTCGTTCTGTGTGTGTATGTGTGTTTTTTAAAATAAATTTTAATACCGTTGTACTTGTTATCGTTTGTTATAGTGGTGTGTGGGGCGGGGGCAGTAGGTGTTCTCTTTCTCTCTTTTTTTAATATTTTTCTTTACAAAAAAAAAATTATTTTTCTTCTTTTATCATATATCTTTTTCTTCTTTTTATCATAACCCTTTTTTCTCTCTGAAGGAAATTTTGAACAAATATTGTAGAAAAGAAAAGAAATAATTGGAAATTTATATGCAAGCTGGTCGAGGACTGAAATTATAAAAACTTTACTTGCGATTTGTTTAAAATGTGAAACTATAATTTTTTCTTTCTTTTTCTTCTGTAAATATATGTGTAACTTCATTTGCAATTGTATTTTATATGAAAATTCATTTGTAACCTTCTATTGAAATATTAAGGTTCACTTGCAAATTTATTTATGTGAAGATTACTTGTAATTTTGAATAAAATATTATAAATTATGTACAATTTTCTTTATGAGAGAAGAGAATAACACCCATGAAGAAAAACAAAATTGCAGCGCGCGCGCTCGCGATCCGTTCAGATGGGTAGTTCCAATTCATGGAGCCGGAGGAGAATAATTATTTATTGTAATAATAATGTCCAATGCTAGACGCCGTAGCTGTGACGATAAGAGGGGTGATTTGAGAGGCAATAAGAAGTCTAAAATGGCAGGAAAAGGAGCTGAAATAGCAGACACGGAACAAAAAAACGTTTTAAATGAAGAAGATCTTGAGAGGCAACATTTTATGCGAATTCTAGCTGCATTTATGTATTACAAGTGAGTAGATTGTGGTCCCGTACGTAGGCTTACATGTTGGTCGGTGTAGTCACACCAGCTCAAAGAAGGAGAAGGGGAAGAGCTAGATCTAGGACTCTAGGAGTAGGAGAGGTAGGTGATATAATATGAAATATGATAGTGATATCATATTTAATCTTATGGAGGAGGAGGAGGAGGAGGAGATAATATTAGAACAAAAAAAGGTGAGATATAGGAGGTATAGATTCTAGACCCTAGTCGGCCTAGTCTAGAGTCTAGACCAGGCCTTCTCAACTGGCGGCGCGCGCGCCACTCGTGGCGCTTGCGGTCAGTTAGAGTGGCGCGCGGCTCTTCCCAAACAATAATAAAAAATAAATACAAAATAAAAAATAAAATTCAAGAAAGAAAAAATAAAAAAAGAATATTTTAAAATAAAAAAACTCAGCAAATTAAAAAAAATGCAGTCGAAGTTGAGCCCAAAATGTAAGCAAGCCATTTTGTTTGTTTGATTTTCACTTCATTTTGACATTTTCCGTGTTTATTGCACCAAAATAACTACATATAAATAGATTTTAGCCAGGAATTGTACTAATTATTTCACATCAATATGAAATTATGATTGATGTTTTATGGAACAAAAAGGTGTTAAAAATGCGACATCTGGGCCTTAAAAAAGCCCTAAAATCCACTAGCTTCCGGGGGCTTTGCCCCCTGGACCCCACCCGCTATCGGCTTGGTCGCTACGCTCCCTCGAAACACAGTCACCAAACATACAGGTTGGCACTTCAACCTCAACAAATTTTTGTTTTGGCGCTTCTAAGAAACTAGTTGAAAAGGCCTGGTCTAGACCTCTCTAGGTCGAACTTAGACCGAAAACTTCAGTCTCTCTAATCGTCGGTTGTTCCACTGAGACTACGTCTGGCTCCACTAGACCTCCGATTATCAACAAATGTCAGTTTTATTAAAGAAATGACCCAAATCAGACGGTTATTTCTGTCTTGTCTAGGTCGAACTATATTTAAGTTTACAAATTGACATTTTTGTGCAGCAAGCATTGAGACAAGCCTGCTGCATTTATGTAATTTCCCTTTATGAAAGGTTATTTCTTTCGTACAGTCATACAGATGTTTTTAAATGTCACTATATTTTGTCTCCATTCAGAACAAAATGTTTTCATAGCTAGTGCTCCTTACTTAAAACTGCTTCGCATACTTTTGGAAGGGATAAATTATAGATCTCACATATTTTGTCTTCTATGGAAGGGGTTAAACATTAATCTCTCATATGTTGTCTTCTAACAGGAATTATGCTTCAAGTCGAGTTGATCAGGCACATGCATCCTTCAAATCTATTCCAAAGTATCATCAAGATCTGCTACCAGACTTCATCCCCCATCTCAAACAGATCAGACACTGCATCGATCATAACTTTGAAATCATCAAACTCATGCTAGATAGTACGAGGGATATGTTTGAGAACAGCTCAGGGATGATAAATGTGAGGTTTGAATTTTGTAAGATATTTGGACATTGATTGTACGGAGGCAGAAATAATCTACTGTGATTGAAATGAAGTTAATTGAAATTATAGATGTTTAGGACTTTATTACTTGAACACAGTCTTTCTTGTTCAGTTTAAAACATAAATAATGAGATGATTTTTCAAATAAGTTTGACATGAAATAACATTTTCTCTTTAATGATTTACACAACAATATCTGTTACATTTACTACCATTCCATATAGGTTCAGAAAAGTCTAACTTTGTGCATGGAGGGATGACATATAAAGGTTAATTGTGGTACAAAGTTAGACATGTAGATGCATTTTTTCATTAAAAAACAACATTTATTATGTATCAGCACTCAGCAGACGTTTGAACTAATAATGATTATTGAAACATCTATGTGTATTGTTTTGTTTTATTATCTATAAATAACATTTTTAATCATTGTTATAATACCTTGTTTAGAAATATGACTTCATCCAGGTAAAAGACATACTATCCTGCAAAAGGCATAGAAGCAGAATTAGCAGTGTTTCAGAGCAATATATGATAATTCACATTCTGTATTCAGGCAAAATGTTGATTTCGGTTCTACAAAGGGGGGACAATTTTCACAAAGTTTGTTATATTGTTCAAACTTGACAGAAAAGTTTCAGAAATATGATATGTGGTAGTTGTGAGGCAGTCATGATTTTGGACAAGGAAGGGGGGGGGGGGGGGGGTCATAGTAAACTCTGAGATAGTATAGGGTTAATGATTGCTCCCCACTATTCCATCTCTCTTTAATAGGATGAGGGTTCTGAGGCCAAAGCTGTTGTGAAGATGGACATGGAGAAAGTAGTAACCACCTTAAAGCAGTTCTTCCGAGATTGGAGCTCCGGTGGCAAGGAAGAGAGGGATGCGTGTTATAAACCTATCATTGAAGAAATCAAACAGCTATACCCTAATCATAAATGGTAAGGATATTGGGGATGTTGGTATTGGGTTTATACTTTTGAATTGTTTTGTTGTTCATTATTTTGAAAGCACATCTATACACATTATTTCAAGCACCTGAAATCTCTTTACATGATTTCATTGATTATGATTTATAAATGACAAGATATCTACTTTTATAAACAGCTTTGATTGGCATTACTTCTATGAAGAATTATTAAGAAAATGAGAGGTGAAATGAAAACTAGATAACCTAGATTTCATCTGAAGTAACTGTTGTATACCTTAAAATTGTAAATCAATAGACAACAGGGTGACACCAGTCTCAAATAGTTCCTTGTTTATGGGAGATCTGTTTGGATTTCCTGTTGTAACACTGAGATTTCTCCTTAGTGATTTATATCTTACAGTTCTTGTAACCAGCAGACTTTATATCTTGAGCCAAGTCACTCACCTCCCATTGTTTGTGTTGCTGCATAATCAAATTGAAGTTGCTTTACCAAAGTCGAATTGTATCCTATGTAGTAAGCTCGTACATTTACATAAGTTTGTAAGGTTTTGATGCAATGCTGACTGCTACCTCTCAGCTCTCTACCCTCTCTCTCTTCTCCTCTCTCCTCTCAGTAATGCAGATGACGTGGATGTGTTGGTTCCAGGTGCAGGGTTAGGCAGGTTAGCCTTTGAGATAGCAAGCAATGGATACCGCTGTCAGGGCAATGAATTCAGTCTCTTCATGCTCATTGCTTCACACTTTGTGCTCAACAAGTAAGTGAATATAAACTGGGCTTGGTCGGTTAGTCTTTAAGATAGAGGCACGGTGGAGGTCCCTGGGTCAAAACCAAGACAATGCGCTAGTGCTCTTTGTTAAGGTATTAATGCTCATTACCAAGTCCATCCGAGAGCACTTAAAGCTGGTGGTTAAAGATCCATCTAGTTTTTTTAATGAGAATAGTTGTTTACAGGAATCTATATCAGGTAGACTGTAGATTGCAGAACAATCTCATATGCTGGAAATAGCTATTTTGCCATTCAACTTCAAATGTCTGTTGCCTAAACTAGAGACAATTTATGTTTTACATATGTAATATGCTTCAACAATAGCCTTAATCAGCTCATGAAAGACAACTGCTTATTTTTCTTTGTATACTTGCAGGTCTACAGAAACAGACATGTTTACCTTGTATCCATGGATACATGCATTCAGTAACAACAAATCATCAGCCAATCAGATCAGGCCAATCCACTTTCCTGATATTAACCCCATGCTCCTATCACCTGATGCACAGTTTTCCATGGTAGCTGGAGATTTCCTTGAAGTCTATACAGATGAAGGTTGGTTTCTTGTCCTGGCACATGTTCTAGGTTAAAGATTACCAATTACCTACAAAATAATTTGTGCACAGTTTACAGTAGCTTAAATCAACCTCAAGAAACTTAGCCTTGCATTCTATGGGTTAACAATGAAAAATCATGAAGAAAATAAAGGATACCATGAAACCTGATGTACAGGACCCAAGTCAGACTCGGGTTTCCGACCCTATTTTACTAGCACGTATGGGAGCGTCAGGCCTGATAATTTCCTGATTTAAATCGGTTTCTCTGATTTATTCATTTTGTTCCCAATTTTTTCTTCCCAATTTTATCCCTATTCTTCCCTATTATTTTACTCAAAAAGGGGGGGGGGGGAATGTTGTTAGATGCCATTTTTTCCCAAACGAATCCTGTTTTGTTTTGTTTTTTACTCAACTATCACTATCACTATCACCCCTGGAGCGTTGACTAATTTATTCACTTGTTGCTTTTTGTCTATTGAGACTGCATTTGGGCTTGCAATATATCTGTATTGAAGCCATATTTGAAGCTCATATTTTGATAATATTATATATTGACTTACAGATATTGATTTATGATCTATGTATGCTAACATGTTATGTTTCCTTATGTCATAATACTTAGGTTGTAGTAGTTATTTCTGTTCTGATAGTTTAAAAAATAGTATGATGTAATATTTTCTGTTTATTTATTAATGTTCTTAAATAACTTTTAATTCTTGTTACTCTTAGCATCGTGGGACTGTGTAGCTACCTCGTATTTCATAGACACAGCGAACAACATCCTGGCTTACGTTGAGAAGATATACCATATCCTGAAACCTGGTGGACACTGGATTAATCTAGGTTGGTCAATTACTCAAACTAGCATGCATGCCTATTGCGTACATTTACCGGTAACTTCTTGTAAAACGCTTTATTACCGGTACTACTCATTTAAAGTACAATTTTACATCAATTGATGAATCTTTTCTTTTGATAAATAAATCATTCACTGACAGTGCTAGTATGGATATGAATAAAATCAAGGAGGTTTGTGTGGTTTTAATGTGCTACATATGAGGGTTTAACATGGTAGATATTGGAAACAGGTGCAAAGTTTTAAGTAATCTCTTTTTGTAAGAGATGAAAAGACTTACTTTGGTCTATAGAATTTCCCAAACTCTGTAATGACATTGACTTTGATGATGATAGTATTTTAGAGTTTGACACTACTACTGATTATCTTTCATGAAATTCAAATTTAATGTATGTACAATAGAAGATAATTTTGATTAATGTGAGTAATCATTATGGTAACATTTTTCTTTGAACAGGTCCTCTCCTTTATCACTTTGAAAATATGCCTAATCAGGATTCCATAGAAATCAGCTATGATGTTCTACGTAGAGTCATTCTGGATATGGGCTTTAACATGCTGGTGAGTTAGTCATGCTTGAATATCAAATTACAGGTATACATATATTCAAGAAATGGAAGTTAGAAAAAACTTTACAATTTATTGTTTTTATATATATAAAGATGTTTGAAATTAAATAAGCTTTATAATCTGTATGATGTTTTATGTAGCATGTATATATAGGCAACAACAACAAACAAAAAGAAGATAAAAATACAATTCTAGGTAAATTTAATGTATCTAGATTTCTGATAGGAATGGATTTAGACTTGGGGTTTGTGTGGTATGGAAATATACATTCTTCCATGCCCCAGAAGGGGCCGTTAAAGAAATAAAAAATCATTGTCATTGTCATAATACAAAAACTGTATCACAATAAAATATTGTAAATGCCACTTCATTGCTGCAGTTGAATATTGGAAATGTAATAATTCCTCGACCATTTTGACATGGTACCCCATTAAATCAGAATTCTGAAAATATGAATGCCCCATCAAATACTATTTGGTGTAATACATGTAGTTTCTATCCCAAGTACCCTGCCAGTTTTGAACATGTTACATACTAGTACACACATATCTATTGTTTCAGTGAGCCACAGAGCTTTTCTCATGTAGATTATATTCTTTTTTTTCCTTTTCATTCTTCAGAAAGAGAACACATCGGTGAGATCAACATACATCCAAGATCCAGCATCCATGATGAGATACTCCTATGAATGTGCCTTCTTTGTCTGTCAAAAACCATCTTCATCTCAAGAAAGCATGCAGGAGCAATTATGACATCCCTTCATCTCCTATTATATGCCAAATATGCCACTAGTTGTCTTCAGATGTTTATATTATTCTTTTACAATCATGTTATTTGACTTTGTTTTTTGTGTGCGGTGGGTGTATAATAATTTTTGATTGTGAGAATGAATATATGAAATGAAATGAATTTAAATTAATGGATTTGCAATGAATTTAAATGACTTTCACAGCTGATAAATTTTAAGCCATTATACGATAGGAAACAGAAAAGTGATGGAACAAATAACAAGTGGTTGCAAGTGTTAGTTGCAGTTTGAAATTGTATTTATTCAAACAAGATCAATAAAGGTTTGTGGATGATACAATGTCAACCTACATGTACATTCCTATGTATGGTTTGTATATATTTTGTCATACCAAGGGACCTCACATATAAAAAAAAGCAACTTTCATCGGCCAGACTTTCTTCTTTACCAGTAATTGGATATCCCAGTACTGAGTAGGTAGATTAGCAATAGCGGTACATTATTACATTTCTGGAACTCCAAATGCATCATGTTGAAATCCTAATTGTATTGCACGAGATACAAATATTGTATTAGGACATAGAGATGGAAAATATATCTGCTATGTATTAATGAAACTATCATTCAGATACGACAATGTTTACTTTAAATTAAAGTCACTAATACTACTAACAATTGATATGTTTAGAGCCAGAAGGGGATCAACTTTGTGTTGCATTGTACGAGTCATTAAACATCCTTCTGGCTCCAAACAGACCAATGATGTCTTCTGCTCTCTGGAAATAACTTTACACCGCCACTACATTTGGCTAAATTACCTTACCTGGAAGGAAAATCATATTCAGAATTACATGTAATCAACTTATGATTTAATAAAATATTTTATTAGGAATCTGCAGATATACATCATAAGTTATTCAGTAAAAAGATTTTTAAATTCAGAATATGTCTGACCAAGTAATAATTTTGAATAATTGACTTATTTTGTATTTATATTGTAAAATATGTCCTTTATCTTGGTTGACAAAAAAAAAATGGATAATTATGTGCAATGAATTACTGGTATTTTGATAATGATATATTTCAAATTTCAAATTTCATATCAAATAATTGTAGATGGACTATTTTGTACAAATTAATTGAATAGAATGAGTTTGGTAGATTTCAAAATGGTTATTGGGTCACATTTACCTGCCATAAATGAATGTACACATATATTTTGTAATAAATCTTGCATATATGCAAATTGTAACTTAACATCTGTATTTTTTTGTGCTTTGTATGCATGTATTGAGCATCATAGAATAATGGGCCGGCCCATAAGATACACCGATCCCATTCCATCTTTTTTATAGCAGACTAGGAAAATTCCACCGTGACGAGCAAAAAAAAGAAAGAATTGGATCAGTGGAGATTTGAGAAAAAATCAGATGAAAATAATGTTATTAGTTTTTAAGTTGTTAAACATCAAACACATATTGGTAACTGTGATGTATCTTTGGAGATCCTCTCCATATTGCTCTCTACAGAAAATGGCATACATTTCCACCATGTAGATGAAGGAATATATCTTTTCCATATCTGTCACAGAGTTGTCAACTTGTGTTTAATTGATAAAAAAAATAAAAAAATAATAACTTCCTTATACTTAATGGAATTTGCTAAAAACTTCCACTGATCTGTTTCTCTAATGTATCTGCTATTAAATCTAGCTTTAAGGCATTAATCCTCATTACCAGGTCCCTCAGAGAGGACCTAAAGCCGTCTGTCCTCTGGCTGCTTACAAGTATTTATGCTTTCTAAGCAGTCTGATAAAATAACCACCACTAAACCAAAAACCAAACATCACAATTGACTCTTTCTCTCTCCCACTAGAATGAAGAGGTCCTTTTACTTGCAATGGTCATTCTTTTACATACACATGTGGTATATCCTTGTATAGTATGTGCCCATTGGTTTTGTATCTTCTGATTACAATGATTTATAACAACTTTACAGTCCTGAAAATTTCTTATTCTGATTTTTGATAAATTTTAAATATATGAGCATTGGGGACTGTTCTACAGGCTAAATGAAGATGTCACCAAGATGGATGAAGGAATTCTGTCTTTTTGTACCTCCATATGTTCGTCATTTTTTCCTTCCCTATTATTTCACTTTAGCGATATATGAAGAACCAGTTGAGGTATAAACGTCAACATGTGTATGATAGGAAGCCCTATGTGTGCACCTAACATTTCACTTGAAATTGATAAGAATTTTCTATTGTGTTTCCCTAATGCTCGGTCTTCTCTTAATCCTTATATTCTAAAGAGTAAGTGTGCCAACAAAATTTCATGTTGTCAAAATACACCCAATTTGGAATGAAATAACACAATGTAGAACATTCTATTCCTATAAACTTACACAGTGGAATTTGTATGAAATGACACAAAACATTTTAAGGTTCCACAAATAATGTGGACACATTTTTTAGATGTATTCCTTTAAAAATGTTAAATAAACTTTCCATATCAACTTTTCACTACATAAATAAAACAGTTTCAACTATACTTAAAACATGATTGCACTTTTTCCACTTTTCATAGCATATCTTTGTATATTCTAAACTATTTTTGGTGACTCCATGGCTTCATGCATACTTTCCTATGCTTTGAAATAGTACATTATTGCAGTTAACATGTGACAATGAAAATAAAGTGTTTGAAGCTTGTAGTTATTCCTTGCTGCTGAGATTTCTCACTCTTTTCATAAAGATCCTAGTTTCGTAGTAAAGCTTTGCAAGTCATCATGCCATAAATTCCACACAGGTTGCACTCTTGAAACACATGGAGGTTGCTTCCAGGTATTTCTTCCCTGAGGTTGACATTGATTCTCTCTGTTAAGATCCAAGAGTAAAACTTGCACCTTATACATGTTGCACTCCTGTCACACTTGGAAGACGCTTGGAATCCTCTGAAGGACCAGTCCAATAGCTTGTGACATTCATGAGAGCTATCACCAAGTACGGAATAACAACAATTAGAGTAATATAAAACCAGTAAGGTAGCGGTGATGTGCTTCCCCACGGCCACAACCAAAGGCCTCTCCTTGTTGCATCCCGTATGTGGTGAGAGAACCAAGCTACAAACAAGATGAGTGGTAAACGACGTAGCCTTTGGAGTTTGAAGAGTCTTACAATGAGGAGGAGGAAGAGACAGATTACTGGGATGAGTGTTGTTGCATGGCACGGAGGTCTTGATTTTAGGGATAATGCATTCTGAAATAAAGTTTAAAAAATATGAAAACAAAGATAATTGGAAGGATGGTGATGTATATATTGAAAAAGTCACATGTAAAGCAATATTAAACTAAATAGAACATACACAATAAAAGCAATATACTTTTGTAGATAGATGCCATCACAAGGAAAAAAAGACGAGAACTTACATTCTTTTAACATGATTATGGGCATTGTTTTTACCCTTCACATATTTATTAGGTTTACAATGGTTAATCATATATTATTAATTAACCAAACTCCAAATTGATCAAATACAGGCAAATATGATTCAATAATGTATCCAGCATACAGCTGTATATAATACAATCAGGTTGTGCTAGAAAAGCAGTTTTTTTTTAAAATAGTGATAATCTAAGCCCCCATGTATCTAAACCTGTTGATCAGTTATGCATTTATCAAAACCTAATGTCAAGTTACAGTCTCACCTGTAATTTAACGGTTCCAGCTGCTGCAAAATGATCAAGATCTACCAAGGAAGACAAGACACCACAGAGAAGAATTTCCCAAAGTAAGGGTTCACTCATTAATGTTCCAAGGGGTAATAAGGTTGGGTTGATGACTACTGCCCAGGACAGGAGACCAACTAGGCCATGGGTTCCATTGTCTATGAGAGCTCTACGCAAGTTAGAAGAAGTGATGGTGGCACACATCAGTAGAAAATCTCCCAGAATGCATATCATCGCCAAGGTGACAGTGAGAAAGAGCCTTCCCCGTGTCAAAACAGTAAGTATTTTGTCCATCGCAGCCATGATCGTCCTGAAACTGAGAAATACTGTAAGATAAGACTTTTGGAGCTAGGACCATCGCAGCCATGATCGTCCTGAAACTGAGAAATACTGTAAGATAAGACTTTTGGAGCTAGGACCATCGCAGCCATGATCGTCCTGAAACTGAGAAATACTGTAAGATAAGACTTTTGGAGCTAGGACCAATTTCATATCATTTGTTGAGAGCCAAATGGGCTGTAGCACTTTTTAAAATATCTCAGTTGACGATCTATTGGCTCTGAACAGATGTCCTCTTTTAATAGTATTTATCAGTATCTGGCGTATGTCAAGATTTTTTGTTACCTTTTAAAATCCAATGTTCCAATCAATGATTAACAAAATGACATTTGCACAACCACCAGATATGATTATCTACCTGAGCAGCTTTTCATGAAACATCAGAAGTACAAGTTCACCGAAATCCCATTGAAACATGTGTATTGTACTTAACACACGTTTCAATGTGATTTCGGTGAACTTACATCTACAGGAGTTAAAATCTTCCTTTGAGTGCTAGGGGGGGGGGGGGGGGGGGGGAGGACATGTGTTTAAAAAAATTGCATGGATATTATCAGGTCATCCACCTTACCCAGAGCTACCAAGTATCACGCATTAGGCGTTGCTGTATGTATTGCTGATCTTTGAACTTGGCGTCTCTGCTTACCCCCAACCCAAAATGACCAAGAATCATGTTTCCCCAAACCATGACTTAGGCTACCTACTTTTCAGAGATTTTGTAGCATTTTTTTCATCCATAAGTTTTACCGGTAGGTACAATTTTGAAAACAGTACGTACATGACTCAAATTACCGCACATGTACACCCATGCATACTACAGAACAGATACAGTATATACATATACAGCACGTACAGTACATACCAAGTAATGTACTGTACCATTAGTAATTACTTTCCATCAGCAGTAGATAACAGAATAACAGGTGCGGCGCAGGCTGGAGCTGGGGGTGTGTGGGGTATTTTTAGGTGGCCCATCAATTCACAATCTTTTTTTTTTAGCGTACCTCTTGTCACTAGCACCAGATACAATGAGTGATGCAAAAATCCCCAGCCTGAGTTAGACTGAGTTGAATGTATTACCTTTGTCAGATCATGTTGTAAGTGTAGATTGTAGTGTATGTGCCGAGGTGAAATGGGAAGCAAACATGGGCAGTAGTTAACTAAACAAACAGGAACTTTCCGGTATCCTTATTTTAGTGAGAACAAAAGGAGGTCAACACATAATAATCACAGCACTGTATTATCTGTATTTCTGACATTCCTCTGAGTGCACTGTACTGGCACTGGTAACAATCAAACAAGAAAGGTATTACAAAAAAGGGAACGTTCCTAATTTCACCAATATATAAGAATTTGATTGCGGGAAAGAACAGTGCTATGATGTCTCTCAGCTCAATATATACTCCTGTGACATTGTGCAGTCAAGATCCTATAGTACCTCTTGACGGTTGCCTCCTGGCCTGGGCCTCTGGCACTGCCTCGACTCCAGCTCCCAGCTCCCTGACTTGTATATGTAATCAGGTAATGAGAATAATTAAACTGACCAGAGTACAAGATAGACCAAGAAGATAGATCTGGAAGCTCGACTGCTGAATCAGCTAATTCTTCCAGTATTTGCGGTATTTAAGGTAACTAAAGGCTAGCTAAACATGCTAAGGTAAAGATAATCAATTACGCTTTCGACCTACATCGCTTCAGACTTGGCAGGCATCTCTCGCTTCGAGTGGCAGCAGATCGACCAATGCATATCTCGCTATACGTACACAAAGCATGATACACTCACTCTACATGCACAACATGCACAATATGCACAACATGTAGTAATACACCAGTGTGCAGCCATAACTGTTCGATTACGTAGTTGGGGAAAGTACCTAACTGTAGTCTTATAAGAAAGAACAATTCGAATTAAGAAACGCGGTAATTAATTTTTAAAGAAATATAATGTTTATAAAAATGAATATAGTAGGGTCTATGTTGCTAATTCAATATAGATTGAAAATCAAAAATATTGAATGACTTACTAATCGTTGATTTTATCAAACTAACATATATATTTTTAAATAATTAATCTGTAGCCTGTGTAAAGACTACAACATAAGCCTGGAAAAATAATTATGAAAGCATGCATGATAGCTCGAATCCGACCTTTGTTTGTGTGACGACGTAAAGTGAGACTGCTTTGATCTAGGCCTGGGCCCAAATATTCAACATCAAAGGTAGATATGTATTGATAAAGAGGGTAAGAACACTTAGATATACTTAATTTAGCTAAGGCAAAAGAGATATGAACGATGAACAAACTGCCTCAGCTCAGCTCAGCCTCGCCCTCGGTCCTCAAGAACCACGTTGATCGGTTGATCTTGACGGATACAAGTTACGAGGCCCAGTTAGTTAGTGAAGACTGATGTAAACAAAACCTAAAATACATGGACTCATCTTTCTACTCGTACAAACTTCAAAGCATTTTGATAATGGACTGATAGCGATTTGCTTACCTTCTGTTTGTTTCTGATGATAATGAGCTAACACTAACACTAGTAACAGTAACATGCGATTTATATATATGCTGACATCCCAAGAGCCTGAGGGTTTGCTATGTTCGTTTATACCGGGAGCGTTCAGGGTTTTGATAAAAATAGCTGCTGTTGCAAGTTTGTGTTACCAATTCGAAACTTACTTTACAATAATAGCGATTAAGGCTAGAACAAATTTGGTGAGTGGTAATTATCTAGATCCAACCTAGACCGAAAACTTCAGTCTCTCTAATCGTCGGTTGTTCCACTGAGACTACGTCTGGCTCCACTATACCTCCGATTATAGAGACTGAAGTATGGCCTATCGGGACTGTACGGGACTGTACGGAACAAATGGTTCGGTTCGACCGGACCGCGATGAATGAGATATGCAACGAGATTTTCACTCTTTACATCATCATAACTGCTGCAATTATAATACAAATTAAAAATAACATATAGATCTATAGCTTATTTGACTTACGATAGCTTGCTCATTTAGATCCTAAATTAATGATTAATCCGAGAAAGTCTCGTCGTCAACATTATCCGTCTTGGTTTTAGTTGATGAATATTCATTTTTTCTTTTCGAACGTCCAATAGCTACCGTAGCTACGTACGAGTCGGCCCAGCTTGACCAACGAACTCCCACGAAACGAGTGCTCTGATTGGCCATTTGGCTATGTTTTGGTAGGTTGACCCGGAAATATTTTGGCCGCCGGGTCATATAGCCCTATGTTCGAGTGCATGAACGTACTGTTTCACAGTTCGGAGATACAAATTGGATAATTCATATAAGTAAGTCCGTAAATTATACATTTAATATTAAGTTATCAAATTTTGATAACTGTAATTAGGACAAATGACATACCGACCTAATTTACATCTGATTTAGAAATCAGAAAATTAGATCTAAATAAAGAAAATCGGGGAGAAAATGTTTTGACAAAAAAGCTGCCAATGTTGGCTATAGCTACCCCCACGGTACGAGATCTCTGGGCTACCATCTGTATTGGGGAATGACAACAAATGTCAGTTTTATTAAAGAAATGACCCAAATCAGATGGTTATTTCTGTCTAGATCCAACCTTGATGCACAGCCTATTAAAATTTGTTTTCTATTTTGTGGTACTTTTTATATCATTGTGATTTTTTTATCTTGTATTCGCATCAATTTTTAGATCCTGAAACAGCATAATAGGTAACATAGCAAGTAGATCCCTCCTCGCTGTTCAGCGGGGTCATCATCGATTTTCCGATAGCCGCAGCTTCAGCAAGTATCCTCACAAGATGGCTCGAATCGACAAACTGAACTTTGACAACCGTGTCTTGAGGACTTTGCCGATTGATCCAGAAACTGAGAATTTCGCTCGTCAGGTGCCTGGAGCCTGCTTCTCTCGTGTAAAACCAACCCCTGTAGCCAACCCCAAGACAGTAGCATACTCTGTTCCTGCAATGAAGCTACTGGACTTGTCAGAAGAGGAGCTGAAGAGAGAGGACTTCCCTGCGTATTTCTCAGGAAGCAAACCCCTACCGGGAAGTGATCCTGCAGCACACTGCTACTGTGGTCATCAGTTTGGGAACTTTGCTGGCCAGCTAGGAGATGGTGCTGCTATGTTAGTTTGTATTATATTGAATCCTACTTAAGAAGTATTTAATGGATTATGACTTAATCTAGGGAAACATTCATGATGCCAATAACTACCAGTTAAGCTTAATTAATTCAATGTTTAATAACACACGTACACTTTTACTCCTTGTAGTTACTCGCCTCACCCACCATCCCAGTTTAGCTTCCTGAGTGAGCTGCCAAAGGGATTACCCAACCAAGTACCAAGTACTAAACATTGCATTTATAAATTACAGTGGCCCTGCAAATTCTGTTTTTACCCTGCCTGTTATATGAACAAGGAGGCCATGAGAGAGCATAAGATAATAAATGTACATATTATCATGGGAAGGTTTAAAGAAGCAACTTATGGTCATTGATTTGATCTGATTAAAAACCATCAAAATTAAGTCTCAAAGCAGCAAAATGTAGATAGACTACATTTCTTATGAAAACCTTTCCACTTGTATCATATAGTGAATAAACAGACTTTTGATTAATACCATAACAGTTCTCCATAACAAATAGCCTCTCCCCTTTTTTATTGCTATACAAACAGATCTTTAGGAGAGGTTGTAAACCAAGCTGGTGAGAGATGGGAGATCCAGTTCAAAGGTTCCGGTCTAACCCCGTACTCTCGGACTGCTGATGGTAGGAAGGTCTTAAGGTCAACCATCAGAGAGTTCCTCTGTAGTGAAGCCATGCATCATCTGGGTGTACCAACAACAAGAGGTAAACATAATGTGCATATTAACAGAGCATTATGAGGGAGAGGTTACTAAAGTAGTGTATTAGACTTCTTTTGCATTGTAACAGTATTATGTATTCATCATTATACATTTTTCGTTTACAAATAATGAATACAAATAATGATTGCTTTTCCTCCCCTAACTCCATACACTAAATAAAACTATTTTGGGTTTCATACAAATTTGTACAAAGACAGCCTGGATATAAAAACTTGAATAGATAAACATGATGCGACAACTTTGGTTTCACAATCACCCCCCCCCCCCCCCAACCCCACCCCGTGTTCCCCTGTTCAGTCATGGATTGGAAAGAAAAAAATAAAGAAAATTTTATCAACATTTGATATGAATATTGCCTGTATATGTACATTTCTTATGCTTTGGAAGTTTGGATACATAAGTGAGGGGAAAATAAGAATCAACAAAAATTCAGATTGAAAATCTGATATGATTCCTGAAGATGTAGCTGTAAGTGTTTCATGGAGCTGCTACTGCCAGCTTGCTTTGAACAAATGAAAAAAGTGGTAATTAATCTTCGCCCTCTGTCATATTGCAGCAACTTACTTTGAGTGTACCAATCACACAAACACTTTTTTGCTATTGCATTCAAGATATAAGCTTTGATTCTTACTTCTAAAAAGAGATATTGCAGTTTAAATATATTCGCAGTAAACAGTTAAAAGGCTTGCAGGGCATGCACAGATCCAGTCAGATCTTGGTCCTGTACACACGGTTTATGTTTTCATTCATTTTCTTCATACCCCATTAACCTATAGAATGCTAGGTAAAGTTTATACATTCTAGCTATACTCCCCCCCCCCCCCCCCCACACACCTACACAGATGTTGGTATAGAATCAAACATTTTATATTCGCATATACTATAATACCGGTATACATTTTTTTCTTCTTCATTTTGCTTGATTAGCTGGGAGCTGTGTGACCTCTGACACTAAGGTAATGCGAGATATCTTCTATAGCGGTAACCCTATCCAGGAGAGGATAACCATTGTACTCCGCATTGCACCAACATTTCTCAGGTTTGTAGATGTTCTACATATCATGTCATAATAATGTTATACACCAACATTGAATTTCATAATTTACATTAAAGAAATGTAAATTGCTTTGAAAAGTAACATTATTATAAATTATTAGTAGATATGTAATCTTGAGCTCTCAAATAATATTTACTGACAGAACCATTTATACATAAATGTCACCTTTATAAGAATATACATAGCAGCTAAATATGAGCAGAAGTCACTGTCATTTAGCTATTCCCTATATTACCATGTCACATCTGCTGTCATTTAGTTTATGGATGCATTTTATTTCTTACAGCCATTTCTTGTTAGGGTAGATATCCTAGTGTCATTGTGATTTGAATAGTCTTTAAAAAAATAGCATGCAATGATACATGTAGGTCTACAGTAATTTAACAATGTAAAAATGACAGCATTTTGTGCTCAGTTATAAAGATAATACAAGCAGTTCTGTATGACTGTATCAAGAACTATTTGCCTTCTTTATTAATTGCCTTATGCAGGTTGTTTGTAATTCCATTATAGATGATGATAAGATGTGTATTTCTTTCCAATCTTGTGTCATTGCTATATCAATAGTATACCTAAGATAAGAGAGAGAAGTTTATGTCACTCTTATATTCCAAAGACACTTTGGAAAAACTCTTAAGTTTTAACGCAAAATAAATTGGTAGACAGCCTGATCCATTTATAACCACTTTTTTCTTGTTCTTCTTTGTCTATTTTCCCCATCAGGTTTGGTTCATTTGAGATCTTCAAGCCTGCGGATGGCACGACTGGCAGGAAGGGTCCTAGTGTGGGAAGAAAGGATATCTTGGAAAAGATGCTGGATTATTCCATTCAGTCTTTCTATCCAAAGGCAAATCCCCTTATTATTTTCTTCATTATCAAAGTATAGTAGAAATTCACACTCAACATGCCGAAAATTTAATTCATATGACGTTACTGTTATTGTTACCGTATGTGTATTTTCTGGGCCTGAATTTTCTAACTTTTTTCCATTGAGAAGTGGTGTGAAGAGTTTCCAGGTTTAAAGACCATAGATATATCACTATGTTCTATTGCATCACAAAAATAATAATTTGAATCACATTTTGTGAAATCTGATAGACACTACAGTAATTTTGAGATGATTAGGGTAGTCTTTATAAAGTATATTTAGAAATTTAAAATGGTTTTAATGTACTGAATAATCAAAGTTCTGTTTAACACATCTGAATAGTATTTCTTTACCAACAAGATGAAAATATAGAAATTAAAAAGTTTCTGTATCATTTAATAGTTAAGAAATACTTTTTAAGAGTATAGAAATCCTTTCTAAGACTTCCAAACCTTCCACAAGACAAAATCAAATTCAATCTATCACCCAAGAGTCATTAAACCATTTACATTTGATAACTTACTCTGATAATATGTTTCTATCTTCCATTAGATCTACGAGGAGCATTGTGAGGACCTGGTCAAGAGGAATCTAGCTTTCTATCGGGAGGTGGTCAAATCAACAGCCAAGATGGTCGCTGAATGGCAATGTGTTGGATTTTGTCATGGGTAAGAATTGTTTAGTTGTTTTTTTCTTTTCAGTGATAGCTGCCTCAGTTGTCATTAATAATTGATAGTCAAGCGCAGGAATTTTCATGAAAGTGGGAATTTGTTTCAATGACTGCTGTAAACCTTTTAAAAATTTAGTATACACCTTTCCTTCTGTAAGATTTAATACAAAGTTTGGCAAGTCATACCCGGTAGACATAATCTTTAATGACATGGTATATTGCAAATTGAGTGTATTATAATGATTGAAATAATATATATATATATATTGTTGTTGATCCTTTACCTTCTTTATCCTCTCTTAATTTTGTTTTCATTTCACCCATTATTTCATTACTTTTCTTGTCATTTGTTATCTTCTTGCTGTTCTTTTCTTCTACTTTTCCTTACTTGTTAAATTGTTCTATTTATTCTTCTCATCTCAGGGTGCTGAATACAGACAACATGAGTATCTTAGGGATCACTATTGACTATGGTCCTTATGGTTTCTTAGATGGCTATGATCCTGATCACATATGCAATACAACTGGTGAGTAATCTTTTGAGTACACTACTCTTAGATTGGCCTGCTGCCTGCTATGTCTAATCTTTACTCTAGTATCTTACACTGACCCTAAACCCAACTCTATCCCTGACCAGAATTCTAAACCTAATGCTACCCAGAATGCTGACCCTAAACACTCTAATGATGCTTCATGATCTGTGGAAAATGATAGAAAATTGTGTTGTCAGAAATTAATCTTAAGTATAAAGTTTTAAAAAGAACTTGAATGAACTAAAAGTTTAAAAAAAAAAAAAAAATCGATTTGAGGTAATATGTCATTCATATCTGCTTCAAGCAATAAGAAGTATGTCTCATTTTATTTTTCAGATGATAGGGGGCGCTACACATTTACTCGTCAGGCTGAGATGTGTCGATGGAATTTGGGCAAGTTTGCGGAAGCCCTGTCAATGTGCCTCCCAGAAGAACAGTCCAAAGCAGAGCTAGAGCTCTTTGATGAGACGTTTGAAGAGCATTACATTACAAAGATGAGGAAGAAGCTAGGTTTGCTTCAGAACAATCTTCCAGAAGACAGGTATAGTCACACTCCATGATACTCTAAAACCAGAAACTCACATGGATTTTGCACATGGATTTTGCAAGTGGGGCGGCTGTAGTTATTTGCAGGATCTTACTTTAAAGATTCAGGATAGTTTTATGCAGCAAAATGATTGGAGCACAACATGAAGTTTTTGCAGTTTGCTCAGTATTACGCTGCAAAAACAGTCATCATTAACAATTTGCAGGAGATTAATGTTGCAAAGTTTATGGTGTTATGTATATTTTTGAATTTAATGTATGTACCATTTAAAAAGTTGATAACAAAAATGTATACCTGTGGTATTAAAGAGAAGTAAACGCAAGAACTGAAAAAAATAACTAGCTGTCTGTATAAAGTTATATAGCTTTGGCACCAACTTCATTGACTGTGACATTGTGTAATGTTTAAAGTTTAGTGTGAAAGAACCATAGCAGATTTGAGTTGGTCTAATGGTCAGCACTCTAGGCAGCCTGTACAATGCCACAGGGTTGGAGTCTAGAGACATAAATGCACTGTCATCATATCTGATTGAAGCATCTGTAAATATACAATTACGCTCAGTCACACACTACCAATTGGAACCATCTCTAACTGTTGCCATACCACCTTCAAACCTAAACAAAGATGATGACTGTATTAATTTGCACACATGTAATCAGTACCATAGAAGATGAAAGTGATTTAATGATTTATATTTATTTATTGCAGGGCCCTCATAGACTCATTGCACAAGGCCATGCAGGCAGCCAGAGCAGATTTCACCAATGTCTTCCGTTCACTGAGCACACTCCCTCTGCCTGGCTCACCAGGCTTTGAAGAACAGTGTAGCAAGTTACAGGAGTATCTCCTCTCACAATGCTGTAGTGTGGAAGAACTCAGGAAAGCTAATTCACCTCGTATTAATCCTAGGTATTGAATAATTGAAAGTTATATATAAATAGTACATGTAATTAGGTAAACTTTGAAGTGTTATAATGAAACCTGTACAAAGACTGCTCAAATGAGACAAAGTGTAGACTTTATCACTTCTTCATTATCTACAGGTTTCAATTTGAAACACAATGGGGTAAAAAAATAAATGTGGTACTCTTTACTGACAGATTGTCATTTTGGCCAGTTTAAAGATTTTGTGAATCTGATTATAAAACCTTGGTCATGGTTGCAGATATGTAGAAAAGATGTGTATGTGTAGGGATGTGACATCATGTCATTTTCCTATCATTGTATAAATATGTCATAATTATTATGTGAGGACACAATACATTGTCTGCTCAAAGGCATAACTGTGTTAACTCAATATATAACTTAAAGACAGCACCCTTCTTGTTCTCAAAGACATCATCTGAGAATGCAAACACACTGCATATATATTAAAGCTAAAGACCAGTTTTGGAAACGCCCCCTCTCAAAAAGGCTTTTATTACCAATCATGTGATAGATATAACGCACGTGTCGCGCATGTGTCGCTTAGTCCCATATACATCTTTCTGTGTACAGCGCTTGTAACTTTACCAAGACTGGGCCAAATTTCTTATCATTTTGATGACTCCAGAACCTTGCCGACACACCAATACTTATATGCTAGATGATCAATCTTTTCTGATCGATTCCACAACGTTTCTTTCACAATGCAATCGCATGACCATAACTGGTCTTTATCTTTAAAGCGGTTACACGGTACAGAATGATGAGGGCTAGTTAGAGGGAATTATTCTTTTGTAGTATTGCACTACAGTTCATCTCATAGCATAAAGGTTCAAGGAGTTGGCTTCTGACACAGCATATCACAGTCAGTATGTAATCATCTTTCATCATCATATTATCCTGGTTTGTTTGTATATTTCAGCCAACTGCAGATGCTGATGATGATTACGCAGAGCAATCCATCCTTACTGGAGCAACTATTTGGTGACAGTGCAACCCTCATGAAAGAGATGGCAAAACTCGAAAAGGCCAAAGAACTTATTGTAAGTACCGGTAGTAAAGCAGGTTGATAATGTGTAGAAAGCATGAGTAGAAGCAAGAGTGTTGGGTTAGGGTTAGAGATAGGAGGAGATGAGACTGAAGTTCCTAGCTTCCTATTATAATACCTAAACCTAACCTTAATCTCGAACACACTCCTATCTCTTACCCTATCATTTCTGACATATTGAAGTTTGGAGCAAATGTCTCTACATCATATGTCAGATCACTGTAGATTCTCCTCAATCACATTCATTTCTCATAGAGCATGACAGCAGAGCAGAAGAGAAGTGATGATTTAGCAGTCTGGTCTAAGTGGTTAGAGGAATATAAGACCAGGCTTATGAAGGAGACAGAGGACACAGAAACGAGTCTGGTGGAACTCAATCAAAGGAGAGTTGAAGTCATGAATGCTACCAACCCTAAGTTCATCTTACGTAACTACATAGCAGAGAACGCTATCAAGGAAGCTGAGAATGGAGACTTCTCTGAGGTAGGTTTATAGCTCAGTCGGTAGAGCAGTCATGTGGTCTCGTAATCCGGTGACCCGGGTTTGAAACCACGACGATGCGCTAATGCTCTTTGGTAAGGCATTAATCCTCATTACCAGGTCCCTCGGAGAGGACCTAAAGCCGTCAGCCTTCTGGTTGCTTACTAACAAGCATTTATTGCTTTCTTAGCTGTCAGGTAAAATAACCACCACTATCACTATCACTATCGTAGGAATATTGTTCTTAGGCTGCTGCCCCCACAACTTCCTGGACCTTATTGAATATAATCCTAATCTTGAAATAAGGCATCCCTGATATCCTGATGGAAAGAGAACATGTGGCATTGCAGATTGAACTCCATCTTCACTGTGGCAATCACTTAATGATGATGAACTATACTATTCATTTACTCGCTTTGAATTTCAGTGAGAAAGATTGGCCCAAAATTTGCCCCAGAGTATTACCAATGGATACAATATTGAAATATAGGCTGCTAAATCTTCATTTGGCCCTGAAAGGGTTAAGACACGTCTTCCTCCTTCCTCTCATTAAACCATGTAGCTGTATCTCATTAAACCTTTATATTGTCCAGTGAATGGTTTGATTGATTGTAATTGCACTTTGCCAGTTTTGTTACCAGTATCATCGATCGTATCTTGTGTTAAATAAAGTTGTTAATGCAGGTGATTAATATTAGCTTCATTATTATGATATGTGATGTGATACTGAACCTGAATCTTAAAGGTTGTACTCTCAACCATGGATTATGTTAATCATAGTAAATGTCTCACTAAAAGCATGAAATTATTCAATGAAATACTAGATTTGGAAATGATATTCATAATAAACGATGAACATTTTCTTTTGATTCTAGGTCCACAGAGTGTTAAAGCTATTAGAATCTCCGTTCAGTGATGATGTATCATTACCATTCATAGAACATACATCAGAGCTTGCTGGAGATGAAGATGCAGGTAGGATTCTCAAAATACTTAATAGTGTTGAAAATACCTTGTTGTTCCATGAGTCATGGTGCGGATGAGAAACCAAGTAGGCTGTAGTAAAATGGGGTGAACGCAACAAAATGTGATAGTATGTAATAAAAAAACTTGGCAAAACAAAAATTGAATACAGAGAAAATATGGCCAAAATCCCAATACGTTTCGGACAAACAGAACATAATGTAAACCTAGCATAAGGAACTTGTGATTCAATATTTTTGAAAAAGCTTTCAGATAAAGTGAGCAAATTGAATTTAAAAAAAAACTTGATCCATCTCTGCAATGTGTTCTTCTGTACAGGAGCGAGCAAGCCAGTAGAGCCGTCCACCTCACCATCCAATGCTTCCACAGTGAACAGTTGTACTGGTGTAGCCTATAATAGCAGGCCTCCTGAATGGGCCATGGAGCTAAGGGTCAGCTGATCTTCATAAGTTCTTCCAGGTCAATTCAACTTAGTCACAGCTCATAAGTTTGATGTTTTGCAGAACAATATCCCTGAGCTCTCTCGGGGTGGTTGTGAAACATTTTTAGTGCGATTCATCTAGTCACACTTTTTTTTAATTATCCCTGTTTGATAAAGGTGCATTGACATTCTTGTATACATTTTCATACATTGTCTAGTAATTGTTTGATTAATTTTATGCTTTCTGTCAAATGTCAATGATTGTAAATTAGATTTTTTAATGTTTTTTTTCATGTCCTCTCTATAAATATAAAAGAGCATATTGTAAAGCATAATCTCATGAGCTGTGACTAAACCTGGAGGATATTTTGACAAAGTTGCAAGGGTATGGCGAGTCTAAAGTATTTTAAATAGTACTTAACTTGTATTTATGAAGATTTGCATTTAAAACTCATTTTTTGAGAAAATGCAGATCTGATGTTCATACCTCTGTGACATCTATTCAATTAATAAGAAATAATTAAAAGGGACATTCTGTAACGTTTATTGAGTAATCATGTATTCTACAAAATCAGAATCCCACTTCAGAGGAGGAAATTGGTGTCTCTATCCTAAAATTTTGTACTAAAGCGCATCTCCAACAATCTAATATAAGTCCTACATGTAACTATGTAAATCTGATTGATTGATTACCATGTCTAATGATTATGTTCAACCATTAGACCTATTCTCAAATGTAATGACAATTTTGTATACCTGTATGATAGTGGGTACAAGTTTCAACCATTGCCAAGATTTGTCTGACATAGCAGTAACCAGTGTATTTAGTGATTAACTCTTGATTTGAGGGAACTTTCCCGTCTCAGTGAATGCACTAGTTTGTCCCACAGGTCTTGAACTAGGGAAAGTGGCGCCTATAACTTTTAATACATTTGTCAATTATGGTGACGCGACTGTAAACGATCAAGAAATCATGTGTATGAAATGATCGTTTTGTGGGATGGCTCTTGGTACGTGAAATCACAGTTACTGAGCCCTTAGGTATCTGTGCTGTAGTAAATTGCACATTGAATGATGATTTGTAGACTTACTGACAAATAAAATGTTTCCTTCTAGTTTTTCAATTTGCTGTGGATGTTCGTTTTCATAATTTTACAGGCATACATACTGATGCATAATTGTTAGTGCAGATTTCAATTGATCTTTATGCAGATTTCACCTTGTTTAATGTGAACTATTCATATTGTCAGCAAAATTGTATTACATGTACTCTTATTTTTCTTTATGTTTGCCATTTATTCTAAAACATATTCATATTTCTTCTTCAGAATAAATGTTCAATTCAATTCAAAATCATTTTATTCTTGAACATCAATAAAACATCAGATTGTACATTTTAAAAAATTACATTTGAACAAGAAAGGAGGACAACAAAAAGAATACACTTGAAAATAGGAAGCCTCCAGATTATTACATTAAGATTAACAGGAGGGAGAGGGAGATAATTTGCTGGAAATGATTTGGGGGAGTTAATCATTTGACACTCATAGATGTACCGTAATTAACGGTGTATAAACCGCACCTTTTTGCCGCCGAAAAAATTCAAAGTCGGGGGTGCGGTTTATACACGGTACACCCCAAAAAGTTTTTAAAGTTTCAATTTATTCCCCTCCACCTGGCGCTATGCCTGGCAATGTCTCCCAGCTCGGTAATCGGTGTGTTGACTCACCACTCGGAAACTAGAACAACACTAAAATTTGTCTGTCATCTTGGTTTGAAAGTAATCTTTCTGATAGATCTCAATATGTAGTTTATAATAATAATTTCTCAAATTTTGTTTCTATTAAGTGGTGTACCACAAGGTTCTATCCTAGGTCCCCTACTGTTTTTTAATTTACATTACCGGTAATGATCTTACACACAAAAAAAAAAAAATCTTGGCAAAAAAAAAGAAAGAGGGGTGCGGTTAATACACGAGGGCGGTTTATACAACGTTAATTACGGTACCTCATCTGTAAATATGTTGTGAATTATAAATAAGGGGTTTCATTGATTGTATATATATTTCTTCATGTCAAAATGGCATTTAAGCTATCACTGTTTGATTATTTAAGTTGGGATGGATGGGGAGGAAATTGTAGAACATTGATGTGTTATCGAAAGAACTTCTGTTCATGAATTCACAATCAGTATTGTGTGGACTTAGCTAGAGAACAATTTAGAGTTTGTTTGTTTGTTTTAAAAGATTGATCATAACCCTGAATGTTATTATAGGGCAACAAGAATTTGTAGATATCCTTCATGAACTATTTCTATCGCACAAAGCAGAGTGTAAAATATGCACAACAGAGATAACTTATTGCAATAGTAAGGAAGTCAGACTTGACCAGGAAGTGTTAAATTTGAGATTCAATTCTTTATCCCTGTGTACATATATTAATGTTTTCCTTTCCTTTGAAGCCTTATTAGCCATGTTAGTAAAGTTGTTCAGTTATGCTGTGGGCCTGTGGTAAAATATGGCCATTTTTGTAATTGACGCAATCGTTATATGCTTCATATTTCTGATCTCGGTGAAAACATGTATGATGTTTGTTGCGCGCAAGTGGCAATCATTTACACGTTCAACCACAGTGGGTTCCTGTGGCATATCTGAACAAGCAGTATTGGTTCTTTTAACATTCTTATCATGCAAGTGTGGAATAATTATAATAAATTATGAAGAAATCAAGTTGCTCTGCCTTGGTGTTGTCAATGTGTGTAATGTCTGCTGAGAGCCTGAAGCGCATCAACTCTATGTAAAATGATACTCTTGTAATAATAGGAATTAAAAGATCTTAGAATCCAACAGGACTTGCACGATGTCTGCCCAATGAAATTGGAATTTAAAAAATGCAATAGGTGACAAACTAGCATTTTCAGTAAGGAATTCAAGCTCTTTTTTGTAGTAGGAAGAGTGACAGAGAGTCGGGCAGATAAATAGAGGGAGGGAGGGGGGAGAGAGAGAGAGAGAGAGAGAGAGAGAGGGAGGGAGAGAGAGAGAGATAGAGGGAGGGAGGGAGGGATAGAGAGAGAGAGTGAGAGAGAGAGAGAGAGAGAGGGAGGGAGAGAGAGAGAAGAAGAAGAAGAAACACACACCTAGATACATTGCATGTACATAAAGGGAAAACATTTGTAAAAGGTAATAATTCTATTGATTCAATTGAACTAAATGGCTCATTTAATTTAACAATACAAAAAAATGCAATCTTCAGTTTTCTATGAGAGGTCATTTTTATTCACACTTGAAATAAACAGTGAAAATGTATTGCTATTTTTCCTTTCATAAATCCCTGCCTATATTATACGTACACATACATGTATCTGCGTTTAGTATTGATATATCTTATACATGAACCTCTGTCACACACTTGATAAATAATGTAATGTCTAGAAATACTACAAAAGCAGATTACATATAATTGAAATTGAAATATATTTTTAACAATTCTCAAATATAAATTCATTTCAAAGTAAAGTCCATAAATTAGAGTGTTACAGTGTTGATGATATATTCTATCACCCAGAGACAAAATGATACTTATCAACAGCACCTTATTTAAAATCCAATATGTATAGATTTGACAGGAATACCAAAGGAATACAACTTCACCTTTGTTAAGACATGCCACAGTAAAAACCGCTTCAAAATTGCAGAGGCAAAATTTAAACTATTTTTCATGTCCATGAGTGACTATTATACTGTTGTGTCATGAAACATGAGTGCTCTGTGATCTGTACATGATAGATTTATGACATGCACAACACTTTGATTTATTTTGTCACAGTGCTGGTATTGTTGTTATTTTATTAAGACAATTTTGGGAAAGTTTACTGTGGTGTGTCTGAACAAGACTTTTCTGGCTTAACTCTCTTTAGCAAGAAACAATATTTTTATATTTCTAAAAGGTGTTTAACAGGTGTTCAGTATAATGATACAAGTATCTTGCTAAATATAAAATCAGAGGAATGTGGTCACAGCATTTTGGGAGGTTCTTAATTCAAGACATTGCCATAAAATGATGCAGAAAATTTCAGTGAATAACACCAAAGAATAACCTATAACACAAGAATGAAAAAATAAAAATATCCACATCTGTTGTTAATATAATTTTGTATAACACAAACAAAAGATTTATACACCCAATGATTTCTATAAAATTTAGAATTGAAGTCTAGAAAATGCATACATGTGCACCCTATATGGCAATGGCATGTTTATGTATGACACATAAATTCCATAAACATCGGTAAGGGTGTTTAAAAACTGTCACAGACTTAATAGTATGAAGTGACCAACAACAACAAAAGTGCACATGAATTATACTTCTATGTAATGTATGACCCGAGTCAATATGAGAAGATTCAATGTATGAAATTAATACTTGGATTAGCTAACATAATAATTCACAATCTTTAAACAATATATGTTCTACAGTTGGTATTTATAAAAGCAAGTAAATGAATCATTCAATATCATCTACATATAATGATTTACATAGAGATTACCAGAGTCTCATATCTACACAAATCAATATTTAGTACTATTTTTCATAATAGTCACTTGAAGAGGAAACTCTGCAGATCATAATATTCAAGAATTTCTAAACATACAGTAAAAAAACAGGTTCTTACAACAAGTTTGCATTTGCAACAATAATCACAATGTAAAGCTCTTAAAAACTTACATGTACTATTAAGTGCTGGATTCAAATGTGACTATTAATATCATTATTTGGTATCGCTTTAACATGAAATTATAAAAAAATATTAGACTTAGCCTAACAATAGGAGTCAAAGTTTAGATAAATACATTTAGTACATGGTAACAATGTTCAATCAGTGAAACCAAAGACTGTTTACTAATTAATGTCTTTAGTTAGAGGCCTTTAATACTCACTGCGATAAGGAAGTCTGACTATTAATGTGGGAAAAAATTAAACATGAAACTGAAACAATTTGTGGCTTCTAATGGGTATCATATATGTTATGCCTTCATAGAAACTATTCTCGAGAGTAATTGAGCGGTATAAATTGACTGGAGTGATAATTTATCATTATTGTTAGAAATGAGACACTAAAAGAACTAGCACACCAAGACAGCATGATACATTTCCTCAGAATATGCAAACTATATTGAATAAACTTATGACACTCCTTATTAATATAATTAAAGTAAAGTTATATCAACATTATCATGCACGCCTTGTAATAGAAGCTCTCCTTCATATGTGACGATCTTCTTTCTCTTAGCTGCCCTCAGGGTTCCAACGAGAGCCTCAAACAGATTTGCACATCTATCATCAGCAAAAAGAACTCCAAACTTGACAGCCACCTTTCCATCGGCATCTAGAGAAGAAATTACACAGATGAATGCATCATTTATTTTGAAATGGGTTCTAAAAGAAACATGTAACTCAGTGCGAATGCATGCATGTATTTTGGAACAACCCAAGCTCCCTGGACAGATGGGAATATATGTAATTTAAAATGGTACATGCAGTTATACAATAGAATAATGCTAAAAAGAGAATGTGACAATAAATATACACTGTATGTAAACAATAAATACCATCGATACCTGTCAGTTATTACCCAGTAGTTCAAATATGCATGTTTCTCAAAACTTTGAACAAATACCTTAGTACCTGAACTTGAGAAAGAAAAAGCAGGTCATGCTCTTTGATATGTTCTCATTACTAATTCAATGCAAGCATCTCTCTCTCCCTCACTCGCTCACTGTTTTCTTTTTTTCTTTTTCTTTTCTTCTTGGTTCAAGGGGCTCTGGCTTTGCTTTAGTAAAACTGAAATTAAACCATTTTGTTTTTGTTTCTATTTTTCTAGAGCTCTTTGCTTCTTATTGAATTTCCAAGGCTCAATCACAATTTGTCTTCTTGTTGCAGGATATTAGTGCTTGTCTTAATATTTAACAAAAGTTCAGTATGATATATACATACTTGGTTCCCCTAGACGCTTCATCTCCTCCACAAGAAGTTGAACCTCATGTTCTACATTCATTTTGCAGCAATTCTGTAAAGAGAATTTAAGAGATAAGTGTCATCATCATCATAGTCATGAGTAAGAAATGCATCAGTTAGAACTTAGAGGCAATTTGTAAAGACTTTCAAATTTTCTATAAATTTCTCTCTGTGAAAATGGAAATACATCAGCACTTGCCACCTTTATTATCAAACATTATCTCAACACATATAAAAATTCAAATTCTTACAACAAGACATGTGATTGGAACCTGCAACTGCCACAGTTCAGAAATGGTAGATGAAATTCACAAGTATGATGTTCTGAATAAATTAGTAACGTAGAGTCTCGAAGATGCTATTTATAATTCATAATATATTTCTATCATAAAAATAATAAATTCAAACCCAATTTTGAAGAAAAAAAAAGAAAACTTTGACACCTTCATTGCTTCCAGATATCCTTCAACTTTACAACATTGTATAAACTTCTGATTGCTAGTTTTTTTTATATGAATGAGTTGGCATCTACCTCTACAGAACACAATTATCATTTGTTGAGACAGTCATAACTTTATCCGCCAACAACAAATATGTTTCTGATCTTTATATATTGTTTCACGGAGAGCTTACAACAATACTAGCTAGACATCTTGTGAAATAGATACTAGCAGCAAGAAGAAGAGCCAAGACATAGCCTTGGTAAATGAATTAGGAAATAAAAATATTAAAATAGTAGCAGGGGACATGAGATGCAAAATACTTCAAAAATTATGTAGATTATCAAATATGTGTATACCATAGAATTACTTGTAAAATACAATTGTGAGTATTTCCTTTCGTTCCCGGTGAATCAGTTTTGTTTTTCAGATGGGTAACCCAAATGCTTTCATTTTATTTTTATTTTTTAAATATAGGGGTCTACCCTTACAACTTTCTTAGTATTAAAAAAACGATGCCAGTCTATGGAAGTTTGGCTTCAACAAGATATTGAAATGACAAAACTTGAGCCTTCTAAACGTTAAAACACATGTTTTAAACTATGTTTTTTACACATTTGGAGATAAAATTTATCTTGAAATTGATATGGATCTCGAAACTAGAGCATTATACTTCTGATAGGATCCGGGCTAACTCGGACCAGGGGACAACTCGGCCCAGCTGCAAAAACGGTCATTTTTTGTCATTTTACCCTAACTCTAACCTGACCTTAACCCTAACCCTAAACCTAAAATGACAAAAAATGACCGTTTTTGTACCTGGGCCGAGTTGTCCCCTGGTCCGAGTTAGCCCGACTCCTTCTGATAGTACCAGTATGGTTTGCCTGTCGTAGCATGCAAATTACCCATCCCTTCATGCAACATGATTAAGATCCCATTATACATTTTAGAATACAAAATCATATATTAGACCATCCTAGTCCTACTTTGTAACAGGCAATTTCATTTTCTCGAGATTTTAGAGGATTATTCTTGCGTAGATTCCTCTGCATGCTGCATTTGAGACGAGATTGAGAGGCTAGCTAGGGCTAGGCCGTCGGCGACCCAGGAACCGTCCGTTATGAAATGCAAGCACGCCCCTCTCTCTCTCTCTGCGGTCTCTGGGCTCTGACCGAGTCTGAGAATCTTTTACCGCAATTCGAGACAGTATCCTGTGTGCAGGGAACAAAATTAATTTTTAAAATTTGACGAACTTACCGTTTGTATAATTACGTCGTTATAATATTAAACAAAACTTGGTGATATATGGTAAAAATGATGACAATATAGCTCAGCTCCACTCGAAGGAAGAATCTGCCGGTATAGCTGCCGCGGTGATATAAACTTTCGCACGTTATGACCACTTCCGGGTTTTCTCTTTGAAGATTTTCTCAGCTGATTTCCATTTGCTGACTCCGTGTGAGTCACTCATATACTGCATGAAACGCCTGTCAATACACAGACACAGCGAAGTTCATTAAAACACACACAGTGCAAGTGCGGAGCAGTGCGCCCCATTTTATACACATGTTGACAATATAATTCAACGGCCAGTCGATCTACACACAAGATCAGACGAAGAGCTACGAAACGTCTAACAACCAACTAAAACACAGAGAATCCTATTCTTTTATTATTGCCGTGGAATTCCATGAATGGATTATTCTTGTTCCTGTCGGTCTAAGTAAGATGAAACAATGAATATGATGAATGTTCATAATCTGGAACTCTTGAATTCCCGAGCTGTTCGGGAAGAAATCCAACGGTTCGAGAGCGTACATCCCCATATTTACGCGATTTATGACCTGCTGGAACAAGTGGAAGATCCCTGCCTGCAAGATCAGTTACGGGAGCATGTCGTCTGCATTGAAGGCAAGTTGATGTAGTGAAAACTGAGCTGAAGGGTCTAATTCAGCCAAGTCACGACAGATCTAGCCTTAAGAGCTTGGTGATAATATTAAATATGATATTGAATATTATATTAATAACCAAGCCCCTAAGGCTAGTCTAGATCATAAATTAGGCCTGAATTATGAACACAACACAGGGAGGGCTGAGGGAAAGTAGATCTAAGAGTAAGAGTAAGACTCGAGAGTAAGACCAAGTCCATGAACCGGAAGCTCCGACGGAGCTTCAGAGGCTGCATAGGAACACGATTCAAACAGCGGGTTGGGCGACATTATCTCAAAATATGCAAAGGGAGTAATTACAATTTTGACTTAGAGTCTAATACTAGGTTGCTCGACTCCTCTGGGCATCTCGCAGGCCACTTGAA
This sequence comes from Strongylocentrotus droebachiensis, assembly GCA_035222895.1. Lineage (NCBI taxonomy): Eukaryota > Metazoa > Echinodermata > Echinoidea > Camarodonta > Strongylocentrotidae > Strongylocentrotus > Strongylocentrotus droebachiensis. Next base: position 677,377 of record JAVYIG010000102.1, read on the forward strand.
ATTATAATTTAAAGAAGTCTTCGATGGGGAAAAAGGGGGTGATTCTTTGTCCTACCCCAACGATTTTTCCATGTTGTATCGTCGATTCAACATGGTGAAGAGAAAGTATGTATGCGCGGTAGCGGCGCAGCAAATATGAATGCGTGCATAGGCCTACTCTCAATCTCCCACCATCGCGTGAGCCTTATGGGTTACCGTCTGTGTATGGGGAATGTTGACATTTGTCAATTTTATTAAAGAATGACCCATGCCAGACAGTTATTGCTCTCTAATCGACGATATTATAATCAAATTAATGTACATGTAGTTTGTTGGACACAACTTTTGGTTTTGTCACCAGAATTACATGTAGATATGAAGTTGAAGTTCTTGAAATTGTGACATGATAATTGATATTGTGACATTAAGTCGAGAGCTGGATACTGAGCATGAGTGCAAGTTGTAACTGATATTTGCGTCTAATAATGTTAACTGTGAGGGTTTTTTAAAAACAAAAACAATTACTGTAAAGTAGAAATATATATAATATTATACCTCACTATATAACACACCCAAAATCATCTAAATCTCCCACAATTGTTCAAATAACGGTCATTATTCAAAAGTCGTTATCTTTCTTTCTTACCTGTCTTGTGTCAATATATTATTAGAGTAAAGGAGCCGGTTTTCGGCCACTTAAGACAAAATCCTATTTTTTGGACTCTTTACTTCCTATTTATTATCATTTCTTGTTCAAATCATGAAGCAAATATTATTATTATTTAAAACAAAAAAAGAATCCCAGAAAAAAATCATGAATTGCCATGACAATATTCATTTCAATTTTCACTGTTTTGGAGCCAGTTATCGACCTAGCGATTCAGTTTACGACGCATGTACAAAGTCAATAGGAAGCGCTCGCGCGCGCCGTGCGTTTCCGCGCTGATGTATAGCACAAGCGGGCGGAGCAGGTATCCCACGCCGGAGCTCCCGGGTGCTCGCCTGGTCGAAGACAGGCACAGCGGTGATCGGAAGTTGGAATCTGAATTAGACAGACATATCGTGTGTGTGTGGCGGGGTCCGGCTGAATTGATTTAATACATGCGATGAGATACTTTTGAGCTTGCGACTGACACAAAATCGGGCTCTAAATCTGAAAAATACTTGAAATAAAGCTCATTTTATGGTACCCATATTTCTTACATACACGCGTAAGAAACTCGATTTTTCAGATTTGGGTAGCGGGACCGCCGATTACATCGCTAAAATGTGATATTTTAGGATATATTTTCCATTGCAAATGTGGTTCTTCAGTGACTCTGGCATGGTATGGTATGTGTGGGATATGTGATATGCTATTATGCGATGTATTTTAAAGGGATTTTACCATGCATCCAATGGATCGGCCGAAAACTGGAGCTGGTCGTTTACCGGCTCCTTTACTCTATTATCTTTATTGGAGTATTTTTCTTAAAAACTAAGAGATACACAGGTGAAGTTATCTACTCTAATCTCAGAATCAAATCCTCATTAAATTCATACAAGTAATTCACATTATGAATTGATGATGATCATTACAGTCGCTAACTTCATGCACGCGCGTTCTTACTAGCTCGGCCTATAGTCGGTTTGCACTTGTATTGTGCAGCAGTTTGCTGTGAATCCTGTGAGAAAGTATCTTATTAGGGAGGCTGATTCCAAAATATAAAATCTGAATTAGGTATTTATGAATGTACAGCATCAATACACGCCAACTCACCCATCTCCAGACTCCAGAAGTGTCATAAAAAAGGGGATATTTTGCTCCAAAGCTGGGGATTTCTTCTATGCTTTTAAATGATATATTCAAAAATCCGGATCCATGCATGTAGATGTGAAGTAAATGTACATACTGTACATGTTGTACTGTACATGTACATGTTGTACTTTTATTAAAAATGAACCAGCTTTCTGATCAATAGTATGACTTCAATAATAACACATTCAATGCACTACAATGACTACATGTAATATACACATAAATGTACATGTACATACACAAGTACAAGTACATGTTTGTCATTAGCCAAAGGGTACAATGTTAAAAAATGCTCTTCATATTCTTCAGATGTATTTGTCAGCAACCATCCATGATTTGGGTCACTGAATGATTGAATCACAAGGTTTTGGTTTCAGCCATGTACATTATTATAACGGACTTACAGTACATGTTCATGTATGTTGGTACATGTAGGTACATGTACCTACTACATGTACATGTACATTTACATGTTAATGTAGGTCAGACGTTATTGTTATGTCTCTATGAAATTATAGTCCACTTTCCACAATGCAGTTGATAAGGTTGGAAGCCATATTATTTATTCATCATGTTGTGCTAGACAATGACACTTATACTCATTATGTTAAAAGAAAGTATTTACTTACTCATTAGTCCTTAATTGTTTACATGGTGTTTCTGTGGTTTTTAGAACTTGTATGTATTTTGTTCCTTGCCAAGTCATATACATTGTAATTAAGTTAGGTTCAGAGAAAGATTTGATAATATGTAGCTTTCACATTTTAGGTAACCATTTGTGATTCGATAAGAGGAAATGAGCTTGTAAAAGATACATGCATGTACACCTGGCTCAGGCTGGCTGTACAGATTTATACCTGCCAAAGAATGAAAAGGAAATCATGTACCGTTACCTGAAAGTTTTCAATCATAATCCCTTGTACCTTTTGGCCAAGTCTGGGATAAAGCTCTGAAAATATAGGCTTCAGATTTGAAAGGGTAGAATATAAAAGGAACAAAACAAAGGAATGGATACTATCCTGTTTTGGCAAGGAGATTACTGGCAGTAATCCTCTTACATTGTTGATCTTATAAAGCTCCTTTCTTCTCTTCTTTCATGCTCTAAGAGGTCAGTTATTTAGATTGCAAAGCATGGGTGAAGGGAGTGCCAAGGGAGTAGCCTTCTTGTACACAGACATTGTTCCTGAAAACTGAAAAAGATGAATTTAAGTTCAAGTTATTCATTTATGCAAAAGATTATGAAAGGAAGTGTCTGGAAAGACTGGAAGCAAGGTCCATGCATGTAGTAGTTTTTGGAATCATCAAATTGATAAGAAATTGACAGTTGACAGTCTCAGTCATGATGACAAACACATGCACTAGATGAATAGCAGCTGGTATGTGGGACTACACACATGTTTCGCAACATTGGCATGACTGTTTGGCTTGAACACTTCACCCATTTCTTGTCATATCTTTAATATAAGGGCATTTAGGTAGCAGTCATTTGCAGAGAGATATATTTTTCTCTAAACTGACATACACTGTACATGTAGACTGAGTGTAAGACAGCAAAAATTTCATTTTAGTTAGCTCTCCAGTCTCCATATGGTTGAAGAGACCTCACCATGCTAAGTCTTATAAACATATCATTTTAAAAACTTCATATATGGTTTAGATTTGTACAAACATATATCTTCTCATGAGATGTTGAGCTAAGCCTACACATATGACTTGTACAGGTTTATAATTATAGAGACATGTCCATGTAGAGGATTAATTGAAAAGACCTTGCCAAGACAGGTACATAATAATCAGGGAGCCATGTATCACCTTATTCAATACGAGGGATTAAGAGGGAATACAAGTATCCCATTGGAATGAGAGAGACCATACAATGAATGAAGTAACAACATCTTTTCAGAGCATAAACTCATGTAAAAATTGAGTGCAATGTACATACATGTACATGTAGCTAGTATAGTACATGGGTCATTTTTGCACAATTGTGGAAGTACCTATGACCTACATTGTATGCCTATTACATTTAGGTTTTAATTCTAAATTAAAATGTACAGTGTTCATGGCATTGCTTTAATTGGTTCATGTTCAGTAGTATTTGACAAAGGATATCCTTTTTATAGGTCTCAATGATTGACAATGTAGGCCTATACAAGTACTTTCCGGGTTTATTATTATAATTTCTTTATCTATGTACTTATGTACAGTAAATTAACTGTGCAGACTTACAAAGTTACAAGGATAGTCTGGATTTTAGAAAATTTACCATTTTTACTAGAATGTCTGTCTCAAGTGGCAAAATAAATAGGACAATACATACATGTATGACGTACTTGCAGACTGATGGACAGTAGTGTACATGTAGTCTTACATACATGTACCTTTATGTACAATTGGATAATGTACTTTGAACAGTATGCTGGGCAGTACCCTGAACATGCAGATAAATATGCATCAACATTAAACTTAAAACTGTACAAACCAAGCTTTGTTCTTTTAAGAGGCTGGGATCCTACATGTACCATACATGTAGTAGGTTGTAGAGTTAGTGACCTTTCCATTGTGGACAATGAAGACACAACAAACCACAAGTATAAAGCCTCAATTTCCTGCTCATTATAACTTGATATGATGGAGTTATTCATGACCTTAGTCTAAGTACATGCATTTTTCCTTCTTTCACTGCATTATTATTTACAAATTAACCCACCTGGATTTATCAAGAAGCACATCATGAAACTGAATGTGAGGAATACATTATTCTAAGAAAAATTATATGCCTTTCCCTACCTGCACGCACCCGCAATTATAATTGCCATGATAGTCTGGCATCCTACAAGTACGGTACATGTATGCTGCATGTAATATCTCAGGTGCATACATGTAGCTTGTCTTACATTTGTAATGTACATGTATGCATTGTACATACAAGTACATGTTTGATTTTAGTTGTACGTCTGTATATTTGGGACTCGGTAGAAAGAATTTACATGTTCATGTATGGTACATACACCGTACATGTATTGTACATTTACACAGACACAGATGCTTTACTTGTATGGTTTGTTCACTTTAGAGATTGTATGGTAAAAATAGTAATCCTTCCACAAAGGAAAATGAATCAAAAGTCATCAACAACACTTCCTATGTAATACCAAACATGTTTTGTAAATGTCCCCTTACAACACATATCAAGTTATGCATCATTTCACCCGATATCCATAATATTATGATTGACATCTTGTTGGTATTATCAGTGCTTATCGAAGCCAAACGTTATTTTGGTTTGCTAGGTGAAGGCAATGTGCCAGTTTTTGTGCTTTTCAAAAACTGATTGAACTTTATGAAATCTCAGATTACCTCTCTCTGTCAATACAGGTGCAACCCACTTTTGGTGAAATTGACTTCCATGCCAAAAAGACAGCATGACAAACAAGAGAAAGATCACAATACGAGTAGGGAAATTTACATTCCATTCTGATGTGTCGTCTGACCCTGTGTATTGTGTAAAGTTTGAAGCATTCAGTTTCTGTCCAGAATGGTATTGTTTGATTGTCTGAAAGTGAAGGGATGTACATGTATTGCACACTTTATGTACATATAGTATACATTTAGGCAAATACTTTTGTTTTCTTTGAACTTTATTTGTATTCAATTTCTTTGAATTTTATCTGCATTCTGTGATTTTCTGTATTTGATGTGTGGTAGTGGTAGGGAGAGAAGGAGCACTGTACATGACTACACATGTAATACAGAAGAATCTTGAATGATTCAATACAGCTGCTAATAGTACAGCATTTAATACATTGTACATTTCGTTTATTAATTATTTGATTGTGATGAAACAGTTCTACAATGTATTTATTTGCAGGAAAGACACATGAAATTAATGCAAGTTAAAATATTGTAAAGCCTGTTCAATTTAATAACAAAGGAGACAAAAATCATTGAATGACTTCACATTGCTTATCATGCACATGTACGTTGTATGCCCACATTAACATTTGTGCAATACATTCATTTTAAGTACAAATAAATGTACATTATACCTACAGTATACATGTACATGTACAGCTCTTAGTGATATTTAAATTATGTAATTCGTCTTCATAATTAGAATTCAATGGCTTGCCCATTTAATGCTGGGGGATGACCCCTACTGCCATTTGTTTTTTACTTGAGAAGAAGACATCGTACACCTAGATAAATAGAATTAGCTTGGCATGTAGGATCTATCTATCCTGCATACATGTGTGAAGATGAACTAATTGACCATCATCAGCTGCAAGCCGCATGCAGAACCAGCTTGTCAAGAGATCTATAGAAGCTGCCAAGGCTTGTACAATTTATCTATGCACAATATTGCACATGTGTGTCTTTAGGTTGCTGCTTATGGTTGGATAAAGTCTATAGATGTTAGAAGAAGAAGAACATTAGTCTGTAATTATCACATGATTGAAATTTTTCAGCAGGTGTTGAGGGATGGTGTACATGTTCATATACCGTAGCTTCTGCTCCAAACATATTTTATATGTACATGTATATCACTGTATTTCCATATCACCTTGGAATGTAACTAATCCATCTGTATGCTCTCTGCATCAACGTGAAATGGAAGCAATTGGGAAATAGTGATTTCACTAGAGTGTATGTAGTCATGCTTTGAATTGATGGAAGATACAGAATTAGAAGAAGAAGAAAAAAAAGCCCATTCAGAAGCTAGGCTACAATGCAACATGCAAGGAGTTTTCCAACACAACAAATGGATAAATAATGTTATTCTTGATCACGGGATCTTGCACAAAGCAAGAAATAATTGACATGTTTATACAAATCCATTTTCATTATCACTATCATTTCAGGAAATTGGTTGTTTAATTTGTGGTTTGATGAATTTCCTTTAATGAACATTCCATTTGTCCATAAATGCAAATTGCAAGGCAAAACAAGAGATGGGGAAAAAAGTGAAATTGAAATAAACGGATAATGCCAACAATGCCGGACACAGTGACACTCATGCAAACTTTGAAGTACATTAAATATTTGTATGCCTACATGTACATGTACATGTAAGGAATTATTATGCTTAATAACTGGTTGATGTAGACACATGTATTTTGTCAATATTTATTAAGTATGTCTGAATCTGTGCTATGTACATGTATGAGTGAATTAAGAATCATAGACTCTTCTAACAAGTGGAAGCAACTTGTACATGTATGATGTACATTGTAAGATAGCCATAATAGTGGATAGAACATCTTGTGTGTCGTCTTGTAGTCTGCCAGATACATTTACATTGTACATGTACAAAGTATGAAACAGCTCTGTTGCGGCATGGAATTGGAAAATCAATTCATTTATCATAATTCACATACTGTACATGTAACTGTTAAATGATATAAACAGTGACAGTCAGACCAGTAGCCTACCAGGTCACTATGTTAGTTCATGTGTACATGTTTTCTCGACTATCAGTGTGCCATGCTTGTGTACCCGGCCTTCTCCTGTATTGATTTGTTGAAGAACAATTATTCATGCGGTGCGAGGAATGCATTAATTTGTCGAGCTCTTAATCGTGAAAACTCCAAGGCAAATACAGAGCTCACTTTAGAAGATGAAGCACTCGTACATGTACCACTTTGCCTTTTACAGCTAAAGCTGGAGGCATAATACTGGTACGCCCATTTATTATCATTCAAGGAGCTTAATCTTCATGGGAAATTTGTAATGAAAAAGCAAAGAAAAAGAAGGTTAAGTGTAATCAAAGGGCTCTCATTCGCCATGAGGCTGACTGAGTTTAAGTAGTTTTTTAAATCCATTAGTCACCCAAGATTTATCCATGGACCCTTAGTCGGTCTACACATATCAATTATATTGACGAAAACTCATTTTAACAATTGAAAGAATACTTCCATTTTCATATTTATATTTTATAATGCTTAATTTTTCTTGGACTCTTTTAATAGAGGAAATGATATCAGGCTGCACATACAGTTAGTACATGAAGATTGATGTCATAGAAAATATTTGCGTCAAATTTATGTAGTACATTCTGTTTCTCATTATTGATAAGAACTTGTGTTGAGCTGCAGGGTTCTTGTTAATAGCCGGCAACCGGCTATTTTTTCCGGCTGTAACGGCAATCGTAGCCGGCTGTAAAAAAAAAAAAAAAAAAAAAAAAAAAATTTATGCATTGTGAATTGAATACCCTTGCTTGTGACAGTTTTTTAGTGTGAAAACTATTTTTTCTTTTTTTTTCATTGATAAAAATAATAGTCCTAGTAGCCTACTTTGTCTTTTAAATCAGTGTTACATACACACACACACACACACACTAATCATATTCATGATCTTTATCATTAAACTATGGCTCATACAGTGTGGTCATATCTTCAAAAATAAGGCTAAGATAGCACCAGAGAGCATCTAAAACCCTAAAGCTTCCAGGGCCCTTGGGCGGGCCCTGGACCCCGGCCGCAAGGGACTTCGCGCTTCGCGCTCGTGATGTGCGCTACGCGCACAGAGATTTTTCTTTTGCAATTTTAGTAGCCTCCTGTAAATCATAAATAGCCTGCTATCAGAAAAATTAACAAGAACCCTGGAGCTGTAATCAACAAATTCATGTGTTTGTGTTATAATATTAAAACTTTAAACAAATTTTTGTTGGTGTCAATTGACTTCAGTGTGAGATTGAACACATTTACCGTAATTAACGGTGTATAAACCGCACCTTTTTGCCGCCGAAAAAAATTCAAAGTCGGGGGTGCGGTTTATACACGGTACACCAAAAAAACAAAAACAATTTTTTTTTTTTTTTAAAGTTTCGATTTTTGCCCCTCCACCTGGCGCTATGCCTGGCAATGTCTCCCAGCTCAGTAATCGATGTGTTGACTCACCACTAGGAAACTAGAACAACACTCAAATTTGTCTGTCAACTTGGTTTGAAAGTAATCTTTCTGATAGATCTCAATAGGCGTGTCTGCACTATCTCGAGATTGCCAAATATCCAGCTACTAGTATTTGAATTATCTCGATCGCAAACTATCCAGCTTATTTGCGTCTTCATTAGACCGAAGTAGCAAATTAGCTGGATAGTTGGTCGGGATAATATCCCAAGATATCTCGGTCTAGTTTGCGGTTTTTCGTGTTTACTAGTTGTACTAGCGCGGCGCTGAGCTCAAGGTCAGTGCGCTGAGCGGTATAGATCGCATACTGTGCAAGGAAAACCGGAAATCGTTGTGCATGATGGGATCGGGATATTTGACTCCGTACTTCGGTCTAATGAAGACGGTCGCAAACTATCCCGCTAGTTGGGAAATAGTGGGATATTTTGCAAACTAGACCGAGATATCTTGGGATATTATAATCCCGACCAACTATCCAGCTAATTTGCTACTTCGGTCTAATGAAGACGCAAATAGCTGGATAGTTTGCGATCGGGATAGTTTAAATAGCTGGATATTTGGCAATCTCGAGATAGTGAAGACGGGCCTTTTATGTAGTTTATAATAATAATTCCTACACATGGTGTACCACAAGGTTCTATCCTAGGTCATCTACTGTTTTTTGATTTACATTTATGATCTTACACATTCAGCTGCACCTCGCAGTTAAATGAAAGGCCTTCCCGCTTGGGTTTTTTAAACACGGACCTGGCTTGCTGCCGACAGAGTCTGCAAAAAAAAAAATACACGAGGGCGGTTTATACAACGTTAATTACGGTAAAGGTACTGTATGTCCCATTTGCAGGCCCAAAAAATGAAAAAGTTAAATTCCAACTGCATTTGAAAGATAATACTAATTTAGAACTTCCCTAAAAAAGGTGGGACTTGAAAATGTCTTCAAGTGGGAAAATAACGACTATTAGATGTCAAATCGACTTTAGGGCTATAGAGCCCAAAAGTAATAGTCTTGATTTTTAGACGATTGTACCGAATGGTCATACATTTTATGCTGCGCAAAGATTCAATCAGTTTAATCTTGGCCATCTCAAGAAGTGGGTTATTGATGTAGACAAATGCTCATGTACCCTTTACAACTCTTTTCATGTATGTTATTACCAAAGAAGGAAAAAAGCCAGTCAGTCACTCAATAGTGTCTGACAGTGAAGTCTAGCAAGTAAACGGGTTTCCTTGCATAATTTGAATATGAGGACACTGCTAACGTTTAAATTTCACAGATAGGACATACATGAGTACATGTAACATGACATTTCTAATAATTCCTGCAAAGTTCTACAGAATTTGAGGTTGGCTGCAAAAGGGACATAGTACCTTTAAGGGTACAACCCTGTACATGTAGTATACATACACTTATGTCCCTGTACGTCGTCGTCTGATCACGTCATCTTGAGACTGTTCCTGAATCACAGATGTCTGTGAAATAGACACGATAAGCTCATTGCATAGGTCAAAGTTTATGATTGTCACGATTCTGCTTAGATGCTTAGATACCACACAAGCCAAATGGAGTTCCAGGTGTGTGATGATGGATGGATTGAGCTATCAGTGATCTTTTACACCTGCCTTGTCTCTCTCACCCCGCCCGCATTCAGACTGAGAATTCATCGTACAGCCATACTGTATACCTGTATATGAAAATCATACACTATAAACAACAACCAAAATTACCCTTTTTTTCTGGTCTGAACATCGTATAATCAAGTACTTGTTTGAGCATCATTTAGAAAAAACTTGCTGAAGTATCGGGGTTCAGGACTCCCGCTATAGTCTGAACATTGTGTCGTGCAAATATTGTATAACTGATCAGGGCTTATTGCGAGTGTGCACGGATGATTGGCTGGCTGTCATGTCAGTCGACCTCTTTAAAATTAGTTTCTTCGTACAATGTTGTTATCTAGTGTGTATGCCACTTTCACTGTGTAATGATTCTTGATACGCCATTTTCTCTCTTGCTTTCTCTTTCTATCTCTCTCTTTCTCTCTTTCGCTCGCTCTCTCTCTTTCGCTCGCTCTCTCTCTTTCTTTCTCTCTCTCTCTCTTTCTCAGGACTCCTTTGCAGCTTATATCTGCAATAAGAAGGTACAGTAAATATGTTTATGAAATGAAGTTGATTTCCTTCTTCTTCTTCAAGATAATCTGCCTCCTTCAATACTGAACATTCTTGCAGATGCCGTATATATACTCGGCCTGATAGGGGTGTGCAGGTGGACCACTACTTTCTTCAACATCTTTTACAAAATGGATGTACACAATGATATTTTAATCACATATTAAATGGATAACTTTGATGTAATGATTCGTTGAATAGAAAGTACTTCAATCTACGGCTAGTGCAGTAAGGATGGATGCTATTTTGGGGTGCAGATGTGTATTTCATCATGTAGCGAATACCCAGGGTGTCGATTTCGCTGTCGGGTCGAGCACATATTTTTGCATGCTCCACTTTCTGGCTGGCATCTTTCATCATTTTATGATACTTAATACTGTTGCAGATCATAGCTTTAACGCCAGTGATGTAACACACTACTATACATCAGACTCATGCCCCAATTAGGATAGACAGGTTGCAATTTGAGAAGGAGGACTTCTGGATATTTTTAGACATCTTCTGTCATCTGTACAGATGAAGTAAATTGATATTTGGTGCTGCTGATCATTATTCCTTTTCTCAATTCAGCCCATTGTGATTTCTCTTCCTTGCTGTATGACCATTTATATTCTTCACTTAATCAGACGATTAGAATGAATGTTGTCATCAAAATATTAGATTTAATGTCCCTTGTACAATGATATGAGAAGCGCATGCATTTTCATGTACCTTTCTATCAGTCTCACATGTACAGTGTACGATAACTTGAATTCATTTTGATGTGCGATTGTGCAATTGTAAATGAACGCATTTGGCTCCTCCTCCGCCTACCCCACCCCATCTCACCACTGCCTTTGAAGCAAAGTGAAAGTGAAAAATTGCTTTCTGTGATCAGATTCTTTACCCATATCTGCCTTAACAATGCCAAAGCATTATTGTTGTATACATCACTGTCTTTTAAAGTTGAAAGAAAAGTACAGAAGAAAATAACTCCCAATCTCCCACGCCAATGCAAGTCTGATGTACGAGTCGTGTTTGGACACAAACGTATCTCGACTTAAATCTCATGTGATTACATTTTCTACTCTCCTAAAATGGAACTACGCTGTACTGTAGTGTTTACTGCTTAACATTGGAATGACAAAATGATGTTAAAGCTTTGCCAACAGCTATATTCATATTGACACTCATGTTCATTACCATCTTCCATTAAGTCAACCTCGTCCTTTATTTCCATGTTTGCATTCTAACTGGATGACGGAACACCCCCTGCCTATTTTTCTAGAGCAGGATAAGCTTGTCATTCTGACGACATTATAGGACCGTGAGTGGTCTGTTCTAATGGAGTGTCATGACGAAGCAAGGCCCAGTTGGATGTCTTCCTAATGGCACTTTTTATCCTGCTTATCTTGTACTGCATTCACACTAGATGAGATATGAATTCATTTAAAAGACTGTATAAAGAATCCTGTTATAGCATATGGGGCTTACCAACATGTAAAATGTACATGTAGGATGAGAAACATACAAAGGATCATCATACGTGTACATGTTTGTATACAAAACTAGTTTTGGGAAAGTCACCTTAATACACCATATGTTTAGTGTTAGCTTAATATATCATGGGCACTCTCAAGCGTACAAAATAACAACTGGCAAGTCGTATCAGAGCATGGTCAATATAAGACCTGTCTACCACCATATTCAAAATGGTGATGGGCCCGATTTTTATCAAGCTGTCATTCAAAGCGATAGATGCTCGGACCTCCATTCTGCTGTGTGACATTTTGTTATACATTTTGTCATACCACATTTAGATGAAGAAAAAAAAGATATACATGTACACTTGACATGAAGAGGTACATGTAGCCGTGATTTTTTTGTAAAACTAGGCCTACAAATGTATACACAATACAGTAGTAGTTCAGTTCAGTTCAGTTCATACTACAACATTTTATGTTGACCTGTATAATGAAAGGGGCGTACAGACTGGATAACAACACCGTATAAAGAAATGTATAAAGAAACTAGTTTTAAAGGGGTCAGTTGACATGTAGCTGGCCGACCAATTATCAGTGCATGCTCAAGGTAAGCCGTGTCCAGGTATGCCATTTTTGCAATGTACGATATGACGTTCAGCATTTTACAATTTTTCATAACAAACAATGCTCAGACATGCTTTTCGCTCTTGACTTTCGATATGATGTAAGACTAAGAAAAATAATTAATTATTATTGTTTAGATGTAGCTATATGATGTTTTTATGTAGCCAGAGGATGAATTTACATTACCGGTAGGTTTATATGAAGGTAACCTGAACAGGGGTAAAATTTGCTAAGTCTGAATGGGAGGGGAGGGGGGGGGGGGGGGGTTTGTATTCGGAGGAATACGTTGCCCTCATCAAGATTCCTTCCTACTACAGCAGGTCTTCTAAGTCAATGAGGAATAGTCTGCTCATGACACAAGGCTGACTCTATATGATTTAATTGATTTAATTTCTCATGCCGTGCTTTAACAGTTATGTCTTTGTATACCGGTAGGTCCCCCTTGCCAAACCAAATATTACAGGGCAGAGCGCTTTAAAATTCTTGAAAGTTGGTTGTCGTGGGCGATAGAGACAGATTTGCATGTATGCTTTCATGTACAGATCTACATCTACATGTACATGTATGTGATTCTTGAATCATGGTCGCTTTAATATGGTTGATGCCTACCGTATTCAAATCTGCTAAAAATACATGTATACACCTGGGCCCCATCCTACAAAGACTTGCGATTGATCCAAATCAATCGCAAGATTGCAGTCTCCTACATGCATGTATCTCTTATGTACATACATGTAGTTGCGATTGATATCAACTCTTTGTAAGACGGGACCCTGATATCAGAAAACAAACTGAAACATTAAGGCCTATTTCAAACAGAGAAATTTAAGCTTTCTAGATCTTTAAGTGAAATTATAAACCGAGTATGCTCCTTATTTGCAATGAAAGAGGTGCCAGTCTTGGTGATACTGATAAAAACATGTACATCTAGATGTCGATCTCCTGTAGTATAGATTGCTACTCACTCTAGGAGCGTATAAGGACAATGTGATCCTGTAAAAGCTCTCATGCTATATATAGTATCTGACTGGCTTGAGAGGCGAGTATTACTTGCATCTTTTCATGATGTTCATGTAATATGCATGCTGGGCACCATGGGAAGACTCTCTTTCGCATCACAGTCTATGCAAATGATCATACCTGCCTCACATCAAGCGCAAAGTCACTGCCCATTTTTAAGATCTCCTCGAACTGAGGTTTAGAAAAGCTGTCTGATCAAATAATTATTCATCAACTGATAGAGGTGTACAGCATATCATCCAATCCATCTGTACTACAGTGTGATATTTTTCAATTTGAGCTTGAATTCTGTTTCACTATTTGACCTTCATAGTAGTGTCTGAAAATACCCCTAATTATATGATGCACCAATCTGTATATCCTCAAAAAGATACAAAAGTACTAATATCCAATTATCCATGGTCTTTTCTGCGAAGGTTGCTACATGTACATCCCCCCCCCCCCCAGCTCCACCCCCCCCCCCCCAGCTCCACCCCCCCCCCCAGCTCCACCCCCCAAAGAAAAAGAAAAAAAATTGTCTAGTAAACATTTATTTTAGAATACGTTATAAATGTTTACACTTTGCTATTGTGTTTTTAAATCTCATTGTGATTCCATTATCATCATTTTAAAATCTCTAATTCCAATGTACGAGGAGACGGTCTGAATACAGACTACGAGGAGATTTTGTCTCATTATTATGCATAACATGCTAAGCCCAGCTTCTAGGGATGATGACCAGTGATACCCCCTTCTCCTATCTCTATCTTATACCCAGTTCAGACTATAGGAAACGATACATAACGTATATAAAGAAACATCGTATAAGAGGTTCGTTGTAAGCAAAAGGAGTTTACAGACTAGAAAACATCATTATATAAAGAAACAGAATTTGACGAGTTTAAGCAACATGACAATTTACTGCGTACTTACAATTAGCCCCATCCAGAGAGTGTACGATATAGCGTTCAGACTAGAGCAGCAAGGTTTATTTAAATAGTTTTCATTTGAAACGATGCTCAAAGACTTGTTTTGCTACACGTTTCCTTATATGATATCAGAGTAGGAAATGGTAAATACTTATCCTATAAGGCTATAGTTATATGATTCTCGTAGAGCTATACAATGAATTGTGGTAGTGTGAAGAGGGTGTTAGGTATCCCTAATGTTAATCCTTGTACGAGGTGACAGCTCATCCACTTGGTTCTCCCTAGGAAAAGTATCCTCCACAAGAGAGAGACTTGCATCCATCTGACCAGATTATAGGTTGGAGGGGATCAGGGCTTTGCATTTATCTTGATATGCATGTGATACTGACACTAGGATCAATCGGTCAGATACATAAATCAAGAAGAAATACATTCCATATTCTTGCCCTACACTGTACATGTACATGTACGATCTACAGGTATGTGTTTAAAAGAAGCAGTGAATACACATAGTTTTTGTTATTACTAAGGATATTTGAAAAAAAGTACAAACATATAATTATAACAAAATCTTGTATTTCACTGTTGCTTGCATATGGTACACAAAAGTACACATATATACGATGTAGATTATTCAAAATATAAATGTAATTATCATTTAAATGCTGCACATTAGGAAACACTATGTCCTAGAAGGCTATTTGAAACGCAAGCATTGTGGATACTGGAATTTAATCCATGTGAAGATGCCGGACTCAAGGGGCGTCTAGAAGGTACAGGAGTTCATGAACATACAGCAGGCTGGAAAGAAGAATTGTGTAGCAAGAATGCATGCAGATTGAGTAGAAGGCTCTTTCTTCCTGCCTCTTCTCCATGCAGTATGCCACTCTTGGTCACGCTCTCCTCATCCTGTCTTGCACCATTCTACACATCACCTTGTCCTGTTAGCATTGGCCCTTATGCACCTGACCTTGTGTTATGTGGCTGTGGGAACACCCCCTAGGACTGACTCAATGTCGCCATGAGGTCTGGCAATGAGTGGCTCCTGGAGAGGATGTTTTGCATTTTGTACCGAGTGCATTACAAGAATGGTTTAACGCTGAATGCACAGCTCATCTAATGCATCCAATTGATAAATGAATGGAGAATATAAGGATGTCTGTTTTCAAGAGACGCTTTTGATGGCCACCCCTTTATTTTTATTGATCTTGAAATATCTAATGAAATGAAATTTAAGATAATGCAAACACCAATAACAAAGAAATTTAACGGTATCCGTATTAAAATCTTGGATTTGGCAAATTGGTGTACATGTACATGTAGGCTTATAGCTAGAACAATATTCAAAGAAAAATGCTAAGGAACATCAGGATACATTAATTATTGTACGTGTTTGTTGTGTTGTGTTTGTATTATTAGAATAGCTTGATGTTTCCCACATCTGTAATGGTGAATTAAACCTTAGCCTTCAGTTTATACTCTGTGTACATTAATAGGGAATGAGAGTAATGGATAGACAAGTACATGTAGGCCATATGGTAAGAAATTGACTGTCTATAAAAAAAAAATATAAAAATCATTTAATTTAATCTTTAAGTGCCATAAGACCAGGGGGGTGTTTCACAAAGATTCTAAGTCAAACTTAACTCTAAGTTGGACTTGAATATTATGGAGAGCCATTCGTTGCCTTATAATGAAATATATTCAAAAGCAAAAATTCAAGTATTTTAGACTTTTCATCAATTCCACATCAGGAACATGAAATCTCCCATGATAATAGAAAATATGAATGATTTGAATCAACATTGTATTCCTTTTAAAATAACTTCTACAAAATATTTTCAAGGATGCTAATGGCTTTCCATAATTGTTAAGTCCTACTTAGAGATAAGTTGAACTTAGGATCTTTGTGAAACACCCCCCAGAAATATTTTGAAAGATCAGGTCCATGAAATTTGACAAGCATTGTGCATCATAGCAAGCTATACAGACATTCAGTCACATGCATGTAGTATGTTCATGTATGATATGCGGCACATGACAACAAGTGTTGTAAATTGAGGCTTGATTGAATAATTACTGTCTATGAAAGTTAGAATGAATATTATAAAAAGGATTATCTGATATTTAGTGTTAGGATTTTTGAATAAAATTTGGAGTTTAATGGCTTTTGGGTCAAGGTTGGGATTTGGAAAAGTGTTATATTTGAAGATGTATGAAATAACCGCATTAGAATAACTGCATTAAAATAATCAATTCTGCTTTTAAAATCATACCCTGTATAAATTATGACAACCATGTATTTATTAACCCAGACAGTAGAGAGGTTCCACTTAATTGCTCTTTGCATTGAGATAAATGGACAACCATAATGGGCAGACAACATGTCAGTATATAGGATTGCATGTGATGAATTGATTAACATATTAGCATTAAGCTTATTAGTACCGGTACTAGGCTTAGATGCAGCGATGTATCTTACACTGTGTATGATGCGCTAGACAACACTGACTCATCCAATGTGTGCTCTATCAAGGTTAGCTCTTGAACTTCAGGTCATTTGTTGCATTGGAGGAGGAATATTTTTGGCTAAATGAAAAATGTAATATTCAAGCTTAAAATGTTGTTCTGGTACCATTAAGGAAATCACCAGTGCTGTCATTCTCCCTGTCAAACATTACGAAATTTAAAAATATATTTTGAAAAGTTATGAGAAACAGTATTGGTGTGGGATTCCTTTCAAATTCATATCTATGATTTCAGGGTTATTCATACCACAGTAGAGTTGAACTTTTTTATTTACATAACATTGACCACTTTCTTTATAAAATGTTCTCTGGTTAATGTACATGTATCTACATTCCAAATGAAATCACCAAAATGATTAAAGATAAACTTTAGTACTGGTAATGCGATTGCATTGTGAAAGAAAAGGTGTGGAAAGGATCAGAAACAGTTGATCATGTAGCATGTAAGTATTGGTGTGCACTGCAAGGTTCTGGAGTCATCAAAATCATAATAAATTTGAACGAGTCTTGGTAAAGTAACAAGCACATACACAGAAAGCTATGTATGGGACAACACGCATGGTGTCGGGGTTGGTACTACCTTGATTCCTTGTCTTTCTATGCTCATTACTCAGCCAGTATACATTTTCTTCCAAAATTGTTTGGCACATGTCATTTATTTGTAATCTTGAACATTCAGTGTAAGTTTCGTTTGATTCTGTGAGAAATAATTTTCTTTTTTTTACCAGTACTCAAGTTTATCTTTAAAATCGTTATACAATAATTAATTGTTGAATAATGAATATACTTTATAGGAAATACATGTAGATGAAATGAGATATTAGTTATGCATTTTAATCAACTTTTTGGATTTCTAGTGAACTTCACTTATGGTACAATTTAAAAATGTTTTTTATTGATTATATTGTCTGACTCCTAACCACCACTTAATGTTTCTGCAAACCTGAAAGTAATGGATGCGGCTAGTAAATTAATGTTACTTTTCACTTTCTAAAGATTTGTGGGTTTGCTCTCTTTTGCATGAAGGAATTTCTATGGTACAAGTAAATTAAGTTAGGCTCGTTCATGTACAATGTATGTAGGAAAACACAGATTGGCCTGTTTTGAGTTTTTTTAGAGGGGGGAGGGGGTAGGATTTTTTTGTGTGCAGTTTGCAGCTCTGAAGTAGGCTATCAACCAATGTAAACATTTTGGCCCGAATTCACAAAGCAAGGTTTGAGCTCAAACCTCCTTTTGTTTCGCCAAACCTCCTTTTGTTCTGTAAAAAACGCGTAAAACGCGTCATATGACGTACGAAAACCAAGGTTTGTCGACAAACCTCCTTTGTGAATTCGGGCCATACTGTTCTGTTTGTGGAGCTTTTTTAGGATTTGGTGTTGTACATGTACATGTGAGATTTTCTCACAGTCCTATTCAATTTTTTTTTTTTTTTTTTATCAGAGCTCTTTCTTCAATTTACCACAGCACTTTTGGAGTTTCAGGAACTAAATTGCTAACCGCTTCTGTGTATTTTTTTTCGCTGCTATCAACCAGAACTGAAAGCTATATACTAGTAAAAATAGAGGATGGATGAATACACATTCACTGTACATAACCAGATATTTTAGTTATAATATTGGTGCCACAATTAATGTTTACTTAGTGAGAACATAAAAGTTATAAATGACCCAGAGAGACTGCATTTTTGACAGAGGAAAGCACTCGAGTTAGGAAGTAATGCATCGAGGAAGAAACCTGCTGCCTTGCTCAAAATTGATTTTCCTGAGTGATGAAAAATCCACATACTTAAGCATGCAGTAAGAATGGATGAATCATTCTCTCCTCAACTCATTCCATAATGCAATCATATTAGCTAGGTAGGACTGATTCATACTCAATACATGTCTCGCATGAATGACATTGATAAGAGTCATAAAGGGCTCTTTTTACCATTGAATCAGATTCAAGTTTAGAGGCATATTTTGTTAGCTTAATTTAGCCCTGCATTTTTCTTTCAGTTAAGAGTCAACTGGCAAGATAGAAAAGTGTCATTTGATGAAGCAGGTGGTATACTTTGTTACCAATGAATAATATTTTAGTTGTATAATTTTCGAATCATAGTGAAATGTTTTATTTTCAAAACAATGTTGATGCCAATAGGATTCTCCCATTTGCCTGTGATTTAGAGAAACAATTGTACAATGGTATTTGGTCCAGAATAAATATGTTCAAACTTCAAATTCATAAGTGCTTGTGTATGGCATCTACATGTAGGCATCACTTTGGTATTCCAAACACAACTCTTGTGTACCAACAACACTGTCATATTCATACACACATTGATCATATTTCTTCAAGACTTCAAAAGTCAAGATATCCTTGAAATTTGACTCAGGTAGGAGAGTGGAATGCAATCTCTCCAAGAAGAAATTTGCTTCTAAATGTGACCTTTGACTCGAGAGGTAACCGATCCTGCTCTTGAAATCTGTGGAAGGGAAAGGAGGACGCAAAGGGTCATGCGCCCCCAGTGGGAAGTCAAAGTCAGGGTGCAGTTTTCTTGGCTTGGTGCTGATGGTGGGCCCCTCTAAATACCCAGAGGGGGTTCCCATGTCATAGGAAGCAATCTTAGAAGACAGTTCAAAGATGTTTGGGTGAAAAGCGATACTCTTAGAGATTATTTGTTTGATGATGGGGTGAGACATGGAATCAATTTTGTAATATCTTCTTGTGTTTGATTGACAGACTTGCACACCCACTCATCAAAAGTACAAATTTAAAAGTTTTCTTCTAAGTAATATCTTTGTTCAAGTATTTAGTTTATTAAATCCATGAATGGAGATATTCTAGAGAGGGAGAGATCTGGTCAATAACTAGTTGTTAATATACAAGTAAGATCATGACCATGATGTATGTTATTCTTGTTATTATCCTTACATGGAGCAAGGGTAATTGGTCCCATTCCTATACAACTGTTGTGACTGAAGGGGGGGGGGGGTGTCAGATAAACAGCAGTTTCTCTCTGTGGTGGATATTGGTGGATGTATACAATGTAATTTACTGTTTGAACCAGTTTTAACTTTATTCCTTGAACTTCTTCTTTTCAATTAATTGATCTATGGAAGTAAATTGTATGGATAAAAGTTTTAAATTTACATGTTTCATTTTGAAATCTAGCTGCACTAGATTTCTATGTAAATATGCTACCCAAAGGTACAGATTGAGGGGGGGGGGGGTAAAACATTTGGATGTTGATGAATATCATAATTATAGACAATCAAGGCCTGACTATTTACACATAATAATGTAATCAAACAATTCTGCTTTTGTAAATATGATTGAAATAAAATAGTGCAAGACCTTGAAAATATAGCATGAAAGGTTCATGGCTTGATAGTTGTGTTATTGTGAAATGAACTTTGCTCTTGCACGAATAAACAGCGAAAACAGATAGATTGACTTTTTGTTTTCGGGAGAGGTGCCAAACATTTAGACGCGTGGCTCAGGCGTCTACCACTCACACCTGACTGATCACCGAGGGCTTTCTTAGAGGCATTTACATTGCAAGCAGAAACCCTAGGTTTTTTTTTTCACATTCTGGAGTTTAGGCTTGAAGTTGCTATCCAACTACCCATAAACACAATGTAAAACCCCAGGGAAAAAAGGGAACTGGAGTGTGTGTTTTTTTAATGCCGGCCAAAACTTGGTTTTTGCCAGCATTCTCTCCAAGAAGAAATTCGTTAGAAGCACTGGTGAATTATGCTGGTGGTTTACATGACTCTCCTAACCTCTGTAGTATCACATGTAAAACAAGGACCAGTCACTTACGAGCACAACTAACACCAAAACAAACCCACATAATTAGCCAACGCTGACAGTTTTTTAATGTTTTTTCAGTAGTGTTACTGGTAGTTAACAAAACCAAGGGTTTTCAGCAGTGTGAATGGGGCTCTTGTTGATGAGTTCAAGAGTGAAAGAGGTGTGAGGTTGAGTGGACAATTATTGATTGGGGTCATCCATTTTTATGGATGAGAAACTGAATTGTAGTGATTGAATTCATAATTCATCCTGGAATGTATTGCCTGATCATATGATTGGCAGACATACTCTGGTGTATCACCTCACACTTTTAGAGAATTATTATCTGCCAGAGTAGGTTAGAAATTAATTGTAAACAGCTTAAGCCTATGAGATGGTTCTGCTAAGGAAGCATGTGTACATTGTATGCCTGTATTAACAACTATTTGACCAAAGATTCAAGTCATTTCCAAGGAACTGATTAATTCCTTAACAAAATATTAATTTCTAGCTGATAGAGCACTGACATACGAATTGTAACAATTGGCAGCTCTGTTTTGTTTCTTAGAAATCATTAAACAAATATTTGTTTCTCATTATACTAAAAATGTCAATTATTTCTGAGGTTTTAACAGGAATTTTATGGTTAATCACCCTGTTATAATTTCCTCACTTAACTGAAATGTCAGATACTATATTTCTTTTCTTGGACACTTGTTAGGGAGGGGGGGGGGGGAACTACCCCCTTGTCTCCTTTGGTTATACTGGTGGTACAATGGCACACTATTTTCTATTATGCAGGTTTTGAGCATGCCATATTTTACTGCAATCAGACAAAGTGTGCCATGTCATATAGCCTTTGGTTACAAAAATTTATGAATTTCATATGTATTCAAATGTATGAAATATAGACATTACTAAGAAAGTTGTTCAGAATGAAACCGCTAGAGGAATGTTTGCAGGCAACTGACATTTCCATTTACTCTAACTGGTACATTGTAAGAGAAATCTGAGACTTGGTGCAATTACATAAATTGTAGAATGTCAGAATAAATGATTTGACTAGGGGCAAAGATTCTTTTCCTCTGTATGTCTGTGAAAGAAGAAATAACAAACCTTTGGGAATGGTGTCTTTGCATGCTGGAAAGATAACAGGCCATTTGCAGAGAAGGTGCTCACAATGTCTGAGCTTAAGGCCTTCATTCTATCCTCTCCTTCCAATACAAAGATTCAGGCCTGGTGCCATTCTAAAAGTCATTATGTATTAGTTCTGAGAATATAATGGATTCCATTGAACTTCATTTCAAGATTGTTTTCTACATGTTCAAACAATATGTAATGAGAAAAGAGGAAAATAAATTTTAACCGACCATCAAGAACTTTGTTTATCCAAGTGATCGTAATGAAACTAAATTTAATCCCTTTGAAAAACAGAAAATATGACATTCCTTTTTATGATTTCCTTCCTCATACTTCAATGTCCAAGATTAAGTTGTTGATGACATGTAATGTGCATCTCTATTTATAATTAGAATGGAAAGCATTGATTTAGGAACACTAAATTGCAGGACATGATACTTATCAAATTCAAAAGAAGATTTGGACTGACCTACATGTACATTTGTTTGACCTGTACATTGAACATACCGCTATCTTACAACATTCTTTCTTGGTGGCATTAATTACCTGGGTACTTTACATATATGTGAAGCTTGCTCATCTTGAATTCACAGGAAACAATAAACCATGCAATGTACACTTGCATGTACTGTACAGGTACACAAGTATCTGTCCAGCATTACAGTTCAAGTTTAGAAGGACTAGGGACATATATCTACTGCTGTCAACAGTATTAAGGTCAACAGTATTAAGTAAATGTTTACTACTGCCCTGATCATTGACTTAAGTTTCAAGTTGCTGTTTAATTGACAAAAGGCAGTAGTAATAGAGGTGTCAGTGTCTCTTGCACGCCTATATTTTTTTAGTAGAATGTATCATACACAAAGACTGTGCATGATCATGAAGGTCTATCTTTATTTGCATACTAACATGTTGTGTGTCCGGATAGGTTGGTTAACATGGACAATTGATTTCAAACAGTACTTTAAAGAAGTGTACATACAATATTTCATCATTCTTATAAGATATATGTTGCACAATATCATAAATGACAACTGTTTATGATGGCTAGGCAGGGCTCAAAACAAAGATTTTGGAAGTTTTTATATTTTATAAGGCTCATGCATACAGATTGTCAAAAGTTCGATCCCGGACCCCTTCCAAAAACGTTAGTATAGAGCCCTGGGTTAGTGTAATTTGATGCATATTTGTTGTTGAATCCAAAGTCAGAAGTGACAGCTTTATTTTTGTTGAGCGTCCTGACACGCCCCCTCCCCTCCCGCCCCCTCCCTATATCATACATTTGTAAGTACATGTACTATATATTATATGTACATGTAGGCCTACTGCATTTCAATCTGATGAGCTGCTCTAGTAGGCCTTTGCAACATAATACCGAGATGTTGGTTGATTGATGAACACTTTGCTTATATCCTCGTTCAACCTTTGCCCCGCCCCCGCCCCCGGAACCCCTCTGCCCCCACCCCCCCCCCCCACTACCACTACCACTACCACCACCACAACATAAATTGGCAACATGAAGCAATACCTTGTAAATATTATATTAAAATGAAAAGTGACATGTTTCAATCTTGTGCTTACAAATCACAGAAAGTTTTCCAATTCATTTTGGATTTGGTTTGTCAACATGAAAATAACCACGACACGTGTATTTTCATTGGTTATTAAAGCCTTCCACAGTGCACTTTTAGTATGAAGGATATATTTCTATTGAATAGAAAAGTTAATGTCCATACTCATCTCTAAGCTAGAGGTCATTTTTAGTGGTTATAGAAGCACTGGACAAGGGTGCCTTTGATTCCTTCTATCCCCCTGTCCACACACAACATTTTCCGTGACTAATCATGATTAGCTATACCGTTTCGCGATAGTGATACCGTTTCGCGATAGTTTTACGACCAAAATTGTAGGTGTGGACGCTCACTAACGATACGTCGTATAACGAAACTAGTCTAACGAAACGCAGGTTTGGGCATCGTTTCGAACTGAAACTCAATAAAGAATCACGCCTAATCACGGAAATGTTGTGTGTGGACAGGGGGACCCCCTGGGGGAGTGTAACTAGTGTAACTAACTGGGCGGGGCTTAACGTGACCTCGAGCGAAATGAGACCAGACCTCTTATCACTATCGCGAAACTCTATAAAGAATCACGGAAAATGTTGTGTGTGGACAGGGGGCATTTTATACGATGATTCTTTAGTGACGACGTTTCTTGTCTGTGGACATCCTGGAATTTATACGATGATTCTTTATACGACGTATCGTTATAGAGTTTCGGGATAAATTGTTTTGTGTGTGGACACGCTGTATGTCACTTCAATCCAACTCACAAAATGTAATTTGGGAGGTGAAAATGTGAGGGGTATTTACGTCAGTAGTGTCATGCATTGTGGCACAACTCTCCCGGGCGATATCAAGTCCTTTCATCATGGTCCCTTGGTCCCTAACTCATCCTTTCAAACATTGCGTTCCATAATGCACCTTGGCATGTCGGCTTCCCTCCAGGAAACGAGACAAATCAAACTAATAGATGAGCAAAAATTTCCTCCAATTGCGTGATTTGCATCCCATCCAAAGAAAGAAGAGCTGGAGAGATAAACAGAATGTGGGAGCTGTTGCCCTAAAAATTTAATTGTTAGCATTCGCAAAGGAGCATGGGCCCCTCAAGTCTTTCCGTTGCTGATAAATTAGTATGACCAGTGAGAATGATTAGTGCCGCCCTGATAGAAAAAAGAAAAAAAAAGGAATGTCTTTTAAATGTCACGGGTGAAAGGAGATGAATACAAAAAGGAAGACAGATAATTGCTACCTGGTGATGAATTCCCCCATCACCTGCCTATTTAAACCCTTCAAGTGCCCCACATTGCTCTCACCTCCCTTTCCCTAGAACTTTTCTCTTTCTACATTATACATACTGTACCTTACATACTCTAAATAATAAAAAATAAATTCAGTTTAGTGTTCAAACTAAAAGTAAATCAAAAGCATAGTATTCCTCAAGGCTATTTACAATGTTTTGTCTTTTGAAAAGATAAAGTCGTATTGCCTCCAAACCACAATAATGCGAAAAATTCATGAATATTTGCAGTACCGGTATTGCTTTTTGCTTTCAGTGAGTACATGCTAGTTGTTCTGATCTGCTTTGATGATTGTTAAGGGTTCTCTCTATTTTCATCGATTTTTTTATAGCAAACAAATAGATTTCTATGGTTACACGCACAGTTGTAGTAATGAGATATTTGGATAGTTTAGTGGCATCATGCCGGACAATAGACCTGCACAGTGGCAATTTAGAAAGCCAAATTAATAATTGTATTGACGTTCAGCATCATAGACGCAATTAAACAAGTGCTCATTTCTATCTACTTTGGCCAATTACATTTAAATTCATTTTGGCATTTTTACTAATTCCCATTTGGGTATTAAACCGGTGATGGACAGATAATCTGCTATTCAGATAATTTGTGAACATAATGCATTCCATAAAATAGACTTGAAACTTTCAATATTGGTATTTGCTGTCCTTATGCAGTCCAGCTCAATGTGTATATAAGGCTGTTAAATTACCGGTATGTGCTACTTCAACATCAACATCTCATCTGTTTGTCTATTTCAGACAACATTAGCATGACTGTTATATACCGGTAATGCTTTTCAACTTTGTTTTGACAATAATGCAAAATCAGTTATGAATTCAAATATATCCAAGGCTTTTTTATTTAGAAAATCAATTAAATAAACCTTGAATCAAATAGGATATAAAGTTCTAATAAGTTGCTGAAAACATTAAGCATTGCAGGATAGATGATTGAATGCACAATTCAAACACACTTTCACCTGAAAATGGAGACCTTCTATAAGATATATTTCAATATTTTTTTGTGGGGAGAGAGATTTTTTCAGCTTGAGGCAGAATATAGAATAAGTAATTATAAACAGTAACATAATAAATTGGAGAATAGTGTAATTGTTTTTATTTGTACTATGGCTTTCCTATCTTTAATTATTCATATACAGATCATAGATGTATGAAATATACTCGTTTGTACATTTAGCTTTATAGTTGCACACATAATAAACCGTGTATTGTTAAATGCAATTGTTGAATTACTTTCTATAGTTTTTCTTTGAAGTCTCTCTGTGTTGTAAATTATCATTAATCTGTTCCCTCTACATGCTGTCAAACACTTAATATGCTCACACCATAGACGTAATATGCTCACACTTGACTTGCATTGCAAAATCAGTTTTTAATTTTTGATGAGAGTTTGACTTCTAGACGACCTTGGTTCTTAATCACACCTGCCCATGCTTCACAGATTACTTGTAATTTGACACAGATAGTGATAGGAATTCCAATGGAGGCTTTTAGATTTGAGAGCCATGGTATTTATTTACCGCTATTCACACATTTGATCATGGCATGGATTTGCATAGTACACAATGGCTGGTATGTGGATTGTAAATGACTGTGTGCAGTGATGCCTGCATTATATCAAAACAAGCCTGGAAGTACTACTTACATGTACATGTACGTGTTTATAGGCTTATATGTAGATACATTACTACATCACAAATATTTGTTGAATTTACAATGAATACAGTTGTTCATTTTGTAAATATTTTGCTGGGTCCGTCATGTAAAAACTAGGCATACCTTAATGTTTCTCTACCCTTTTAAACAGATAATGTACTATATTTATGGAAGTATGAATTGTAAAAATGTTTATTGTATCATGTTTATACAAATTAGTTTTTATTGATTGAATACATGTAATTTTTGTTTTTGGTCACCTGTCTAGTTGAAACACTTACAATCTCGTGCACAAAACACATGAAACTGTGACATACATGTACATTAGACTTCAGTGAAAATAAATAACCACTGTATATTTTAGCAGTTTTGAATAATAAACAGAGGCCAAACAAAACACTGATTCTGAAAATGCATTATATGTGAATAAAAAAAAATGACCAATGTACATGTACATGTATGTGGATATGGTTAGGATACAAGTTGTGGTAGATGTGTGTTGTCTTCATTACCATGGTAACCTCAGTCATTTCATTTTTGTACTGTCATTCTGTGAAAGGAAGTGTGGGCTGACAGTATGAATGGATTTATCTGATCATTTACTGTTCAAACTTGAGGAATCTGACTTTTATTGACTACATATACCTTATGGTTAGCTCATCCTGTTATGTGTCTAATGATCTAATCAGAATATTACCACGATATGATGATTAATAGGATTATAGGAAATGATAGCATTATTGGTAAACCTTCATACTATTATTTGTTACACTAACCTGTTTACATTTTCGTGTTGAGATTCCTGGATCTGACAACATCAGTACTTTTGTTTGTCGCTAAAAATTACCCACAAACAGGCACATACTTAATATGTAGGGTCAGTAACCCAGAAGTTCAGTGTATCATTTCCCTTTTAGCAGAGACAAAACGTATTTTGGGAGGCTGATTCTATACAAAAAAATGTTATTATAAAAAAAAATACATGTACCTTTAGTGCATGGTAATATAATAAAGAATAATCGAGAGGATGCAACATTACAAGAGGACCGTTTAAAAAAAATCAAAACATTAAATTCATAATTTTATATTATTTCTAGTTGTATTCAATTTAGATTAATTTTATGATTCCCCTACCTTATATGAATGAGTAATAACTAAACTACTATATTTTTGTAAATGTTAATTAATTGTTATTTTTGTCTTGTTTTCTCTTTAAACAGGTAAGTCCCACTTGATGGTGAATTGTTTTCTACATCCGTAAAGCCAAGAGTAAGGTAAGATGGGTAAAAGCTGATGTTACAAGGAAGGTGAAAAAAGTACTGGTACAAAATTGTTTTATTTTTTGACATTTTATTTTCATTTTTATTTTCCTTACACAACAAGCAATTTGTCCTTTTCATAGAGTTCTTATTCTCAACATACTTACAAATCAATATCTTACACAATTAAATTTTCATTTTTTTCTTTCTTTCTCAATAGCATAACATGATTATAATTCCTACTGCTATTAATCATATGGCAGAAAATGACCACAGGGAATGGTGGCGTAAGATGTACAATAGTAAGAAAAGGTGTATCATGATGTAAAATAGCTACGTACTAGCCAAGAGTGAATGAGTTAAGTCTAATAAATGCACCTATTAGAGATGTCTTGTAGCATGGGCTGCCATACACATGATTTTATGAATTACCATCTAGTCCTCTTATTGCCATACCATGGAACCATAATCCATAATCTGTGAAATGGGGGGAATCCATCGTCATTGAAATATTGAATAATTCCTTGGCCTGAGCAGACAGTGACCTATATGGCATCTATTCCAGGCATCAAGTCAGATTAGTGGGTATATTTGTCAAACGGGGGAGGTATATTCAGTGAGATAGTACGTTGACATTTCACTTACATGGTGGGTGGAATTGTCTGCTTGTGTAGCATTGTGATGACGGAGTCGTGGGCATTTATTATCATTTTCAATTATTATAATGTAACTGAAATATGTATAATCTTCTTTTGAGTGCGAATTATATTGTTACTTGTGAATACAAATCCAAATATAAAAATTAACAGATTTTGCTGGGGGAGATTTCATGTTCTAGTGAGTTGCATATTGCATGGTAATTTACATGAAACATGCGGGTAACAGGACATGAATACGGTATCGCATTTCTGTATGATGGACAACATGAATAGTTGAACATATGTTTGGATATATGAAATGCAAGATTATAATGGGAAAAACAATATAAAAATGATGTTTAAATAAGTACATGAAATGATTTTCAAGGAGTGTGGGAGGATATGGAAGACAAGAGACAAACTGCACATGTCTATGAGAGGAAACAGTTCCTTATATTTTTAATGATTTGATTTTTGATGCAAGGAAAGCCTTTTGAACAGGATGTATGCCATCCATTTGAGATTAGAAAAGATGCTTTTTAGCCCAATACAGTCTTCTTATATTCTAAACGTTACTAATGGTTCTTCAGATAATTCTAATATTCTAATAGACATGGCTGCATATCTCTAGCTTTTATTGCCAGACAAGGCATCCATAGCGACACAAACCTGCTCATGTGATTAATGTCTCGAGAGCCATTTGCATGTGCTCCGTGCCTACGTAGATTGGAGTATAAATTACGGAAGCAGCTTCTTGCGAGCTGCCGTACGTGTAGTGAATAAGGAACTTCAACATGAGCAATGAGGTTGTAAAACCCCATGCTCTACATTTTTCCTGGGTTTTTACAATGCTATAAATAGTTGAGTCTGTTTATACCCAAAGAAGCATGCAATACAAGAAGGAGATTAATGTCGTTGAATGTTGCATCTGCAAGTTTGATTATGAATCAAAATGTATTCATTATTTTTCAGATACCCATTTTAAGAGTCTCCATGATCATTATGCATCCAAAGAGATTTTTTTTTAATTACTTGCATTACTTTGTGTTTTTGAGATTTCAAGGAGTATTTTTATAATGATATTTCTGTCTTGTTTAATTTCAGAAAAAAACATACCAATAAAATAAGTGATGTGATAATACAAAATATTTAGTCAGGAATAAGATATCAGGGCACTTAAGATTCAACTGCAATTGATGAAAAGTCCAATTCTCGTTGACCCAGAAAATATGGCTGCAAACTGAATAGTTCTATTGCGTGATACTAACTGCATTTACCATTATCCTCTCTGTAGAGTCAGTCTCCCCCCTTTCATACTACTAGATTTCATTGTATAGCTGCATAATAAGAAACTATCTTTGTGGTAGTCTGAATTTTAAATGAATTTTAAATGCATGTTTATGGATAAAGAACCAGAATCCTGTTCTAGTCTAAACGTCATATCGTATGAAAAATCTTATAATGAGATGTAGGTGTAGTCTGAAAGCCCCTTTTGCCATAAGATGGTTCTTAATACAACATTTCTTTATACAAGCTTTGTGTAAATGTCCTCTCATCTGAACAGGGTATACATCTCTATCTCATTTGCTTCATGCATTCACCTTGTGACCTAGATTGAGCTGCAAACAAATGTGTTATTTCACATTGCTGCTTCATTAAAAAAAATAGAGCACATGAATAATTTCTTAATTGGGTTGTTGCCATGAATACCACAGCATAATTGAACCCCCCCCCCCCCCCACCACACCCACTCCCCATAAATTTGGAGTTGAAGCTTATTATAATTATTGATTGAAGCACTATTTAGATTGTGCAAGAGTGTTTATTGTAGAAAGAAAGAGGAAGTCCTTCAACACTAGAAAAGTGATCTCCTTTTGAGCTGTTTGCCATCTAGCTGGTGCCTCCAAACTGGAAAGAAATGGCTTGTAAATGATCAAATCTAATATTTTATGACTAAAATTGTAAAATGCCAGAATAATAATTCCAAGTACTATATGAAATGTATCTGCCTATTCTTTTGAGAAAATGTATACGTACTCTCTTAAAAAAAAAGAGTGAATTTTCAAAATCACGGACGTCACTCCTCTGGAGAGTGAAAATGTAGTGAAAATAGAGTGAACATTCACTCTTTTTTTCTTAGAGAGCACTCTAAATCAATCGATTTTCACTCCTAAACAAGTGATCACGGACGTCACTCCCAAGAAAGTGAAAATAGAGTGAAAATTCACTCTTTTTTTTTTAAGAGAGTAGATGTAATCATGAATATCCCTCATGTGTGTAAAGGGTATACAGACTTTTCTATTTGAATGCTTTAGTTCTTTATTTGTCATAGGAGTCTAAAATTAAGAGATGGTTGATAAAACACATACATAAATAAAGGAAAATGTTTATTAGAAAAGGAAAGATCGGAGAGCGGAATAGCTTTCATAACTTTTATTTCTCGCTTTTAAGTCTTGAGTCATGTGTGAGCTCTGTACAGGCTTCTCATTCAAGCCTCCAAAATGTCTGGCATATGTTTGCAGACAAACCTGAGCAAGTGCACTTCTCAGGTTACTTTGATTAATTGTCTGCAAATTTTGTAAGTAATGGGTGCAGTATACGTCCATTACCTCTGTACTATCTTGATAGATTATGATTGTTTGTGTGAGCTTGTCCTTAATTCATGTGCTCATGACAGTGATCTAAAGGGATTATTTTTTTGGAATAAGTGCAAATTAAATTAATACAATTGCACAACCTTTCATGAACTAAAATTAGGACTAATATCGATACCCCAAATTGCCTATCTTGTTTGGATTATCATGATTGCATATATTTAAATAGGTAGTGCACAAGGCTTTGAAATTTTTGGACGTCTTGATTAAGTTGTTAATATTGATGTGTGTGTATACTAAACGTATACCTGTACCAACAGAAACCAGTATTTGGACTAGGAGAATGAGAGAATTCTGTATGTTTCTTAGAGATGATTTAGTCATTACCAAGAGGAACCAGTATTTGGACTAGGAGAATGAGAGAATTCTGTATGTTTCTTTGAGATGATTTAGTCATTACCAAGAGGGACCAGTATTAAGACTAGGAGAATGAGAGAATATTGTATGTTTCTTTGAGATGATTTAGTCATTACCAAGAGGGACCAGTATTTGGACTAGGAGAATGAGAGAATTCTGTATGTTTCTTAGAGGTGATTTAGTCATTACCAAGAGGAACCATTATTAAGACTAGGAGAATGAGAGAATATTGTATGTTTCTTTGAGATGATTTAGGCATTACCAAGAGGAACCAGTATTTGGACTAGGAGAATGAGAGAATTCTGTATGTTTCTTAGAGATGATTTAGTCATTACCAAGAGGAACCAGTATTTGGACTAGGAGAATGAGAGAATTCTGTATGTTTCTTTGAGATGATTTAGTCATTACCAAGAGGGACCAGTATTTGGACTAGGAGAATGAGAGAATACTGTATATTTCTTTGAGATGATTTAGTCATTACCAAGAGGGACCAGTATTTGGACTAGGAGAATGAGAGAATATTGTATGTTTCTTTGAGATGATTTAGTCATTACCAAGAGGGACCAGTATTTGGACTAGGAGAATGAGAGAATTCAGTATGTTTCTTTGAGATGATTTAGTCATTACCAATAGGAACCAGTATTTGGACTAGGAGAATGAGAGAATATTGTATGTTTCTTTGAGATGATTTAGTCATTACCAAGAGGGACCAGTATTTAGACTAGGAGAATGAGAGAATATTGTATGTTTCTTTGAGATGATTTAGTCATTACCAAGAGGAACCAGTATTTGGACTAGGAGAATGAGAGAATATTGTATGTTTCTTTGAGATGATTTGGTCATTACCAAGAGGAACCATTATTTAGACTATATAGGAGAATCAGAGAATATTGTATGTTTCTTTGAGATGATTTAGTCATTACCAAGAGGAACCAGTATTTGGACTAGGAGAATGAGAGAATATTGTATATTTCTTTGAGATGATTTAGTTATTACCAAGAGGAACCAGTATTTGGACTAGGAGAATGAGAGAATACTGTATGTTTCCTTGAGATGATTTAGTCATTACCAATAGGAACCAGTATTTGGACTAGGAGAATGAGAGAATACTGTATGTTTCTTTGAGATGATTTAGTCATTACCATGAGGAACCATTATTAAGACTAGGAGAATGAGAGAATATTGTATGTTTCTTTGAGATGATTAAGTCATTACCAAGAGGAACCAGTATTTGAACTAGGAGAATGAGAGAATATTGTATGTTTCTTTGAGATGATTTAGTCATTACCAAGAGGAACCAGTATTTGGACTAGGAGAATGAGAGAATATTGTATGTTTCTTTGAGATGATTTAGTCATTACCAAGAGGAACCAGTATTTGGACTAGGAGAATGAGAGAATACTGTATGTTTCCTTGAGATGATTTAGTCATTACCAAGAGGAACAAGTATTTGGACTAGGAGAATGAGAGAATATTGTATGTTTCTTTGAGGTGATTTAGTCATTACCAAGAGGAACCAGTATTTGGACTAGGAGAATGAGAGAATACTGTATGTTTCCTTGAGATGATTTAGTCATAACCAAGAGGAACCAGTATTTGGACTAGGAGAATGAGAGAATATTGTATGTTTCTTTGAGATGATTTAGTCATTACCAAGAGGAACCAGTATTTAGACTAGGAGAATGAGAGAATATTGTATGTTTCTTTGAGATGATTTAGTCATTACCAAGAGGAACCAGTATTTGGACTAGGAGAATGAGAGAATATTGTATGTTTCTTTGAGATGATTAAGTCATTACCAAGAGGAACCAGTATTTGGACTGAGAGAATTCAGTATGTTTCTTTGAGATGATTTAATCATTGCCAGGAGGAACCAGTATTTGGACTAGGAGAATGAGAGAATACTGTATGTTTCTTTGTGATGATTTAGTAATTACCAACAGGAACCAGTATCTGGACTAGGAGAATGAGAGAATTCAGTATGTTTCTTGGAGATGATTTAGTCATTACCATCAGGAACACCAGTATTTAGACTAGGAGAATGAGAGAATATTGTATGTTTCTTTGAGATGATTTAGTCATTACCAATAGGAACCAGTATTTGGACTAGGAGAATGAGAGAATATTGTATGTTTCTTTGAGATGATTTAGTCATTACCAAGAGGAACCAGTATTTGGACTAGGAGAATGAGAGAATACTGTATGTTTCTTTGAGATGATTTAGTCATTACCAAGACTAGGAGAATGAGAGAATTAAGTATGTTTCTTTTAGATGATTTAGTCATTACAAAGAGGAACCAGTATTTGGACTAGGAGAATGAGAGAATTCAGTATGTTTCTTTGAGATGATTTAATCATTGCCAAGAGGAACCAGTATTTGGACTAGGAGAATGAGAGAATACTGTATGTTTCTTTGAGATGATTTAGTCATTACCATCAGGAACACCAGTATTTAGACTAGGAGAATGAGAGAATATTGTATGTTTCTTTGAGATGATTTAGTCATTACCAATAGGAACCAGTATTTGGACTAGGAGAATGAGAGAATATTGTATGTTTCTTTGAGATGATTTAGTCATTACCAAGAGGGACCAGTATTTGAACGAGGAGAATGAGAGAATACTGTATGTTTCTTTGAGATGATTTAGTCATTACCAAGATGAACCAGTATTTGGACTAGGAGAATGAGAGAATATTGTATGTTTCTTTGAGATGATTTAGTCATTACCAAGAGGAACCAGTATTTGGACTAGGAGAATGAGAGAATATTGTATGTTTCTTTGAGATGATTTAGTCATTACCAAGAGGAACCAGTATTTGGACTGAGAGAATTCAGTATGTTTCTTTGAGATGATTTAATCATTGCCAAGAGGAACCAGTATTTGGACTAGGAGAATGAGAGAATACTGTATGTTTCTTTGTGATGATTTAGTCATTACCAAGAGGAACCAGTATCTGGACTAGGAGAATGAGAGAATATTGTATGTTTCTTTGAGATGATTTAGTCATTACCAAGAGGAACCAGTATTTGGACTAGGAGAATGAGAGAATACTGTATGTTTCTTTGAGATGATTTAGTCATTACCAAGAGAAACCAGTATTTGGACTAGAAAAATGAGAGAATACTGTATGTTTCTTTGAGATGATTTAGTCATTACCAAGAGGAACCAGTATTTGGACTAGGAGAATGAGAGAATACTGTATGTTTCTTTGAGATGATTTAGTCATTAACAAGAGAAACCAGTATTTGGACTAGGAGAATGAGAGAATACTGTATGTTTCTTTGAGATGATTTAGTCATTACCAAGAGAAACCAGTATTTGGACTAGGAGAATGAGAGAAAATTGTATGTTTCTTTGAGATGATTTAGTCATTACCAAGAGGAACCAGTATTTGGACTAGGAGAATGAGAGAATACTGTATGTTTCTTTGAGATGATTTAGTCAATACCAAGAGGAACCAGTATTTGGACTAGGAGAATGAGAGAATACTGTATGTTTCTTTGAGATGATTTAATCATTACCAAGAGGGATTAGTATTTGGACTAGGAGAATGTGAGAATTCAGTATGTTTCTTTTAGATGATCTAGTCATTACCATCAGGAACACCAGTATTTAGACTAGGAGAATGAGAGAATATTGTATCTTTCTTTGAGATGATTTAGTCATTACCAAGAGGAACCAGTATTTGGACTAGGAGAATGAGAGAATATTGTATGTTTCTTTGAGATGATTTAGTCATTACCAAGAGGGACCAGTATTTGAACGAGGAGAATGAGAGAATACTGTATGTTTCTATGAGATGATTTAGTCAAATTACCAAGATGAACCAGTATTTGGACTAGGAGAATGAGAGAATACTGTATGTTTCTTTGAGATGATTTAGTCATTACCAAGACTAGGAGAATGAGAGAATTAAGTATGTTTCTTTTAGATGATTTAGTCATTACCATCAGGAACACCAGTATTTAGACTAGGAGAATGAGAGAATTCAGTATGTTTCTTTGAGATGATTTAGTCATTACCATCAGGAACACCAGTATTTAGACTAGGAGAATGAGAGAATATTGTATGTTTCTTTGAGATGATTTAGTCATTACCAATAGGAACCAGTATTTGGACTAGGAGAATGAGAGAATACTGTATGTTTCTTTGAGATGATTTAGTCATACCAAGAGGAACCAGTATTTGGACTAGGAGAATGAGAGAATTCAGTATGTTTCTTTGAGATGATTTAGTCATTACCAAGACTAGGAGAATGAGAGAATTAAGTATGTTTCTTTTAGATGATTTAGTCATTACCATCAGGAACACCGGTATTTAGACTAGGAGAATGAGAGAATTCAGTATGTTTCTTTGAGATGATTTAGTCATTACCATCAGGAACACCAGTATTTAGACTAGGAGAATGAGAGAATATTGTATGTTTCTTTGAGATGATTTAGTCATTACCAAGAGGAACCAGTATTTGGACTAGGAGAATGAGAGAAAATGAGTATGTTTCTTTGAGATGATTTAGTTATTACCAATAGGAACCAGTATTTTGACTACATGTAGGAGAATGAGAGAATTCAGTATGTTTCTTTGAGATGATTTAGTCATTACCATTAGGAATCAGTATTTGGACTAGGAGAATGAGAGAATTCAGTATGTTTCTTTGAGATGATTCACTTACTATCAATAGGAATCAGTATTTGGACTAGGAGAATGAGAGAATACTGTATGTTTCTTTGAGATGATTTGGTCATTACCAAGAGGAACCAGTATTTGGACTAGGAGAATGAGAGAAAATGAGTATGTTTCTTTGAGTTGATTTAGTCATACTAACAGGAACCAGTATTTGAACTAGGAGAATGAGAGAATACTGTATGTTTCTTTGAGATGATTTAGTCATTACCAAGAGGAGCAGTATTTGGACTAGGAGAATGAGAGAATACTGTATGTTTCTTTGAGATGATTTAGTCATTACCAAGAGGAACAAGTATTTGGACTAGGAGAATGAGAGAAAATGAGTATGTTTCTTTGAGATGATTTAGTCATTACCAAGAGGAACAAGTATTTGGACTAGGAGAATGAGAGAAAATGAGTATGTTTCTTTGAGATGATTTAGTCATTACCAAGAGGAACAAGTATTTGGACTAGGAGAATGAGAGAAAATGAGTATGTTTCTTTGAGATGATTTAGTCATTACCAAGAGGAACCAGTATTTGGACTAGGAGAATGAGAGAATACTGTATGTTTCTTTGAGATGATTTAGTCATACTAACAGGAACCAGTATTTGGACTAGGAGAATGAGAGAAAATGAGTATGTTTCTTTGAGTTGATTTAGTCATACTAACAGGAACCAGTGTTTGAACTTGAAGAATGAGAGAATTGAGTAGTCAACAGGTTAATAAGTTAACATCCAATGAAGAAAGCTGATCTGTCCCTTCAAGAGCTGATCAATACACACTCAACGTGTATTGATTGGCGTATTTCTCTTTGTGAAAGCACTAGATATAGCTGTCTTTTAAGGTCAAGGGGACTAGAATTCTTTCAAAATGAAAAGAAATATGCTGTGCTTCCTGTGCATTTGATGTGTGCATTGTATATACTGCACAGCAGTTTGATAACTCTTATAAGTGGTGTCTACGTCCATATGTAATTTTATCACA
Organism: Strongylocentrotus droebachiensis; assembly: GCA_035222895.1. Lineage (NCBI taxonomy): Eukaryota > Metazoa > Echinodermata > Echinoidea > Camarodonta > Strongylocentrotidae > Strongylocentrotus > Strongylocentrotus droebachiensis. The sequence continues at coordinate 714,780 of JAVYIG010000102.1, forward strand.
AATAAGTCGCGTAGAAAGATAACAAATCTTTTATATTGTTAAACTTGCAATAGTTACCATCAATATACCACATGGATATAAAGATTGCAAGATTTGCCATGCTTCTGTTTGAAACATGTATGTAAGGGAAACTGTTCATACAAATCATTTCTTGTTTCCCTCGATTGTCTTCATACGCAGCTTTCATTAAATTTAAAAACATTGAGAATTATTCTTAGAGGACCACCTGTTCTTTGTTTATCTTATCATTAAACCTGGACTACAGTCAGAATTATGATATAAATCTTTACATGTATCCTTTATTCTTCCATCACTCTATCAGCAGCCTCTTCTTATTACCATCCATTATTCCATTAGTCCCATCTACTCCTAATCCTGTTGGTGTTATTTATGACTAGTCCTCTAAGGCAGACACTCCATTATCACTGAGCGATAAATTTAGGGGTTCTCTACTACTTGGTCCAGCCCACATTAAAGGGAAGAGAGATTCATTTGTGAATTTTGTGTAATGCTCCAGGACTGGTATATTATTAATGGGATATACCCCTTACTGAGACAATATACATGTACCATCTGCTTAGAAAAAGTAAGAGCATAAACAGCATTAACTCATTTGGCCTATATATATTCTTCGTTTCTTGCTTCCTAACTTTTAGCAAACTATATAGGGTGAATTCTATTGACCAAAAATGTACATCAATATTTCTATTGAGAGCCAGAAGGCTGGTCACTCTTTCACTCTAATAATAATAATAATAATATTTAGTTTTTATATAGCGCTTAATACAAATATACTATTACCCGGTCATTGGATTCAGTGCTTGCCCGCACACACTGTGTGCACAATCTCCACTCCCTGGGGAGCATTCCAGCCAGGCATTACATGACGCTCAAAAACTTTTTGACCAACAATGACGGTCGCATCCTACCGGGTACCCATTTAACACCTGGGTGGAGAGTAGCAAGTGCACAGACCCAATGTCCTTCTTCCTCTCAGCACATGATAATCATTGTTTGATTGATTAAGGGTACTTCTCTACACAAAAGTGGATGCCCTGATTTCAAAATTTGAATACAACTATACATTTAATTTTGTGAAGTATTTGAAAGAAGTTACGAATGTATTATTACGTTATGTAGTGATAACGAGTAGGATGGGTACTAAGGCTATGACAAGTACACGGATGATCGGTGTACTCGTACGTTTGACAACTACAAGGATACGTTTGCCTGGGCGTGTACACAACTACCTCATCACACGCTTATGCTCAGCCTTAGTGGGTACCAGCATGTAATATGATCACTGTTCTTTGTATTATCCTACATTGTTACCCTAGATTGTAAATGATAACATAACATGATCTACCTATCATAAGCCCAAAGTGAATGTTATCATGCTTTAATGAATGATAGACCAGCATCGAATGTCCGTCCATACCCCCATGATGATCATCACATCCTGTGAAACGTACCTGTAAGCCTCTATTCTATTCTCTTTGAATGAATGATAAGCAGGGGCTCACAAGAAGGGAATTACCTCAACTCATATGAGAATCTTCCTATAGTACTTGACATATATACCGTAGCCTCTATAAAGGTTTGTTCACACACGATTTGAGAACCTTAGCACTGTACCCATGGCAGGGTATTTTTATAAACGCAACTGGGAATGAAAGGAATAAATTGTGCTCAACAAAGGTAGTTTATGTTCTCTTTTATTCGTGTACAAACTACAAATGTATACATTTTATACAAAGATACAGAAATGTTAATTGCACCAAACATTACAAAAACCAACCTTGTTACTGTGTCAAATGTGAATGAGCCTGAAGTGATGTAGTAAGGTCATGATATCAAATGTCTTTATCTTTCAAAGGTTAAGAGATATTCAGCGTGTCCACACACAAAACAATTTATCCCGAAACTCTATAACGAAACGTTGTATAAAGAATCATAGTATAAATTTCAAAGTGTCCACACACAAAAAACGTCATATAAATAATCATCATATAAATTCAAGGATGTCCATAAACAGAAGAAAGTAATCCTGAAACTCTACAGTCTGGTCTCCTTTCGCTCGAGGTCACGTTAAGCCCCGCCCAGTTAGTTACACTAGTTACACTCCGCCTGTCCACACACAACATTTCCGTGATTAGGCGTGATTCTTTATTGAGTTTCAGTTCGAAACGATGCCCAAACCTGCGTTTCGTTAGACTAGTTTCGTTATACGACGTATCGTTAGTGAGCGTCCACACACACAATTTCATCGTAAAACTATCGCGAAATGGTATCGCTATCGCGAAACGGTATAGCTAATCACGGAAAATGTTGTGTGTGGACAGGGGGGATGTGTATGATGTGTATTCATGTTGTCAGTGTGGTTTATATATGTTGTAACATGAATACATCCTGTCATGTCTATATGGAGTGGAGATAGATAACTTCCTCTATGCTGCATAATGTGCATGTTTTCAGTTGAAATTTCTTGAAATAAATCCTGTCAACAAAATATTACCGGTATACGAAACTTTTCCAACATGAAATAACATGAATCACATGAATCACAAAGACACAGTTTTGTTTCAGTTGTGCATGTTTCAATCATTTTGTGTTATGAAACTGTACCAATCATTATCTTCTGGATTTCACATGGTGCATCAAAGGTGTTAAGTGCTGTGCAATATACATGTACAGTCAAACCTGCTTTAGTGACTATCTGTCTACAAAGACCACATTTTTTTGTTTCCCTTGAAAATTGTTTCTCATTGAAACATGTACTAAAGGAGTCTGTCTTCAAAGACCACCTGTCTACAAAGGCCACTTTTTGTGTTTCTTCTGGGACGCACTGTATATGAATACAATCAAAACCTACATGTACATGTACAAGTAAGACAACAGTATGACGTTTCAAATGGAAAATTTAGCTTCTTGTATTGATTTAAAAAAAGTTGGTTTATTCTATCCATTCCAAGGTATAGTACATCTATTTTCTACCTATCTCTTTGAAATAAGGGAAACATGTTATTTGACTAATGATGCTTAATGCCTGACTGCAGTCAACAAAATGTACTTCAGTTAAATGGAATGCTACATTACCGGCATGACTTAATCAACGAAATAGGGGAAATGGGTCTGTGCATGACAAATTGTGATCATTGAAGTACTTGTAAACCAGACAGTGACAACCCAACAGACCATGTAACTTTGTCTTTCATAACAGACTCTTCTTTTGACAGTTTTAATTTGTGCTTTAATCAAAAGCTGAAGTGATTATGATTATAGTAAATAAGTAATGGTTGAGGTTTCGATTAGTGATAAATCATATGCATTGCGTGTAGTCATATACATTGTGTAATTATGCAAATGCCCATCCTAATTCAAATGATGGATGCTGTTTCACTCCACAGTCTTGTTAACAAATGAGGCATACCGAAGTGTGAAATTAATTAATGTAATGTGAAAATTGTAATTGTCAAATGGACAAAACTGGTTTTAATTTGACAAATTTGAAAGGGGAAGCATGATATTCTTACCACAGAGAATATTATGTGTATTTACAAAAAACTCAGATTGTTATCATTCTTTGACTAGAGCTCAGAGTGGTATTTGGGGGGACACATATCCACTAATCCTCTGAACGTTGCAATGTCATAATGGGGCTGATGGTGTAGACTATTGACCATGTGATTGAGGATGATGGAAGATGGAAGTAGATGAGTCATAGGGGAGAGGGAATACCAAGCTACTGAGGATGTGCCACCTCTTGCTTTCAGTTTCCCTTTTCATAAACCCCCCTTTTTCACTCTAAATCATGCAGATTCTGATTCTGATTCGGATGGCATTTTTGTTACATCTGATTTCCTCCCATCATCTGTCTCCTGTGTCCCTGTATTTACTTTTCTGGCTGGATTCTTTTCTTTTATCATAAGGATCAGTTTCTCACTATTTTATCTTTTATTGTCTCCTTTTAACTAGTTAAAAGCTTTTTCTTTAGCTCCCACTCCCTCTCTCCTTCCCCTTCCATTGTCTCTTCTCCACCCCCTCTCCCTCTCTCTGTCTCTCTCCCTTTCCTTCTCTCCCTCCCTCCTTTCCTTCTCTCCCTCCCTCCTTTCCTTTACTCTCCCTCCTTTCCTTCTCTTCCTCCCTCCACTTTCTCTCTCTCCCTCCTTTCCTTCTCTCCCTCCCTCCTTTCCTTCTCTCTCCCTCCCTCCTTTCCTTCTCTCTCCCTCCCTCCTTTCCTTCTCTCTCCCTCCCCCCTTTCCTTCTCTCTCCCTCCCTCCTTTCCTTCTCTCTCTCTCCCTCCCTCCCTCCTTTCCTTCTCTCCCTCCCTCCTTTCCTTCTCTCCCTCCCTCCTTTCCTTCTCTCCCTCCCTCCTTTCCTTCTCTCTCCCTCCCTCCTTTCCTTCTCTCTCCCTCCCTCCTTTCCTTCTCTCTCCCTCCCCCTTTCCTTCTCTCTCTCTCTCCCTCCTTTCCTTCTCTCTCTCTCCCTCCCTCCCTCCCTCCTTTCCTTCTCTCCCTCCCTCCCTTCTCTCCCTCCCTCCTTTCCTTCTCTCTCTCTCCCTCCTTTCCTTCTCTCTCTCTCCCTCCCTCCCTCCCTCCTTTCCTTCTCTCCCTCCCTCCCTTCTCTCCCTCCCTCCTTTCCTTCTCTCCCTCCCTCCTTCTCTCCCTCCCTCCTTTCCTTCTCTCCCTCCCTCCTTTCCTTCTCTCCCTCCCTCCTTTCCTTCTCTCCCTCCTTTCCTTCTCTCCCTCCTTTCCTTCTCTCCCTCCCTCCTTTCCTTTTCTCCCTCCTTTCCTTCTCTCTCCCTCCCTCCTTTCCTTCTCTCTCCCTCCCTCCTTTCCTTCTCTCTCCCTCCCTCCTTTCCTTCTCTCTCCCTCCCTCCTTTCCTTCTCTCTCCCTCCCTCCTTTCCTTCTCTCCCTCCCTCCTTTCCTTCTCACCCTCCCTCCTTTCCTTCTCACCCTCCCTCCTTTCCTTCTCTCCCTCCCTCCTTTCCTTCTCTCCCTCCCTCCTTTCCTTCTCACCCTCCCTCCTTTCCTTCTCTCCCTTCCTCCTTTCCTTCTCACCCTCCCTCCTTTCCTTCTCACCCTCCCTCCTTTCCTTCTCTCCCTCCCTCCTTTCCTTCTCACCCTCCCTCCTTTCCTTCTCTCCCTCCCTCCTTTCCTTCTCACCCTCCCTCCTTTCCTTCTCTCCCTCCCTCCTTTCCTTCTCACCCTCCCTCCTTTCCTTCTCACCCTCCCTCCTTTCCTTCTCTCCCTCCCTCCTTTCCTTCTCTCCCTCCCTCCTTTCCTTCTCACCCTCCCTCCTTTCCTTCTCTCCCTCCCTCCTTTCCTTCTCACCCTCCCTCCTTTCCTTCTCACCCTCCCTCCTTTCCTTCTCACCCTCCCTCCTTTCCTTCTCACCCTCCCTCCTTTCCTTCTCTCCCTCCCTCCTTTCCTTCTCTCCCTCCCTCCTTTCCTTCTCACCCTCCCTCCTTTCCTTCTCTCCCTTCCTCCTTTCCTTCTCACCCTCCCTCCTTTCCTTCTCACCCTCCCTCCTTTCCTTCTCTCCCTCCCTCCTTTCCTTCTCACCCTCCCTCCTTTCCTTCTCTCCCTCCCTCCTTTCCTTCTCACCCTCCCTCCTTTCCTTCTCACCCTCCCTCCTTTCCTTCTCACCCTCCCTCCTTTCCTTCTCACCCTCCCTCCTTTCCTTCTCTCCCTCCCTCCTTTCCTTCTCTCCCTCCCTCCTTTCCTTCTCACCCTCCCTCCTTTCCTTCTCTCCCTTCCTCTCTTTCTCTCCCTCTCCCTCTCCCCATTCCCACCCCCACACGCCATCATATCGCCTGTAATTTCTCTCCTTTCTCTCCATCAAATATGTTAGGGCTTGCAGGCAGTCCTGACTGATATTGCAAAGCTTAAACTCCTTTAATATTTCATCATAATCCCAGACATCAAAGTGTATCCGCAAGCCGGTTATCTCATGAGTTTCATCCTCTTCAATGTCTGTACCCCAGTTTCCCCCCGGAGTGATGCATTCCCACATCCAGTATAGGATTACATAGAAGCTTGTCTCTTCTTCCAATGGGATGAAATACAAATCCCAACTGGTGACATTTTCAGACATTCTGTTTTTTTGTTCAGAATGATGCAGGTGCTTCATACTTTTGTCTGTTGCAAATTCCTTTTACTTGATTGAAAAATCTACAACGTCTAATGGATACAATGGTGTCGTGGACGAGTGGATATGTCACCGAACTGTGGATCACAAGGTCCGCGGTTCAAGTCCCACCGCGGCATTAATGTCCTTTGGCAAGACATTGATCTACATTTGCCACTCTCCACCCAGGTGTTAAATGGGGTACCCGGTAGGATGCGAAAGCTAAGGGAGTGGAGAATGTGCATACATTGTGTGCGGGTAAGCCTGAATCCGATGACCGGGGTAATAATATGATTGCAGGGCCCTCAGGGAGAACAGTATAAATACTGAAGAGGCTACCTTATTATCATTATTATTATTAAAATTTAACATACAAGGTTGGCCAATTGATGGAAATTGAATTACTTACACAATACCTTGGGGAGAGATAATATTTCCTCAATATTTTGATTTTACTGAATGTTTCCTTCTTTCTGTGTTTCCCATGGACCCTGTTGTGACTCGCAACCCCTCCTTTGGACCTCTACATTGTAGCTGGTGTTAGTGTTTCTGAAAGTTTCCAGTTCAGATTGTATTCTGTATGAAATCATGTCAACATGTTTACAGGTACCTGTTTTTGTATAATGTAATCAGGTCAATATGATACATGCATGAATATTTGTATTTATCCAACCAGATGGGTTTATTCATTGACAGCTGATATACAAGTTTCAATCCTTCATTCATAGTTTCAGTATATTCAAAACCAGCTGCCACTTGTAGAAGTTTGCTTGTTATTATTAATAATAATTCTCTAAAAGATTCCTCCAAATGCCCAAATGTCTTCCTCTCATCTTTCATCATAGGTTTCTGTTATGTCCTAGTCATTCCGTTCAGAGTTTTAACCTTCCTGAAAACTGAAATTGAAGTTTGTCTCCAACTCTAAAAGTCTCTTTTTTATCAAGGGAAGGCCACATCACATACCTACTTTATGTTGCCCTATGTATGTCCATTAATCTGTGTGGTACCTTTCTTGAGCCTCTCCTCCAACCATCTCTCAACTAGACCTGCCTTCGCATTTTTGTCCTTGCACTCTTATAGCCATCCTGCCTTCAATTCCATTTTCAATATCATCCCCATCCACTCTCTCTCCCTCTTGTCTTAGCATCCTCTTTGAAATGCCCGTCTCTAGTCTAGCAATGTCTTGGGACTCATAAAGTAAACATAGGGGAGCCCTTGAAAAATGATTATCTGTCAGTACGGTTAATTTCATGCTAGCTGAATATTAGGTCAGTGTTGACTAAAGGGAATCCAGGGCAGCCTAGCCTATATGGTGGCAGCTAAGACTGTACCTCCTGCATGCATGGAGCTGTGCCCTCTTGTTTGGTGATCATGTGTTTAATGGTGGTGTCATCATCCTGATTAGAAGCTATTCTTCCTGGTTATCTTTATACATTTCTGCTTGTTTTGACGAGTAATAGCTTTTGTGTACATCAGTAATGTAAACTTAAAGAAGAAGAATATTATTCTTTATCCATGAAAATGTAGGGATTGTTCTATTAAAGGTCAAAGAAAGTTTTATTGAACAGAGTCAAGATGACAAGGTTTAATTTCACTTCACTTCAAAATCTGAGATCTTAGAGTCAGTAGCTCTGGAACCAAATAGTTTGTATTTGCCCTTCTTTTTTTCTGAGAATGATGTGTTTTATACGTTTCACTTACTCATTCGTTGTATACCACATAACTACAATTATGGGTAGGGTCCTGCCACCATCCATGCTACAATGACTAATCCCATGACATGGACATTTGAAGATCATTCTTCCCAAGAGAATATTCTGACTTGCACAGTTGAATGCTAAGCCTAAGCTATGTCTCAAAACTGAATATGTGTTATGAATATTTTACAGATGATGCAACACCCTATGAATCTTGAAAGCATGCATGATGCATAAGGGTAATACAGATTCTTCATGGTGACATGGCTTGGATCGAGAGTCCCTCCAAGGCAAGAGGGGAAATTATCATCCAATCTCATATGCTGCATACTTGGCATACAAGCATGGTTGTTGACTGTGGCTTTATAGATTCTGTTGTTTTTCAAAACACAGAATTCACCTGTGTGGCATTTATCAAATTACATAAACTTGTTTTTGATCATTTGCACTTTTGATAGTCTTTCATGGAATGTATCATACTTGAACATGTGTGTGTTGAAGAAGGTATCGATAGAACTAAGACCCCGTTCCCACTCACTTTGAAAGTGGTCTTAGTTAGACCGCTCCAGAGGAACGGGTCTTGAGGAACGGTTTGCGAGCGTTCACACTCCGAGCAGTTTTTTATGGCTCAAACCGCTCCACGAGTCAAAGTGGTCTTGTTGCTATGGCAGCTCAGGTCAGCAGGTCAATTTTTTCGCGCGCGGAATACAAACCGTATGTACCGTACTACATGTTTCGCACGAAACGTCACTAGCTCACTTCCGGTCAAAGTACGCTTCCGTTCACATTGCACGTTAGAGCGGTCCAAACCGCTCTTAATAAGACCCGTTCCTCAAGGCCACCTCCCAAAGTGGTCTTCTGGAGCGGTCCAGAAGTCCACTTCCTGGACCACTTTGACCGTTCTCACTCACCTAAGAACTGCTCCTGAGGAACGGGTCTTAGTTAGACCGCTCCAACGAAGTGAATGAGAACGGGGTCTAAGTGATGGGGTTTGTGATATGGGACAGTGAAGCTCAAAATATGTCATGAATTTGTGCAAGGAGCACATGGTAAATGAATGAAGATTTATTGCTTCAATGACAATGATGTGATAAGTATCCTAAGATAAGGTATGATTGACTGGTCTGACACTCCACAGCTGCTTCAAAAGAAATAGCCTAATAGGCTTAGTCCTGGCTAATATCAATTTTTCTGAAGGGATGTTATTCTTCCACTTCTACAGGATATAGACATGTATATTTTGGATATGATTTTTCAATTACCCAGATTAAGCGATTCCTGTTTGAGAGAAATTTCTATGAAATTTTCATTTCCATCATGAATTGCACCATGTAACTGCTTCTTTCATGCATTCCAATCACATTGAACATTTTAGGGGGATGTCATTCGCGTCCTAATGATTATCAGACTTATCAATAATAACTTATCAAAAAGATTGCCTTTTCAAATCTCTCCCCCGATCTTCTGATGATACTATGAATGAAGACTTGCATTCAATTGAATGGCTATCTAATTGATCACTTCTCCCCAGAATGTGAATTCCTTGACACTGAACTTTGTCTGAAGTCACACTTCATTTGATTGAAGATGCAATGAGCATCTCTTGTCACCCCTTTCACTCCTGACTAGAAATCATATTAAACTCGGCCCAGTATGCTGTTATGCAGGAATAACCTGAGGCGATGCAATGCATGCACATGCACTGTCAACGATAGATGAATAAGGAATGCATCTTTATTGCTTCACTCGACTTGTACCAAATGAGCATCCCCCCCCCCCCCCCTGTGCCCTCCCTTGCCCTATGAAAGGATTCTTAATTGAGTTACATGTAATTAAGTACATTGCATCTATAAGCATACAAAGGTAGGGAACAGGGTGCACCCCTTGTATTCAAGTTTTGTTAGGTCTTACTAAGGTTTTTTTGTTACTGTCACGTTTTGTTGCGTTTACCCCATTACTACGACCTTCTAGTTTTCTCATCCGCACCGTAACTGCCATGACAAATTTGTTGACAGTTTAAGAATCTGGCCCGGCATCCACGGCCTGTCACATTTGCCCATTCTGCCCACCCCCCCCCCCCCCCCCCCCCCCCCTGCGTTGTCTCACATCCATCCCGTTTTGTCTACGGTGGTCTGATACGTGATTGCGATGGCCGCCGGGAACATAATGTAAACTTAGCATAACCCGATTCAATACCTGCTATAAGTGTATTAAAGTTGAATACTTGAAAACTAAATTAATAAATGTGAACATCCTTGACCTGACCTTGCCCTCCTAAGATGCACATCTACATATTTAGAAAGGATTCATTATGAACTTGAACCTCCCTCCATAATGACATTCTTGATATAGAAGCGATCATCCATAAAAAGTGACCATATCCTTGCCTATTGTTGCTGTCTTTCATAGTTGGAAACCATGGACTGCTTTTTATTGATCATAAAAATCAGATAATATAAGATTATGATTATGTCTGATAATGATAGTAATAATAGTGGGTTTTGGATAGCGTTCATATCTGTCATACTTGACACTCCTGCTGCTCCTCATGGTGATGAATGGAAGTTCATAATACAGGCTTGCAGCCCTGTTTCACACTGGCTGTCAACACCTGTTGGGAATTCAGCCTAGTACTTCATTAATTATCTTCTTGATGGGGTTAATGTTCGATTAATTCAACTGTGGTATTAATGTTGTTAAGAACAGATGGAGACTTTATTCATGTGTCATACTGTCTTGATCCATGTGGAGCTAATTAATCATTACAAATTAATATGTAGTGGACTAGAGTCACTCCAAGGGAGCACTGAATGTTTGCAATTATTTCATTCAGGGTTCCATGCTTATTTTTTTTCACTGGAGTTTTAAATTCAAATTTTGGGGTAAAAGTTTGGCAGGCGTTTAAAAAACCCACATTTTAGAGTTTGCCAGTAGTTGCTATGCAGCTACCGGTGAACATTGGAATGTGAGATAAATTGGCAATTTTTGGTTTCAGTGTAAATGCAGCTCATGTTATATTTCAAAACTTGCACATTCACCAGATTAGTTTCATTATTTCAAGCCATGTTTGATGCCTGCATAAATATATTTTTGATATTTTGAAAATGAAATCCTTTTGACTTACAAAATTTGAAATGTACTTTAAAATTAATTTTGAAATAACATTTCTCAAAGTTGAGTATCATACGTCGTACATGATATGTCTATAATTTTGCTAGTTGCTACCCTGGCATATTTGACATTGTAATTTTTTTCTATTTTTATTTTTAAAACTGTTGACTTCCTTTAAGAAAGAAAGTTAAGAAGGAAGCGTATCAGCCAGGGGCTGGAAATATTATTTCCTCTTTCCTTTCACCTCTCACCGGCCCTTAGATCACATAGATATTGTTCTATGATATAATTATTATGCTTTAAGACAACACATTATTTCCTGAATGGCAGACTCGTATGAAATCAAGTACACTGTATGCTTTTCAAAGGAATAATCCCACATGTGACGCAGGAAATGCCTTGATGTTTACAGAGTGTGCTTTGATCTAAAAGTAATTTGTGATCAATATTCATAGATACATTTATTTGATCATGTGCAGTTTGAACTTCGAACGCATTAACTTCTTAGACAAATGTTATGATAATTTTGTTGGAGATACGTACATTGTACATGCCTATTTACGGTGACTATATCCATGATTGTAATAATAATTATTATTATAATGGCCAATCTTATGTACAATGTACAGTACCACCATATTTGAAATGAGTAATTTATGCCCAATAGATTGCCTGTGATGTTTTAATCATTAAAGGCAGGAGTGATGAAAGTCAAAAACATTTTCTATCTAATGTGGCATATGTTCTACCAATTTCTGTTTATCTCATCAGTTTATCTCTCTCCAAACTCATGCCTAGATCAAAACACTCAGTGCACAGTGCAGTGTAGAATGATGCAAATAACATTTCCTACATGTATCATGTCATGTTTTTAAGAACTTTATTATAATGGCACATGCATGTAAATAGATGAGCATCATGGCTTACAAGGTAATCGTTGTTTGCAGTCGCAACAAAACCTTCTCAGTCGTAGTGTGTGTCAGAATTTGAACTTAGAGATTATGCTAACTACACAGTCTCGTGCACCGTATAGTCTCTGTAGTACAGCTGTTTATGACATAGCCAGAGACTGACCAAGGTAGGCTCTACTCAAGACATTATGGAATTATGTTCAAGTGTCAAATTAACGTGTCTGTGACTGGAGACTAAGATAATGGCCTGGTAATGCTCATCAATGGAAGGTTCGATAAAATCATCACTAGTAATAGACAGGGACAGCATTGAGTAGAACTCACTTTACATAGTGTACAGGCACAAACCCATGTCAGTCGTAATACAGAAGAGAAGGTCTGAGACTCTGAGTAAGAAGACTATACAGAGACCGCAGTTCATAGGCCTTGTACTGTATCTCATTTGACACAGTAGTAGACTCACAGAGTTAGGCTCGGTTCAAGACTTTATTGGATTTTGTTGAAGTGTCAAGGTAGAGTATGTGCCTGTAGACTACACTTTGCCATTTAGTGTTGTAGGTTGTTCTCCCCAGGCGAGACTGTCATACGTACACAGTGCTTTATTCATCAAGTTATCTGCCATTGGGCTTCAAATGAGAGGGTTGAAAACATGTGACTGTTTGTAAACGTATACTATTACACCCAATAATATTTTCTTGAATAATCATATTTATTAGGTAACCAGTACCACCAGTACACATACTACTGATGAATACCGTATCTAGGCCTATGACACAGTATATCTTTATTATGAATATAAAATCTGCATATATATGCTTTCCTAATTTAATGTTTGGACCCTTTTTTCAATGAACTTTCATTTCAACCTTTTTTGCTCGGAACTCAAAATGTTTACATTTCATACGTGTAGAAGAACATGGCATGTTTCCAAGGAAATGTTAGAGTGGATGAAATTTGAAACTCCTCATAATTAGAGTATATACTTACAATATCCTATGGATTATTGTTGCTACGTGCAGTTTGTCCCTATTTCTTAGGTATAGTCGGGTATTTTCCACAGGCATAGAACACCTGTACTTGAGAATATAACTTGATGTAGAAGAAGTTTGACAATTTTGAGGAAGTGGAGTCTCACAAGTGAAGTGTGATAATGATACTAAAATCTAAAAGCTCTGTGTGGTAGTAGCCAGTATCTGAAATCCACTTGATAGATTTCAACAAGAAATTAAGTTGATAATGAGGGAGATACATGTACAAAGTCCAAATGCTTTTATCGGAAATGAATTCATTGAAATAACAAGATATGAATAACCACCATTTTAAGTAAATTTGGTGGGATTTGTATTTGTTATTATTTTACATAATGCGCATCAATTTTGTGCATCTTAGGCATTGGCATTCCTTTGAGTATAGACCTTTTTGGAAGGGGGGGGGGGGTTACGTATTTGCATGCATTTCATATGCAAGAACGTCATATAATAAGGGTATTTACCTTCTTACATTTATGGTGAAGATATTAGTGTGTTTGACTTGACTTGGATTTGTCATTATCTTTTTGAAAGTTCATTTCTGTGTGTTTCAAGTTCAGACTAAGAGCTCTACATGCTAAGGCAATTACTCTGTTTACTATGTAAGTGCTGTAATATACATGCAGGCCGGTGGACATAGCTTGCATACCACACTCCTCTAGGCTTGCGTTTGATGATGGTTTCAGGTGTACATATGTCCTACAGCTGTCTTAAAGAAGATATATAGGAGGATAGGGTTGATACAAGGAGTGCCCTTCGTTGATTTTACCTACATGTACGTTCAGACTTCCAGAGTTCACTGTATAGCTGTACGATAAGTAATAAGTTTTGCCTAGTCTAAACGTTATATAATGAACTGTATAACAAAACGTTGTGCCTGTTTGAGCATGCTTTGGACCGAAACACTTCCATTAAAAAATCAGCATCCTACTCTACCAGGGCTTATGATGTGCTCATACTGATGCAATTGACCTCTTCAAAATTAGATTCTCTATACAATCAATGTTGTTATCTAGTCTGTACGTTCCTTTTGCTATAATAATAACAAATAATAATAATATGGATATTTATATAGCGCCGGTATCCCTCAGGCTCTGATGCTCAGGGCGCTTTATACATACTACCCTGGTCGTAGCCGAGCTGCCAAAGTAACTAGCGCTCAAGCATATCAGGTACCTATTTACACCTAGGTGGAGAGTGGCAGGTGGAGAGTGGCAAATGTAGATTAACGATGATACAATGATTCTTTCTACAACGTCTCTTTATACAATGTTGTCATCTAGTCTGTACCCTTGATGCTTCTTTTTATACAACATTCTTTATTTGTGTGTGATATACATTATATCTAGTGTGAACAGGGCGGCTGACCTGGCCTGGTGCTATGCCAAGTTCATGGGACAATTCCCCCATTACCAGCCTTCTTCCTGACTGACTGCTTATCGACTCAGACACATGTATGTTTGTGAAGGAGGTGATGAGAAGGGAGCCATGTTGACTCTCTGTTCTATCTCTACCTGTCCATCAATGATACATCATTCACACAAGACTGAGCAGATTTCTATCAAATGTGTATCAAGAAACCTTCAATAAAGAATATAAAGAGTCATTGTATCGTGAAAGGGGTGTGTTCATGGGATAAGAAGGAACACAATCGTATTGAGGAGGGAGCATCATAGAAAGTGTAACAAATGGGTAGGTCAGCTTGCATGATATGTTTAATTGAAGCTTATGTCATAGACATACTCCTAGTGTACACATTTGCAATTTGCCAGTGTTATCATCATGCAACTGTTTTTGTAGGATATGATGTTCACAAAGGTGATTTATCATGAATCTTTATATATTTTTTAAAATAAATAATTCTCAAAATTCTGTTTTATTACAGGACACCCATAGGCATACACAAATAAAAACCAATTACTTTTAATATCACATACACATGTATCTATTTGATTTTCATGTAGTTTAGTTATATGATAAATTTGGCAAATCTGAATGGGGAGGGGGTGTGATAACCTCTTCAGATAAATGGAGTTCATCTCCAGGTTTCATATTTGTTATGATGTGTTATCTTAGCAAAATGGTATTCTAAGGACCTTCATATGAAGAAATCAACTCTGGCATCTTATCAATGAGGGAAATCCACCCCCTCTCCCTATCTCTCCCTATCTTTCTCAGAGATAACCTTTTGGATAGGGTCTTGATAGAACAATGAATACAGAGATGTTCAGATTAATTTGTTTACTCTGTTATAGAGCAAGGTGACATGTCTTGATAAGTGATAAACAAGGTTGGCATGAACATTTTCTTCAGATAAATTAATTGTTGTACTTTGCTCAGTCAACAGTTGATATCCTGTCACATCTACATGCCTTGTATGTTAGGTACAATACCTTGTTGGCTGCCCACGAGAGACAGTGAGAGCCTTCTTGCTGCCAGCCAATGACCTATGACCAATGAATAGATACAGTGTAGTACTACATGTAGTTGTATCACCGTAACACTTTGTTCATACCCTGGTAGGAATATTGGTTGTAAATTCTCTTCTTTTTTCAATTTAGTGTAAATATTGAAACCAACAGACAAATAGATCTATGAAAATAATGGCTTTAGGATGTTTCTGACAACTAATGTGTTATTTCGAAAATTCAATTAATTATGAATTTACTCACCATTTTGGGGGATTATTTCAGGATGGTATAATGGTAAACTGTACATCTAAATGTATGAAATCTCATCATTGTAACAAAAATAAATACAATTTGTTCTTACTGGTGATTTAATGATTAAAATAAGATATGATAATGTTTGTGATTCACCAAGTCAGAGGGGCAGCAGAGAAGGATGATTGGGAAATAAATCCTCACCCCTGCTGTAGCATCAAGTAGTCACATCAAGCTGTATCCAAATGTGAGGTGTACAGGTTGAGCTCAATTGACCCAGCCCAGAAATTGTCTTATGTCTCCCTCTACTGTTGAGATATAGATGTTTTATTCACTTTCATTGAGCTTTGGTACATACAATTTTTGTGTGGTCTTGTCTACACGTTAATGGGGAAGATGTGTTTTTTAATTTCTCCCTGCTGTATTCTTGAATCTGTTAAATATTCCTATGTGAACTTCATTGTATATTTTATGGATTAGCTGTGATTCTCTCAAAGAGAAAACAATCTCTCTCTCTGAGTTTATGTATGGAGAGGATTATTAGAAAATGTTATTTGCCAAATGATTAATCCTGTTTGTAATCCTCTAAGTTATAAGACATATACATTTTTCAGGAGCTCAAATATACCAGCACTGTTTCTAGTATAATATATTTTAAATTTATCAGCAAGAGAAATTATCTTTTTGGTCATCCGAACCTTAATAGGAACTCAACCCCTCTCCCACCAAAATGGACAGTTCTCTTCTTTCTGAATTCTGTCACAACAATGTATTCTAGAGTTATGTTATGGTTCTATTCACCGACTTCACACATATTTTAAAGGAAATGTCTTATTCTTTTTAAATTCTTGCTTCATATTTCATCTGTTTAGAGCCAAAAGGGCATTCACTCATATCTTTCTACACAGAGTTGATGCCCTTCTGTCTTCTTTTGCAGATTATATGTTCTATACATTACTTTGGCTATTTCCAATGCATGATATAAATTATGGATTCATGAATCATGATATTTCCTTCTGATACTTCTTTGTACATGGTTAAATTATCAAACAATGAGTGGTGCAACTCTTTCAATGGTACATGTAGATGATATTTGATCTCCTCTCAAAGGCCCATGGTGAAAAGGATCTCCTGCATGCTATCAACTAGTTGTGTGCTATGCTGAAAAGAGACATTGTCAAGAATGGCATGTATAGAAGAAGAAAAAATGGCTGTTGGAGTAAAAAGTTGGGAAGAGAGGGAATAGTCCCTCTGAGAGTGAGGAATGAGTCATAGAGAGAATGAGAGAGAGCATTCATGACACAGTGAGTGTGAGGAGAGGCGCTGTCAATCATCATTAGGGTGTATTCATACTTGCTTCAGTTCATCTCAAGGGTGGTCGGTCAAACTGAGCATTTCTTGTGAAAATGTTGTTCGTAGTTTACTGTATTTGGACCTAAAATCATGTTTTGCTGATATTTAATGTGAAGCAATCATGCTACATTCATAGGTTATGAAACTGAAAGATTTGTAAAATTTTACACAAATATTATTTCATTAAAAATCATTTGATAGAAGTTACATACAAAGGCTAGCAAAAGGTTTGTGATTTTACTTCTTGAAGTACAGGCGGATGTATATTTTGAAGTAGCTACACCTGTATACTTGTATGCATTGATGCTTCACACACATAACGATGTGCCTTGGAATTGGAAATATGATTGAGTGATTCATTGGGCTTGGGTTAAAAGGAAT
Source organism: Strongylocentrotus droebachiensis (assembly GCA_035222895.1). Taxonomy (NCBI): domain Eukaryota; kingdom Metazoa; phylum Echinodermata; class Echinoidea; order Camarodonta; family Strongylocentrotidae; genus Strongylocentrotus; species Strongylocentrotus droebachiensis. The sequence goes on from JAVYIG010000102.1 coordinate 732,054, forward strand.
TAACAGACATGAAGTGTCAGTCAGTGTGTCATTCATATATCCTAAATTCATTTACACAAACATTGTAAGTGGCTATTAAACCCTGCATGTTAATAATTTCCCCAACACCAATATTGTTTTCTCTGTAAGGTATAGCTATATCTATGCATTTTAGTCTTTTTCCCCCATTCCTTCCTTATTATTTTGATCAGTCTGAAATCACATGCCAGAGTGCTCTACAGATTTTCAGCTCAAATCTCACTCGGGATAGAAAATGTATACCTGGAGCACTTAACTCACTGTGTATTTTATCTTTCATATATTAGAAAACAAGAAGGGATGCTCAGTTTAATTATAAAATTAAAGCACCGATGCTCAAATCTGTTGTCTATTGATATACATGTTCGTCTGATTTTCCCAAATATATGCAGGCCTTTAAGAAGGGGCCCTTAGTCATGAAGTAATCACTAGCTCTTTATTAGACTGCGATAACAACCAGTTGGCACATAACGAAATTGAGAAGCATGATGATTTCATTCCTCTGGTACTCTGTCAGCTGATATCATCAACTTGACAGCTACTGTATTACTGTCAGAGCTGGCTAGATCCTGATGATAATAAACCCACACAATCCTTACCGGCAGACTGCCCTCACAGCTACTTTATTTACATTCTGTAGCAGACGACGCTCCTACCAACACACACACACACACTACTCCCATCATCATCTGTGTGTCTGTGTGTGACAGATGCCTGAGTTGGAGATACACAAAGCCTCATATGTGCTGGTTATGTTGGGGGTTTGGATGACTCAGTGCTCCCGTTTGTATTCACGCCGAAGCTTGCCAACGATGCCGCTTCCCCCATCGAATTACCCATTCATCGTTCTACCCTTACTCACTTCTTCACTCCTTTTCCAGCTTGAGCTGAAGAGTGGTTATAACATACCAAAGCTTAACTTATCAGGCTTGTACACTTTTTATTTCATTTGTGTTGTTTAGTGCCGGAATGATGAGAATGTTTTATCGGTTTGAATTCATTATTTTCATCCTGAATTGATTAATGAATTTTTAATAAAACTTTTGTGTAATATTACATTCAAGTTCTTCGTGGATTGGAATGAAGCGGTACTAAGTATATCACGGAAATGCTGAATACTTTTACATTCTGTTCTTTGAATGCATGATGGAGCAATAAAACGTTCTTCTTGATAAGGCTAATTACATATTTACAATGCACTCATGGATATAATACTTCTATTGATAAGCGTGCTGCAGAGGCTTTAATGTGGAGGCTTCATTCCAAATACGGAACAAATTGCTAGTGACTAGTGTGTGATGTACCGCATGATTGGATGTATCAATCGCATGGATTCTTTCTTTATACCTGATGCAACTTAGCCTGGAATCACTGGCGGTGTTTTTATGAGACCTGACCATTCCTATTTCCAACCATTCCAAAGGAAACATGACATAGCGTCCATTCAGGAAATGAACATTTATGCTGCACCTGCCATCATGGATATGTACATGTACTACGAACTTCAAAATTACTGTATACTCCAATGAATATACCTTTAGCCAAGAAAGAACAGTCTTTCCTTTTCTCAGTCCATTCCAAACAATATTTGCATAGATTGTGTGTACATCAACCCAAATAATCAAAATGATGCGAACATCTTTATCCAGCGTGGTGCTGTCTGAGTCTAGCTCCCCCAATGGGGTCGACGAAGGGGCCAAAAATAGTGGTAAAAATGGTGGAGGAAGCTCATCCAGGAGATCATTGAGCTTCAGACGGAAGAAACGCAGCCTGAGCTGGCGAAAGAACAGGTGCCTGAGTGATATAATCAATGTCGGTAAGGATCATAGGTGTTCATTTCCTTTCAATCTCAGCCAACAGAAACTTTCTTAATTGATTTTGGAAGAGGAACAAATAATGTGCCTGATGTATCGAAAGTTCTAACTTTACTTTCAATTTGAAGTAGAACCTGGGCTGAATCATGGATTTGTAGGATAGGTACGATTCCAAAATCCCCAATATATAGTTTGTTTCAATGCTGCTTCTCCTTTGCACCTGTTTTGTGAGGTTTAGTTTCTATTTGATAATGATGGACAAGTGAGTCACATTTGCCAATATTCATCAACTATTTTATATCAACAAACTATTTATAGATTTTTCAAAAATATCGATGAGTCATCTGCAATTCAATTTAATAAATTTAGATTAATTAGCTGGTCAGTGTGATATGTTTCCAGAGAAAAAATAGCAACGTGTTCAACTACTACTTGTTATCCTTCAGGATTGAAAAAAAATTATAAAGAAACTTAGTAGATAGGCCTAGAGTAAGAGTAGTACTTACATGTAGATAGGCCTGTATGTAAGAGTTGTAGATTTTGTTTCCCTGTTTGCCCAGTTGCACTTTTGCGTGCTTTGAAAGGCTGAAGCACTGCAAGATTATGTGCAATTGCGCATACTTCATTGGTCAAAGAGCCTTTGAGTTTGCTTTGAAAGATGTAATTTGTAGCAATCACATTTGATTTGATTTACTTTGTCAGAGACTTGCAATCATCATTCTTTTGAGGTTTAACTCCAAGTTCCCTAAAAAACGGCCCCTTGCTTGTTCATCAACTATAATCACTCCAGACAAGCACATCTCTCTCTTCGGTATAGTAACTTAATCAATTGTAAGTTAAGTGCAATCAGTGAAGCTACAGCACTTTTTGTCCCTCTCAAGGATAATCTACTTAACCTTTCTACGTTTAATTGAAGATGGTGGACTAATTCTAAATATATAGTTCCGTGGCTTCATGCATTATTCCAGAGGCATTGAGTCTAATATGGGGGAAATGTCACATGAATAATGAAGTTATATTACGACTTTGATATTAACTCTCAAAAATGATTAATATAGACCATGATTTGCAAGCAAATTACCTCATGAATTTGTTAATAATCCTGTTTTCCTTGTTATGAGCAGGGAGTATGTATGTGTTTGTATCGTGCTGTTCATTCCATGTTGGCGTTTAATGGAGGGGGGGGGGGGGGGTATTTTAATAGATAAATTTACTTAATAGTCCTGTTTCTTCTTGGAAACCAAAATTACCCCTGAAAACAAACACCTTATATCGTTTCTTTATCTTTGTGGCCCTTTGAACTTTGGTATATTACTTCTTATGTATAAAAATAATTCAAGAGTAAAAAAATAATTGGAAATTTGGTGGTTGGTTTAATATTGCAGAGTATATTTCCCCTCTATGTAAGTGAATGAAAATACAGGGATGCATTGAATTATGAACAAAGCACTGCCCCCACCCATCATGCTGTACATGCAATCTGCTCTGTTTGCTCTCTCCACTCATTTGCATACATGTACAATATGCATGTATATTGATCCAAGAAATATTGATTTTGGTACAACACTGCTTTTTGTACTCCACTGCTTGTTTACTCTGGTATAGCAATAATATGCGAACCTTGGACTTGAAATGGGTTTATTTCGAGTGAGAGAGAGAAAGAGAAATCTCTGATAACAGGCAAACTTTTATCAGTCAAAGACCAGCTGGAATGGAGAACTGTATTTCATTGTCTGGAAGAGGAATCCCCTTTGGCTTTATCTCTTAATGACATGTAGATTGAGGACTTATCTTTTGTACAGGAAATCTTTGAGAGATGACTTGCTTTGGGGCAGACTCTCAATGCCTGAGTCACCCCGTCAGATTTTCATACTTCAGTCTTGGTTTTTAGAGTTTTAGACGAAAAGAAGTGCTCTTGATTGATTTACATTGTCGTTTTACCACATTAAATATTTTCCATATTATTTTAGGGCTGAAGGCGGTGTTTTCCATGTAGATGTATGGTGTTTCTTCTATTTTGTAATTGCTTAGAGCAAAGCTCATTTCTTTATTTGTAGTAAATTAATCATGGTTGTTTCGAAAATGCCCTCAGCAGCAAATCGAAATCTACATTTTGTATGGTACACAGAAATTGCACACCACTGACCAGTTATGTAATGTATTAATGACTCAAGTATATTCATAACACTAATGAGTGAATCAGTATTCGTCTGGCTGGTGCTTTAAGGCATACGCTCTAGCGACATTTGCTCCATGCATTATTTCCTCAAAGATATCGGGTTAGGTTTGGGGCTGGTACTGGGTTTTAGGTTACGTTTGGGGTTGCAGTTTGGTTTTAGTTTAAGTTTAGGTTTAGGGTTGAGGTTAGGTATAGTTTTTGTTTTGTTCTGGGCTGGTTGTTGGAGCATATGTCTTACATTAATAGCATTGCATCATTATGATAATGCATAATAATTCTCGCATGAACTCACTAAGGATTAAAACTTCTTATTTGCCTAATGCAATATTTCAGGATGAAGTTGTTGAGAAAGCAGCTATTGGATCTCGTTATAGGAGACAGCAGATTAATCTATTAAAACAGTTGCTAAGTAGGTACTATTACATAACCATGTCATGAGCATTGATCATTGAACTCACTATTACTAGACAAGGTAAACTACAGGGAGTAAGTTAACTTCCTCAAGACAGAAGTACTCTAGGAGAAATAACAATTGCCTTCTTCTATGCTAGAGAAAATGCACCAAGATTGAACCATGAGCTTTGATGTTTAGTTTGCATACATTCCTATCCTGAGATCAATGTAAAGAATCTAGCTATTTTGTTCTGTTCAATTGATTGATCATCTTTTCCCCTCGAACTGGCCACTCAAACAGAGCTGAGGGTAGCTAGCACAGCTTGTAGATTGACAGAAAAGCTTCATCAAAAGAAGATGTGGACATTGGGAGCTGAAGAAGATAACATTTTACCAACCAACCCATTACTATTTTTTATTACATATTTATTATATGATAAACAAATCACTTTGCTGACAGGCTTTTCTTTATATCATTCCTATTTCTTTTAGCTACAATGTCTATGTATGTCTTCACAGAAGATTTTCTGACTTTGCTGGAAGGATTGTGATTAAACTTGTTTTTTGATGGAGAAAGAAATTAGGGAATGTCTAAAGGTATATTTTGTTTAAAAAGATATCATAAAATATTGCATAAGTATCTCCCCAATAAAAATGTTATATGTACTGCAATAATGCAATAGGCATATGCAAGAGGAAAGTGAAATCACACATCAATAGCTTGTAGTAGTTTGCAAACAATGTACCCCCCCCCCCCCTTCTTTAAACTTTGCCCAAAGAATGTGCTTGAAACATGAAAGATGCCCATTTTCAATTTCATTATGAATCTTTGTATAGTATTCACAACAATGCTTTTCATGTGTATTATCCAAATGATGAATGAGGAAGTTTGAATGATGATCAAGTCAAAACCATGTGAAACACAACAACAGCGTAGATGTAAGAATTTAAATCCCTGCCGAATACATCATTTTCTGCTTTATAATACAAAATACCTTGGAACAATTTGGTTTACCCAGCAGGGGTTCTAATGCCGAAAATGATAATTGTGGACAGTTATGGCTGATTATTATGCTGGCAATTGTATAATTGTTTATTTGGACATGCTTGAAATGTAATGACCAAGTAGGTAAAGAATGACTGCCATAACAAGTAGTGTGCTTCTATTCAACCAATAAAGAAGAATCATTCAAATGGAGATAATGACGTGTGAGAGCCAGAAATATTTGCCTTTTGTTGTGAAAAAATAAAGATATAAATACAGTTGAGCAAGGATTATTGAACCTAGGTGGGCTATGTCATCCCATATATGTCAACCTACTCAAAATTTCAAGATTTGATTAATATCTACATTGTAGCTATTGTATTCATTGTTTGCTCTTATAAATAACTGAATAATTGAGGTTTGTTGGTTTTACAAGCCTCAAAAGAGATAAACACTATTTGGTACGACGTGCGTAGTTTGGCTAAATGAAAATAAGAGGTTGCATTTTCTAGAAGTTTGGAAGTAGTACTTAAAAACAAAACTTTGTTGATACAAATTTGAAATTTGGCTTCTAAAATGGGTTTGTACCCCATTTTTTCCTATCATGTGGATAACATCAAAAGGAAATGAAGTAAATTAAACCAAGCAATTGTTTTCTTGGCTTGAATGTCTCATTGTATGTAAATGTGAAAGTCCTTAATACTTTTGACAGAAATCTAATCTTACCCCAGTCCCCATTATATATATTTGAAATCAGAATCTCATACAATTTGAAAAGAAAACTTTTGTTTTGTGTATCATTTGGGAAGTTTATCTTGCTTCAAGACTTCTAAGTTTAGTGGTAAAAAAATTCTTCAAATTTACTGTCTGTATTTGATCAATTATTCTTTAAAAAAATGCTATTTGCATTGAATATGTAGGTTAACAAAATTCATATCTTCAGTTACAATAGTTTACCATGAATATAATGTTTTCTAAAATGTAGAATTTGGCTATTTTGACATCGATTTAAACTAAAAATTTAACAGAAATTTGTTACACGCTAAACCGACAAACATGCATCTGTGTGCTGTGTGACCTGGTAAACCACTATCCCTCCAGAAAAATTAGATTTATTACCTTTGTATCGTGGAGCTTGAATTTGTTACAGCCTGTCTGTATGTCATTCTTCACTGGTGTCGTCATGCAGAATATGAATTAATAAGAAACTTTGTGGTTTTGTATAAAAATACATCTACTCTGCTTTTAAGAAAGCATTTGACTCTCAAAATGATAAGCATTGAGCATAAAGAGCCAGTATGACTCATGCATATATTCTCCCTCCATCTAACCATACTTTAATCTGCTTAGTACAAGTTTTGATATGAATTGATGCAAAATGGACAAAGCACATTAACAGCTCGATAGCTTCGTTGAGAGGAAACTAGTACCATTGTATTCTAGGTCTCCCCCATGGCTGGGTTAATTTGGATTTAACCAGATTAATGAAACAAACCATGAAAATATGGCTGGTTTAATTTGTTTGATGGAAATGGGCATTTTATGATTAAGTGACACTTGCCATGCCAGTGACAGGCAAAGAATTTCAATTGTGTGGTTGATTTTGTGGTGAATTCATAACATCATGGTTTTTGTTTGGAGAAGGGTGTAACTGAATTGCATTATTCAGGAGGAAACAAAATTGGCTTTCTTAAGAAATATTGTTATCAATGCTGTGAATTAGAATAGAGAGAGAGAGGGGGGAGGGGGGTCAAATTGGTTAGTGCTCACTCAGTGTTCTATCCAATACATGAACATGGGACGGGCAGGGGGGGGGGGGGGTTCAACTTCATTTTATTATTGGCATGCTTTAATCCCATTGAGTACATTAAGCCTATGATATTGATTATCTTTTATCCTTTCCATTCCAGTCATGTGTCTTATTTCCAAACGATATTGGTTTACTGAATTTCTTGTTTATTATATTCACCCTATGTTCTCCTCTCTCTTGTACATGATGCATGCTATCCTCCAGCATTGTGATCTTTTCATCATCCATAATGCGCTCTGTGTTCCTGTAAATAGACAGGCATTAGGGTTTACTTACCAGCTAATAAGCATTGATGGTACCTAATGCAGAAATCATTACCTCCCCAGCCCCGCATCTTTGGAACATACGTAATGAATGTAGGCCAATTCGTTACCTCCCCATTCTCTTCCAATAATCCTCTAGTATGTGCAACAATTTTCCCAAAGGTCAACAACTCAACATACTCTAGCCTCTAGGCCTGCATCTATTTGTAAAATATTTGATACTGATATGATTGTCTTATCTAAAATTTCATTCACGTTGTCAATATAATTCATTTCTTGAAATCATGACTTTTTACTAGAAAGGAAAGATTTTAGAAAAGAATAGTTGTTTTCAATATTTAATTTTATCTACATGTGTATGTTGGTGGTAATTTTGACGTCTCCAATTTTTCAGAAAACATGTACCTGAAAATATGTGCGAACCACCTATTTCTAATGTGAGTTTTAGGTTCACTCATAATGACCTACATCACTTTATGTATGTTCAGAATAGTCTAGCAAGCAAAAGTACAGCTACTTTAATTTTACAGCTTAGGCCTCCAGTAAATTCACCTTCCTTGCCAGTAAATCTTATATTCTGCAAGGCAAAGTGAAAAGAAAACACAATTCCCATTAGAAGCAGGTGCTGTGCTGTATGTGAACATCTCAATTTCATCAAATATTTTCATTTCTCTCCTGCCCATTATTCTCTTTTCTCTTTACCTTCTTCGTTTCTGCCAAGCATTGCCTCAGACACACTAATCAAACAATGCTTGCAACAAAAGGCGTTTGAGGTTATAACCTTGGTTATCCAAAGTTTGGAGGAAAATTTCTTTTCAGTGAATATATTTTGATGTGGCTGTGACAAAAGATTCTTTTTCCCCTGCTTAAAAGTTTTGTTCACATCTGAACATAAGAAACAGGTTATTGCTTGGCATTGTTGTAAACACTTGCTTGATAACCTGCCAAACCTATTGTGAGTCAAATCATTACTACACTAATGAGTCTACATGTTTGTATCATTAGCCATGAGCCCCCTTTTACATTATTATGCTCCAGTACAGAAAGCAAAGGTAATACATGTCTTTGAAAGGTAACTGGCAGGATCATGATTCTACATGTGGAGGACTGATTTTTCTCATTGGTTCTAGATTTATCCTAGGTTCATTCTCAAGTCCATAAACATGAAGGATTCACATAAACATTAGACCTATGGGTCATTTTTGTCTGGAACGTGGGTGTAACGTACCTTGCTGCTCAGCATTATATTCAAAGCGCAACAGACAGTACATTATCATGTTGCAATGGAGCTGATTTATGTGAACATGAATCGAAGATCGGGGTGTTTGAACATGAAGACATTCATAGATTGTGAATTATTATGATTTCTGGTGTGTATGAACATGACCTAGAAGGAACCTCTGAGACTTGCTCAGCTAGCATTGTGTTTGAACAGCAACACATCAGTACATTATGAAGTTAAGAACATGGCCTAGAAATCTCAGAGATATGTCAATATAAGAGGCAGGTAGGGGAGGGGAGGGTGGTGATTTGAAGAACATTTGGCTAATGTTCAGAGCACGCAGTACAAATAGAGTCTTTCAGAGAAGAATTGGAGGTACGATCAAAGGAAGATCCGAGTGCTGACGCCTCAATCCATGTTGGGCGATTTTTGTAAGCAATGTAAAAAATCAGTTTCATACGTTGTGAAATCCAGTGCACTATAAACATGATATGCCTAGTGAATTTAGTGTACCCCGGTATACAATGTTTAAAGAGCACAAATGCAAAGCAAAAATACATATAAAATTACTATTCATATATATTTCCCTTTTTATCATACATATTTCCAATAGATATTCTCAATCAATAGATGGCAGCTGTTTCCTATTGATAAAAGTGTTTTTTTATTAAAATCAATTTCATCACACTCCACCTTTTCATGGCACTCCACCTTTTCATGGCATGATGTATGATATATATTCAGTAAATATTGCAAAATCTTGATTTCTGGTAGGCACATATTGTCTTTTATAACGACGCAACTTTTATAATGACGCAATCAGACAAGCTTAGTAGACAATGAATCATCAATTTTGTTCCCTGTGTTATTCATTTTGATTTCATAACCATCGTAAATTATCATTTTGGGAATTGTGTTGCAAATCTTTTTTTCTCAAGAAGTTAAATTAAGATTTTATTCACCTGCTGTTGATTTTTAATGAAAATGTGAATAAACCTTTGAAAGGCAAATATAAAAGTCTCTTTTGAACAGGAGGGAAAGAATACAGGTATCTATCTACCTTTGAGTGAATATTTGTACATCACCAATGATATTTCTAGCATAGAATCAATGTACTCCTCTGAAAGTGAGTCCAATCATATTATTCAAGCAAATTTCCTGAGATGGATTATGGATTTATTCTGTACCCATAAGCTACTCTTGGCATTTATAGATACGTCTACTCATCCTTGGTAGTCTACCTCCTAATAACAAGTGGTCATGGTATTTATTGGTCACATAAGAATTTCAGATGATGTGAGGAAATTTAAAGATACTTTTGGAAATGGCTTTTTATCAAGGATCTGAAAAGCAATATCTGTAGATAGCTAGAAAGGTGTCCTACTCACACTTTAACATAAAATTAACACCATTCTGGCTTTCAACAAACAAACAAACAGTGTAGTTGCAATGTTATGATCTTCGATTCAAAGTAATAAAATGGATCATAGTATTAATAATCCATGTAAGGATCAATGATTAATATTATTGGAGCTGAGAGCAAGAGGGGTGTTAACTCTGCGAATTGTCAGTTGAGATTAAAATAGATACGCGTAGTCATGCTTTATAATTTGTAGTAAGCACATATAAATAAAATAAAACAAAAGAACTTCTTAAGTTTAAAGGCACCTAATATTAGGGTAGGCATATACTTCAAAAGTGTGAACACTCACTTATTCAGCAGCCAGTTCCACACACCTGTAAACTGGAGCACTTCATTAATACTTAAAAGGTCATTGATATAGTCCCAAATACTGAGCCCTGTGTGACCTACAAAACTAATTTGATGGACTCTATAATCGTATGCCACTGACCGCAAGGGGAAAATGTCACTTGCCATCAATTCTAGGGATGAGACAGTGAGAACAAATCTTAAGGCTGGCTGTCTTCTAGTCAAATGCTTCGCTCTTTTCTGCACCACAATCTTGACGCTTTCTTAATCTTATCCAGCATTGAGATAACCTAGACTTCTTCTAGTCCCCTTTCAAGAGACAAGAGATATATTGCCTGTGTCACAAATATAGAGTGAAATTGTGCTGAATTTGGGCTTAGCCAAATTCTATTTTTACAGAGGAATTGAAATACATTAATATTGAACATCAATTACGTGTAGGAAGTCGGTCAGTTGAAGTGTGTCAATGTTGTCTTTGCATCATCTCATCCTCAAAACTACAAGATCAGACTACGCTTCCAAATTGACAAGATAGGAAGGAACGAGAGGGGATGAAGCGGTGAAACAAGAATTGTAATCAATATACCCGCACTGCAGATGAGTAATGGATTGAATTAAGCAGTAAGACTGAGAGGTTGCTGATTTGCAGTATTATGTGCATTATTGATGAGTTTCCGCATGCCTGATGTAGTCTGTAAAGATGGATGTTGTGAACCTTATCCATATTAAGGACCAAGTTCTATGTAGAGTTCACCAGGAACAAGGTTAGTGTAATCTTAGTAGGTCCATGTTTTAACCATAGGTAGGGTCCATGGTTTAATCATAGGTAGGGTCCATGGTTTAATCATGAACCCTAATCAAGCCAGAAATGTAGGTTGATAGGCAAAGGTAGAGGAGTTTGCAAAATCTGGTAACCTTTCAAGGGTTGGGGATGGGAAACAGACTAAAGGAAGACTAAAACCAGGATATATATCTTGATGAATAACTTTTTTGAAGATTGGGCAGGGGTTGGCAGTTTAAGAAATGGAGTCTCTTTAGAAATTACTTCCTTTGTGATGAAAAAAACGTTTTCAAAGGTCAATGCAAATTCTGAAAATCATATAGATAACATTGATTATGACTAGTAATGTAATGCTAAAGAATATGTGCGAGGATGCTCAGACACAGGCATGTCTTCAAGAGGTGTGCATTAACAACAACTCCATCAAGGCTTTCATTTCATTATTCTAAAACAGATTTCTTTTTCTCAGCAGTAAAATATTGATCTGCTTTTGCTTGGAACTGGGTCACATTAATCTGAAAGGCGCAGGGATAGGAATGACATTGCTAGCACTATAGCAGAGATGCCAACCGTTACGGTTTCGCCGTATTTGTTACGGTTTTAATGCTCTTGTTACGGCGTTACGGTAAACAATCAAAAGGTTACGGGGAAACGATAAATAAAAGTACATTATAGCGAATGCCGCCTTATCACATAGCCTCTGTACACAGCGCTGCATGTCACACGCAATTACTCATAAGTTCACTGAATTTGACTACACTGGATAGGCACTTTCGCGCACATGGTCCGTCAGCCGCCATCTTGTTTAATTCCGAAAAAACGGCCGCCGTCATTACTGTTTTGATACTACGTGCGGTCGTGCATTTTGGGGGGAGCATGGTGGTGGATGATCGTGCGCGCGGCGCCCGCAATACCCATTCAAAGTATAGTAGCGAAGACTTCGGTGATTCAGCGGGCGCACTGCAAGTGCAGTATACGGTGTGTTGTTGTTCATGAACGCCGGGCCTAGCGGCCTGGGCTGGTGTGTCTGTGGTACTGGTGAGTGTACGTGTGCGTGTGTAGGATACGAGTGCGAGTTCTGCCATTTGACTGTGGATTTGAATTTGCCTTTCGACGCTTGAACGAGGTGTTTTCTTCATGAATATTATCATGGATTCACTCAAAAGAGCGAGTACCCAAGGAGGAGATCCTTTGACTGCAAACAGATTAAAAAAAACGTTTTTATGCACATCTTTATTTTGGACTTAAAAATGGTAGGTTCGAAATGCAGTAGGCCTAAGAGTGATTGGGTGTTTGTGTACGTTTACGCGAAAATTATGCTGCGGTGTCTTGCGTTACGGAAAGACCCCCATTTGTTACGGACAAATGTGGTAAATGTTACTGACAGCCATCCTATAGGGTTGGCATCTCTGCTATAGAAATAGACATCCCTCATATCCTTGGGTCAAGAGAGGGCTACATAATAATGTCTTGCTTTAGATCTTTGTTGAGTCCTCCATCACAAGACGGTGTATACACAGGACTGCTGAGTGCTAAAAAGGTGAAATATGCTCTGCATTTATGTGGCATGTGCTGGTGGGACCACCCTGTATAGTAAACAACAACAGAAACAATCAATGGTCTGATATGTTTCAGGTTTTCCAAGTGAGCATCTGTGCTCTTTTACTGCATTACCTGATGCTATAAAAAAAAAATCATTCAATCTTATAAAAAAAGGAAGACATTTTTTTAGTTTGCAGCTTTCGTACCGTACCGTGAATCTTTGAAACAAAAACAAACCTGTTATTATTACAGGATGCATTGCATTTGTTATCACACCTGCATAAAGTGGGTCCTCTTTCTAGTAATTCCTAACACATGAGACAGTGAAATGGTTATAGGGCATTCATGATCTCTGAAATCATGAAATGTAATGGTAACTTAGCAACAGACATGGTAAAAGGTTCAAAAGAAATGTGCAACGTTGTACTTTGATAGAACATTTGTGGCTTTTGTGCCATACCATCCCAGAATCGTGTTTTACTGAAGAGTGGTTTCTGTCATTACCCTTGGGAATTCTCTGCATTTTAATGTAGTGTTTGGGACTTTCCCTAAAAGTGTCAGCTGGGGTTATTATTACTCATTCACTTTCAGTTGAGAAAATGCAAAGTCACTTGGAACTTTCGTTTCAGTTATATTTTGTTCTTTCTTTTGAGTTTTTTTTTTGGATAAGGTTATTTTTGGTGTGTGATGTGATCATTGGTATATAAAATGATTCAATTTGGGGCATTCTCTTCAGATATCAGTCCTCACTCTCGCTCTCTCTCTACATGTATCCATCTCTTGTGAATACTGGTTTAAGTACACTTGTACACTTTTGAGCAACAATGGGCATAACCTTCATAAAGGCTAAGAAACTCATAAAGGGTAAGCAACTATTTCTTTTCTTTCTAAAGAAGCATTTGTTAGGAAAATTCAGGATGCCTGCAAAGCATCAATTTACAGGTTGTGTAATGATTTGAAATTTGCTATAAATTACTGTTATCTCTATGTCGGTGGAGGTCATGGTATCTTGTAAGTGAATATAATGTCCATAATTTGTTCTATTCACACTGAAATTATATAGTTTCAGTGAATTTTCCGTCCTCAATGCACAGTAGCGTAGTATAATATGAAAAATATTCCTTTTGCTTTGCCTGAACAAGAAAATGCATCGACCTATAGATTTTATTAAAAGAGCCTTTGAGTTTATGAGGCAGCATGCATTCATTATCAGACAAATAGGAAACATCCATGTTAATGGTTTTTAAACTTGGTGGTTTTAATTACACTGACATAATATGAATTAGATGAGGATGTACTGATGGAAAAAGTAACCTACATGTACCCTATGCTGTTTAATATAATTGCATTCTCCTATTGAGTAGTATAACGAGCAGTCATTAGCTGCATTGATTACATACTCATTACCTTATTATAAGTGATGACAGAAGTGCACTGACTGGCTTGACAGCATGAGAGAGAGATAGCTTTTGATAATGTTCAAGCAATTATCCATTGATCTTTTTGAGGATGATTAGAGGGTATGGGTTGTATGGGTTATTGTAATGGAAAGAGTGGAAGATTAAGCAGTATTTAAATTCTATCATCCTCCCACTCAACCATGTAAACAATATTTAATTTCAAACCCTTTCAGAGGGAAGTATATCCCCTTCAACTCTAAAAGGATTAGAATCTATTATTTGATTTGATTTTTAATACCAGATGTTCTGTAATGATTGAAAAATATAATCCTCTTATAACTCTGTAATGAATATATACTGATACAGTGGGATCTTTGTGATATACTCATGCCGTAATGCCACTCTTAGTTAATCCTCTCCCTATATTAATATACATAAATATAATGCATATTGTCTTGTTTTTAAACATCCCATAGCTATATATGGTATTATTTAATATAATGAAACATCATATTGTGAAGTTTGAATTCTCTTCATTATCAAGAAATACATGGTTTGTTAGGGTTAATTCACCCAATGAATGTCATGTTATGTAAATTGTACACATTATTTTCTAATTCGTTTAAATACGAGAAATGTATCACACCACCTTCTGTTATACACTTGTAAGTGTTTATTGAAACAAATCTCCCTCTTTGTGAGAAATAGTTGTACATGATTTGAAATCCTTTAGCATATATAATAAGGATAAGGTGCAAACATCTTCTTCGTACATGTGATCTATGCGAACATCAATATATTGAGGAAAATTGCACTTATGATTTGTCACTTGATTACAGGTATAATATGTTGTTGCAATTTCCTCTTCTCAAGTGGAATTTTATATCAAAAACAAATAGGATACTGGTTTGTACAGTTGGTGTAGGGTGAAATATTTCAAACATCCACACAACTACTAAAACTTACTCTTGTGTTCTGGAAGCACCGCAAGGGGCATTTGAAAAGAATATTTAGATTCTCTGAATTTTTCCTTTATCTCTATCAAACTGCTCCCCTTCCTGATGTAATTTTCATACTGATCTCACATACAATTTTACAAGGAACATAACAACTTCACCTTTTCAGAAAAAAATTGATGGTATTTCTAAAGCGCAATCTCTAGTTAAGGACTACGTTCCCTAGACGGATCTGAACTCCTCCAGAATTCAACCATTTCCCATGGTTTTGAATTACCTCCTCAGACTACCCTTGATTGAATAGAAGACTTCAAGAAATGAAAACACATTTGTAAGACTACTTCTGTTTGTACTGTGGATTAATGGCACTATTGTTGCCATACTGAACGTAGCTCCTGGGTGAAATCTTTTTTCTTCAACCATTCTATACCCCTGAAGTCCCAACTGCCTCAATTTCAAAGTGTTTTCCACAAAAATGCATTATGTTCTTTGAAACTTGTGGTTACTACATTTAGAGAACATTTTGTTTGGCGTGGTGCCGTGGTTTGGGTAATAGATCAAATGTATTATATTATATGTAGTTTTGTTTGAGACATAGAGATGTGGAAGCTAGTTTATTGCAAAGCTTATTGTAAGAAAAATCTTGGCCCATGAGGTGAATTATTGCCTATACTGTATTACAGTTGATACACTTTGTCTGTAGCTCATACAAAGTTGGATTGTATTTTATTGTGTCAAGTAAGTGAATAAAACTGTCTGGAGGGACTATATAGAAAGCACTCACAGGGTCTTCAGAGTCTGGTTTCAAGAACTAAGAAAATGAAAGTTGACAACATTTTCTGTACAGAGCAAATTGAAGAGGAGCTCACAAGATAAATCACAGTGTTGCCAATTTGTGTTTCACTGATGACAACCTCAAAAGTTCATAACTTTCCTATTTTTGATCGGATATTGCTCAAACTGTCACTACTTGATATAAGGATGGACTTCCTTTAATAAGTGGTTGTATTTTAGCCAATAAAAACTATCTGTTGTCACAAAACCTGTCATAGAGGATGCTAATATCATGAGGTGAAGTGGAAAGTACAAACATTAGTAAACTCACATCCTGAATTATAACCTAGGACCCAAGTTTGTACCAAAGGGAAATACCCTAATACAAACCTAAAGTACTGTTTTCGGTTTTGTTTTGTTGGGGGAGGGGCAGATAGATTGAGATATTGATATACATGTACATAGCATGTATGAATATAAACACAGAATTGTAGATGGTATAATACCCTTTTCTAACTGCACTCTATCGGAGTCACACCGATGAAAATACCGATTGAATTTTCCTTATGTAAACAAAGGTGAAACCGCAGTTTTCCCCCTGTTGCTTTCTAACTGCCGGTGAAATTCTCTCGCTGTGGCGAGCCCATGCCGGAAGTGAAGAATTATTGCGTAATTATTAAGCCCGCGCTCCATCTAGCTAGCATGCAGCATGTTCAACCATAAGTCAACAAACACAGCTGGTTACGATAAAGCGCGCGTATACTGCGAACATTGACCATTTTAATCGCTGTTTTAATCGCCTTTTTCTCCCGAACGTTTTCTAACTGCACGTTTCATCGGTGTCACACCGATAGAATGAGAATTTCTCCTGCTCTTGAGCAGGAGAATTTAATCGCCTATTTCTCTTCTTTTCATCGGCTATTTAATCGCCTTTTTCTCCTCTGTTGCTTTCTAACTGCCACTTTCATCGGATGCGTCCGGATGCATCCGATGAAAATCGGTGCAGTTAGAAAAGGGTATCAGAGAAAGTGAAAGGGTGAATGAAAGAAGAAAAAAGAAAAAAAATAGAGATAACCAATTACATTGTGTTCCATATAGTAGTAGAACTACATTATGGGATTTAGGGAAAGGTATTGAAACAAATATTTTTAGCAGTCAAACAATACTTGACTAGTTTGTGTGTTCACTCTTGCAAAATATTTATACTGAAATGAATGCATGAATTTGCTAAGGAATGTTTCTGCGACTAATTTGATAATGTCATCAATTGTTGCCTAAATCCCATGGAATGCAGTCTCCTTTGTTTAGCAAGTTCAGCTAAGGTCATGATAGAGGAAAAAAAGAAATTCCTCTCGCTAGGCCTAGCTATCAATTTTCATTCAAGAGTAGTCATCTGTGACTGGATAGAAGAAAAGGCCCATTTACCCACAACATCATTTTATTTTAATGAGAGAAATCATGGAAAAAAATAAGCAAGCGTGTTCTCAATGGTATAGTCTCTTATCAGATTTGTTTGTAAATTTCAATGATGGTGCATACTGCATAGACATTCATGTTAACTGTGTTTCCACCCCTCATTTTTGACATGCATTGCTCAGACAAGTGCAAAGAGAAGGCAGCTTTGGAGCCATAAAAAAAAAGGCCACGATTTTTTTTAGAGAGAAGAGGATTTTCGCTGAGAATTCATCTTGCTTAGATGTGCTGTGATGTTAGATGGAGTTGTGTGATGAGATAATGTTCTAGAAGGTGAAGGTCAAACAGTATTCATGCTTTGGAATAAAGAAGAGAGACATTGGATCTTTGAGTGGGTGGATTAAGCCATCATTCATGTGTGATAATGGATTTGACATAGCAAATTTAACATGCTTTCAAGGGCCTTGTCTTTCTTCTCTGCCCTTGATATGTTCTTAGGCAAGCAGAAATGCAAGGACCTGGTTATATGCTCTACAGACAATTCATTATGCGGCTGGTAGAAGGGCGTAAGCGCATTGCGCTGTCCAATAAACATGGACACACTATTGCATTATTAAAGCAAAAGGTTGTTATTTTTCAAGTCCTTCCAACATTCACTACTCACATTTCTAACGCATGTACAGTTGTATGTCTAATAAAGACAAATAAAAGTGTGTATTGACATAGGTCTGTATCATATTTTTCTACATTAACATACAGGTGCTCTCCGATTAATATCTGTCTAGCCTTGCATCATACAGTTGCCATGACTACTAAATAGGATAGCTAATGACATAAATTTTTCAATTTAATTTCACCAGCGATTGTAATTGAACCATGAAATTATCATATGAAGCACTGCACTTGAAGTGAGACAGGAAGCAAGTAAGCCACTCACATTTAGTGAAGTCAATCACATTAAACATACCCACTGGGAGTGCCAATCCATTAGGATACTGTTTACCAAACATGACACTGATTTATACATCTGGGACTGCATGTATATTGCAACGAGTCCAAATTCAAAGCAAACGCACAGATTCTGTACCATCTGGCCACATATAAAACCTTGCAGCTGTTTTGTATCCACTTTCTGTTAATGGTTAGTGGTGTTTACAAGATGTTCAGTAAAGGTCCTAGATTTCTTTCTTTAGTGTTAGATCATGATATGGAACTGAAACCAGGTCATTGATAAATATTTGATGGAAATTGTAACAAATGTGTAAATAGGATAATGTAGGGAAAGACCAACTTTCAGGACCTTTGAACTATGCTACTCTCGATACAATCATGGCTAACTTAAATTGATGATGCCGTTGTATTTTCAGTCAAATGTTTTCATTTGAAAGAAGGTGAAATTCTTCCTTTTTTATTCCCTCTCATAAAAATATATAATTCACTTATTGGACCTTTTCATGATAACAAAAGGTTAGAAGCTTTTTGTTATGATAGGGGCTCTGTATAACAAGATTCGTACCTTTACATTCGTTATTTCTTTTGCTTTTTCAAATTTGCTAGGATGAGTTCGAGCTAAGCTAAATGTAAAACTTAGAAAAGGACATGACTTTGTTATGTTGCCATCGTTATTGCCTATCGAGAGTTGCAGTAAGTGATGTCAAAATGAATCTCATTGTGGGCATATAATTGCTTCCTCCAAAAGGCTTGTTTTTCATCATCCCACTCTATTCTTCAATTGATTTCCTGTTTTGTTGCAGATCTAAACCTATAATGGAAGTACTCAATGAAAATTTGTTTTTCTAACAAGCTGGAAAGATCTTTTTTGATTAATCAACATGGAAATGATTCAATAATAAATGTGTATGGCAGTCTGAAGAGGCTTAAAGCTAGACGGTGGAGTGAATTGTTTTGGTTGCCTGTCTGTCTTTAAAATGAAAATGAAGGGGATTTTATGTGTTTATAATTCAAAAAATAAATTCATCATTATCAATTAAACTTTTGTATGTACATGGTATTGTGAATTGTCTGTTTGTGAGGAGGTGACTCTGATTTATGGTACTTCTAACTCATATTTTGCATTATAAATGTGTACAATATTCATCTTTTCGTAGTTACCCTTATCATTTTCATACAAATTGACATCTATGTGATTAGATTGACCCACATGACATTTCATATCCAGACTTCCACAAGCATACAATTCATTTTATATGATGGGTAAGGTTACTGGTATGACTCATAGCATTAGAAAGATAGAGATGAAATGTCAAAACTCAGCAAATGCAATTTAGTCTCCAAATGATGATCATTTCCTGAATGCTGAATTGTTCTCACCTTGGATTATGTTTTGTGGGAATCAGTATTACATGAGCTTACACAGGATGTCACCATATTACAGGGGTAAAGATCTAAATCCCATGGAGTGTTTCAAATGATAATGAAAATCTAACTGATTATTAGCACCGTTGATGTATGCAACTGATAAATAAGGCTTGAATAGCAGTTTTTATCATTGTGTAGATTATAAAAGTGCAATATCACAATAATAGAAAAGATCATGGCAAGAGGAGTGTTGAAAGCAGTTGCTCTCAGTCTCACAATTAGGGCTCTGAAAATTCAGCATAGGGGGTTTCAATATCTGCCTTTATGTTACTTGTGTAACCAAGTATCACAAGTTATAAATGAGTTTGAGGATGATGTAGTTTAATTTTCATTCGATATAAAGAAAGCCAATTATTATTAGAAACATTGACAAAATGAATGCAACAAAGCAACATTGTCTTGAGTTGAATATCTGAAGTTATTGGAAATGGTACTGTGTTAATTTTTTGCTGGTACTTGAACATTACAAATTCTTGTATTTAAATACATATGTATACATCATGTTAAGGATGCATCATTTTCAAAGAAATGAAGGATGGAAGCTTTCATGCGAAAGAATCAATTTCCAACTCCTTCATGAGAAGCAAGGTTTAACATGGTATTTACCTTTCTTGTTGATATTGATCTATTAATAACTCTCTTGGTTCTTCAGAGAGTGTGCTGCATATAAAACTCTCTAGCGACTCCCATGGAGTGATTGCACTTTAGCTCTCTCTGCCTTTGCTTGCAGGTAATTTAAAACAAGGAGAAATTCTAGTCGAGGTTTTCACTCGCACCGCGCATTAAAGATGTATTGATGCGTGCCCAAGTACATGTATAGGGAAATGTAAAGGAAGCTATAGCACTTCAAAGTAGCTTTATAGGGTGCCACAGAAAAAATATATAACTGACACATTGATTTGATGGCATAATTGTAAGATATTAATCATTCTTATCATTGATGAATAATGTAGTTGGATTCATTGATTAGCTATTGGAATGGGGTTTGAGACCTAGTTTGAGCATCAGCTGTTGCGCCATTTGATCAACTGCATGAGTCAAGAGAACAGGAATACATCATAATTTCTTTCATTGAAGTATGCATGTAGTGTAAACAGAAGGATATTCTTGTACTGACTAATTTATAGAGTTGAGAATGTGGCTGGATACATTTCATATATTGGTTTTTACCTATCCCTTTCAAGTTTGAAGATGTGACCCACTTTTTTTCATGAGACACCCTGTACCATTGCAATTTGTTATTCTCTGCCCACGAGCGATTTAAGGGAGCCGTGATGTTTCTCATAGTCTAGATCGTGAGCGCACTTTGTTTTTGATAAAAGCTTGGCTTGCCAACAGAAGTAGACTTCAATAAAGTGGAGAGATAAACAGGGCTATTATGGTTATAGTGTTCTTTTAAAGCGGATATGGATTGTCATGTCTAGCTTGTCCAGCTTTCTTGGAATAACTTTGTATTACTCGATATTTTACTCTTGGTAGATTTTGAGAAAGTGTTTTCATATCTTCTGCTGATCAGGAACAAAAATTCCAAATTGTGTATACATATTATTCTGTACATTGTACATCTATCTGTATGTCCACCTCTCTGTATTTTTATCCCCCCCCCCCCTCTCTCTCACTCTCTCTCTCTCTCTCTCTCTTTCTCTTTCATACACAAACACACATACATACCCACCATTCACACACTTGTTTTTGTCACTGTGAACTGGAAATTTAAATACTCAAATAACTCAAACTCCTTATCTGGTTAACTGTAGATGTTAGTTATACATACATTTCATTAGAAGCATTTTCTAGTTTATGATGTACATGTACTGTATTTGATTAGTTTGTTCACATGTAATTCAAACAATCCAAGAATTTTAACTGAAGTTTTTTTTCTTCTCCTTCTTTTTCATTTTGCAGATTCATTTGTAAATAGCCAAGAATGGACATTGAGCAGAACAGTTCCAGAACTGAAATTGGTAAGTTGAAAAAAAATTGATATAATTGTTAATAGACATGTTACTTCTTATGAATTCTCCAAACTAAGAAATCACTAAGAAACATGCAATTACTCAAGAAAAAAAGACACCATTCAATACAAGAGCTTCAATTCCTATGGTTAAAAATGCTGGATAAATGTTTTCCCCATCCATATCCCCCCCCCCCCCCAGAAAAAAAGAAGCACAAATCCTCTCAGAGAGTATAAAAGGATTTTACTTTCTTGTAAGATGTATATCACATTTGCTGCAATCTCTATGAATATTTTACAGCTGAAATTTCTTGCATAAACTAATGTTACTAAATATATACCTGATCATACCTTTGATAAATCAACCCCCACAAGTTCATCTCTCTCATCTTGGCAATTTGTTGTCCTCCTTCCTTCACTGTTTCGGATTATGGATTTCTTCTGGCCTTGATCAGGGTTTTAATCTTATTAGCATTTAGCTGGATGCCCACCTCTTACGTCAATGCATCTAGCCAAGTAAATCCTTTACAAATCTTTCCTTGATAAGAAAGTATGAAATTGTAATGTAAGAAATTGAGGTAAAAACGCTGTGCTGATGGATATAACTATATTTATTGTGTCCCTTTTTTCTCTCTATATCTGTAGATAGCTAAGAAGTATTATTTTTTTTAACTTTCAAGTCTTGAAGATATTGCCAAGAATAAGCAGACAAATTCACCAGAAGGCATTTTACACCATACACCATATTTATATAACACTTCATAATATATCCAAGAAAAATATGATGATTGATAAAATATGCAATATTCAGAAATTATGAGAAATTTAATATGTGATAGTACTGCTAAACCTCATCTTTGATGGAAATGTTGAAGAAAGTCTCTCAAAGTTGTGATATTTACTTGACAATTATATTAAATGTAATGTTGTCCATCACAGTTATGTGTGTAAAAAAATACTGGTTCCAGTATGTTTTTGCATTAGTATGGCTGCTTATTTTGTTAAGACTACGCTAGATGTTGATGGATATTTGAAAGTCACTGATGAGACATTCAGTAGTATAGTAATTATGCGCCACTATTATGATCATTGCTTGAAGCTGGTGAATAATAATAATGACAAGATCTAACCAAAATATTTTCTTTTCCTGTAAGCTCCTGGGATAAATTCTCGGATTCCTTCTATGTTCTTTTGATGTGTGTGTTTTGACAAGCGTCTAATGCTGGAGGCTATGGATACATGATGCATGGAGGGAGGTTCATAAAAGCCATGGGTTCCATAGTAAAGGACTGTATTGATGCTATTACATTCTACCGGTAATCTAGTATGAGTGGCGTTGGGTGTTATTAACAAATCTGTAGGGTTGTTCTCATTGCCCTATAGATTGAAGGAGCATGGAGTGAAATGAATGCAGTTTAAACAAAGAAAATTGTTTGTATGGACAATAAGATTGGTACATCTGTCTTGTATCCCAGATACATGTACATGTAGAAGACAGGCATACTGGAGAGAGAATTAAACTTACTTGTAAAGTCCTGATTGTATCAGAGGGAACAGACCTGAATTGGCACACAGTAGTGTGTGAACTGATCTTCAGTGACTAATGTCAGGTATGAAATCCTGTTCAGAAGGACTTTATTCCTGCCTTTCTGACTATACATAGCAAAGGCAGGGTTTGACACTTACAGGGAGGGGTCCAGTGCCCATGGATCCCCTCCCACTGCCCCCACTGCATACAGACCTTAGAGGCTTCATTCCATGCAGACCCCCTGTAAATATGTTAGTATAGAACCCTGCATTTTAGTTGAATCCTGTATTGTTGAGTAATATATGATGATATAGTGTACCTTTTCTTGTTTGTGTACAGGGTGTAGTGGGAAGTTTAACAAGTGGGAAGTCAGCTCTGGTCCATCGCTACCTTACAGGATCATACATGCAGGAGGAATCACCAGAAGGTATCAACAAACTTTATTCTATTCTCAAAGCTTTTGCTTGTTATGTTTTCTTTCTTTTTTTTATCTTGTTTATGATATTACAAGAGAATAGGTTAGAAAAAAATATTAGCTGAAGGAAAACTTGATTACTTTTAGTAGAGTTAATATTCAGGATTCAATACACTGAAGCATATGATTCATCAAAACCCTATAAATAACTTGCACTTAAGGGATAGAGGTGTTTCATGTCATCCTTGGAAACATTTTAAAAATACATATATCAAAATTATCTTTGTCCTTTAGAAATTCTAATGTAACATATTTATCTTCTACTAATTAACGTTAGATAAAAAAACTTTTCAAGTGAATATTTTGGGGGTCATAATGCATTCACGTTAAAGTATTGAAGATGAATCTACTGAATCAATTGATGATATTGGGATACATTAACCCACTAAGACTTCAACACCTCTATACTTTTCCCACATTCCAGGAGGGAGATTCAAGAAGGAGATTGTGGTGGATGACAGGAGTTACCTGCTCCTGATCAGAGATGAAGGAGGTCCTCCAGAGCTTCAGTTCTGCTCCTGGGTGGATGCTGTCATCTTGGTCTTCAGCGTAGAAGATGAGATGAGTTTCCAGATGCTCTATAACTTCTATGCTAAGATAGCACACTACCGTAACACAGCTGACCTACCAATGATTCTAGTCGGTACTCAAGGTAAGGATTCTCAAGAATTCAAGTTAATAATGTTAATAAACTAAAATGAAACATTTAGGAGTTGCAAGCACAATCTTTTGTCATATATGACTCAGAATTCCAGATCTGAACTATGGTGACCCGACATTTGGTCTTGAGACAATTGTTCCAGGCTTTTTTTCGCACAGGTTAGGGTTTTTTCTCACTCTTTTTGTTGAATTCAGTCATAATTTGTACAATTTGTGACTCGTAGATGGTTAAATCATACAAGAATAGAGCAGGCTACTAGGGCTTGATGTGTGTGACTCAGCCTCATGGTGTCCTTGAAAGTGCAAATTAAAAGCTATGGGTTCCTCTGAACTCATTAGTGACTTGATGGAGGGCTGGCCGAACCTTGGCTTTTCTTCTACAACGACAATCTTATAGAGTGAATGGAAAGAATGGATGCGAACCTGCAAGGATTTTTATTGATTGGTTTACTACGAAGAGAAGGAGGGAGAGTGGTAATCATTTTCTTTCCACTTGAGAAGAGAAAGACCCTGAGAGCACCCTTATCACAAGGCTTGGCTATGTATATAGAGTCATTTGAGTGAAAGATGGGAATTTGTAATGTTTTTTACTCCATAATCTTGCTTGTTTGTGGGGGTTTGCCAAAGGGCAGGGTGAACAAAATTATGCTCCTGAAATTAAATAAAACTTGGAGTGTAAAGTTTTATTTGTTTTTGTTTAATCATTATAAACAAAAAGATGATTTGCAGTTCAAGAAACTTCTGATAAATATAAAGCCCTTAATTTTAAACAGATGTTGCTTAAGTCTTCTTTATTTTGACCTCATAATCTCATATCCTTTTGTCTGTTATGTTCTCTTGACAAACCCTCAGGGAAGCATAACTGTGTAATACCTTCTTTAACCTCTTCGGTCAATATCTGTCTGTTATCGGCTTGTTGCGGGAGCTATCATTACTCAGCAATTTTAAGAGAATCAAAGGCAGGCAGATATAGTTGTCAATAACTGACAACCAGACCTCACATCAGTCATCATTAATGACTGGCACTGAGACAATAGAGTATAGGTCATATTCAGGGCTTAACACTATGCATCTGAAGATTAAAAGCACTTTAGAATTCAGAAAGCACCCTACATATTAATGGATATTGCAACAGGTATCCATTGTTTTGACAATATGCTTTGAATTATTTGTATCCATGAGAGTTTAAATTCATTTGCAGCCTTGAAAATGGAATATTGACCAAATTGAAAGGTATTTGTCTGCTTATAGAGCCAGAAAGGCCTTAAAGAGAAGGTTGAGTTCTGGGAAGAGGTGAAAAATAATTTGTGAGCGTTATCATTCTTATTATGCAAGTGTGGAAGAACATCAGATAAGACAAGTTCCCTGAAAAGCATGGCTCTTCAAATGCCTTCATATTCTAAATATGTCATGTAACATCGTAAACATCCGGGTAGGATTTTTACGCCATGTGTTCGTGTAGTCCCATATACATCTTTCTGTGTACAGTGTTTGTAACTTTACCAAGACTTGGCCAAATTTCTTATCATTTTGATGATTCCAGAACCTTGCATCTTATATGCTAGATGATCAACCTTTACTGGTCGATTCCACACCATTTCTTTCACAATGCAATCGCATGACCAGAACTCAACTTCATCTTTAACTTCTGGCTCTCAACAGACAGTATGTTAGCTTGTAATATGTATTCATTAACGAGAAGGGAGATACATGTAACTTGACAAGTGACAATAACCTGTTTGATATGATAGACCAACAGTGATCATGTCTAACTCTCTATCACCATCATAATCATGTGCTACTTACTTGCTATACCTCAACAAACAACAGTCACCACAAACACCCATTGTCACCAAGCAGAATTTAGCCTGTCCATCAGACATTGGGTTTCTTTGAAGTATCAGTTTCCAAATATGTCATAACATTGCAATTTGTATAAACATGAACTGTATCAGTCTCGTGGTGGGTGTTGACATAATACAATGAAGGATATCTTTGTATAGGAGGACATGTAAGATATGGCATAATAGGTTACTAATGTGTACACTTGTTATGCATTTCTTTTTAGCTTCTTCTTGAAAGGCTCACTTGTTAACTCTCCTCGATATTGAGTTAGATTGTTGGTAATTGCTTGAAACAAGTAGGAAATAAAGTTTGAATCCTTAAAAAGAAATATATAACAGGGAATCCTTCCCAAATCTAATATTAGCAGTAAATCATAAGTTCCATAACTGATAGAAATCCTGCCTTATGGGAGTGACTTTACAAACCTAATTAACTGATGTTCTTGAATAAGGCTATAAAATATAACTACGGTATGGAAAATAGTTACTTGAGGTTTTCAAGCAGCATCATAATTAGTCACTTTCTAATAAGCCTTTTCTAAGAGTCATGTTTAGTCGGTAGTTCATAACCTAAAATAATTGCCGACGGAGGTGTTTGCTTGTGAGGCACCTACTTTTGATTTGTAATATGTTGAAGATTCATCTTAATATAAGAAGAAGGAGCACAATATCGGTCAGATTTAAGCAAGGTAAAAATATATTATTTATTGAATTATATTATTCTTTATTTATGTAGTATATCTCATTGTAATCTTAACAGTGATGGAGGGATTTGTTGTTTAGCTTTTTACCTCTCTGATCCAGCTTTGAAACTGTGTGAAGCACTTTATGGAGGACAAAATTAAAAAGGAAAAAAATATCAATATACCAGACTCTCTCAAAAAAATTTAGCCTGTGTACTGTATGAGGGACATTCAAATTTGAAATTCTCTTTGCTAATATATGTATAGAGCCTGCAGCTGACCCTCAATTAGAGATGTCTTCTCAGATACAGTTCCGCCTGCGATCAACGTCACACTGATCGCACGCAATTGATCGCGCTCAAAATGCGCGACTATGAGCGCGATCGCGCGCTCTTGTTATGCGTTATCACTGAATGCGCATACTGTCCTCTACGGCAGAAAAGAGGCGCGATATTCTGTACGGCAGTATTACAAAAGCGCTCGATTCCGTTCAAAACGGCAGTAAAAAGCGGGGGTGTTTTAAAAATATCTCTCCCGTTTCAATTTTGTTTTCCTCATTAATACGTTGATTGTTTTCCCTTTTTGAAGATTATCTTGATCATGCATGGCTGCTTTTTTTAATGTTCTACTTCTAAAAACAATAATTATTAGCAAGACTTTGTTGCTCCTACGGAGGTCTAAAAACAATAATTATCGGCAAGGTTTAGTTGCCCGTCCGGAGATCTAAAAACAATAATTATCGGCAAGGTTTAGTTGCCCCTACGGAGATCTAAAAACAATAATTATCGGCAAGACTTTGTTGCTCCTACGGAGGTCTAAAAACAATAATTATCGGCAAGGTTTTGTTGCCCCTCCGGAGATCTAAAAACAATAATTATCGGCAAGGTTTAGTTGCCCCTCCGGAGATCTAAAAACAATAATTATCTGCAACGTTTTGTTGCCCCTACGGAGATCTAAAAACAATAATTATCGGCAAGGTTTTGTTGCCCCTACGGAGATCTAAAAACAATAATTATCGACAAGACTTTGTTGCCCCTACGGAGACAATTAGTTGTCGCTGATATTACCGGCTTTGTGACAAAAATTAAGCCGACAGAAAGAAAGAAATGAATAAAGAAAATTAATTCAAATATCACTTGCGCTAGAGAAACAAAAAGTGAGAGAGATAGAAGCGAAAACGATTAAATATCGCTGATTTTACCGGCTTTCATGATAAAACTTAAGCCGTCGGAAATAAATAAAGAAAATGAAATGCAATATCACTGGCGCTAGAGAAATAAAAAGTGAGAGAAAGAGATAGGTGAAAAAAATTAAGTGTCGCTGATATTACCGGCTTTCATGACAAAAATTAAGCCGACGGAAAGAAAGAAACAAATAAAGAAAATATCACTTGCGCTAGAGAAATAAAAAGTGAGATTTTTTTCTTCTTCTCCACCTCACTTTGTCACTATGATTCTATTTTGTACTTAAATTTGTGTAAATAATTATGGGTTCACTTATTCAAACTTGCATATTTGTTTGTAAATTGTATTTTTATTGTATTATATTCTGTTCTAACAAAACAATGGATTCTGAGTGGGGCATTCTGGCGACATTCCGAATGCCAATTGTATAAATCCGTGACGTAATTAACTATGAGGCCTAAACAATAAAAAAGATATTGTGCCTTAGGTGCTAAAACATGGGTCGGTCGGAAATCTTTTTTTTTTCTTTCTTTTTTTCTCGCCCTTTTTGGGCTGATATTTTTCAGTTTTGAATGTTTTTTTTTTCTTTCTTTTTTTCTCGCCCTCTTTGGGCTGCTATTTCTCAGTTTTTAAAGCTTTAATACATGTGTTTCAGCGACATCATTCCATTCATATCTTTTCACCTTATACTAATCCATGGTTTACAATGTTGTGTTGAGACAACACTCTCTGCTTCCCAGCTGATGAGGTTTTTCAACTGCCTGTAAAACTTGCTAGCAATGTGAAGATTGTTGACAAATTGTACAGGTAGTCCCGGGCACAAAGTGGTCTCTTTACTAACCAAAGAAGGGACCGAAACTGACACAGGAAAAGACAGCCAGACAGTTTTGCATGCAAGAGGTTCAAATCATAGCCCTTTACAAAATTTGTATCTAAACTGGCCCGCTTCATAAAATATGCTCTTCATTCCTGTTTCAGTCCTGGGGATTGTTCCAAGTGTATGTTTGTATCCGTTTTTTGAGTCTGAAATGAGTCAAATCTGACCCCAAAAAACAAACAATAATCAAATACATGAATGTTTGAACTCACTGTATCTCCATGTTTTAATCTGAGTTGTACAATTTACAAAGTTACAAACCAACTTACACTTTGTCTTGCTGGAAAACTTTAATAAAGAAACAATATCTGAATAAATAAACACAAATACATGTGTGTTTTCTCGCTCACATGAGTTTCATAGAACAGAGGGCATACGATCCCATTTGATTGCAACTGATCACAGACAATTACTGTGTGTTCTGGTAACGTAGAGGCTTGTGGATAGTTCTCAATGTTGTAGGGTAAGTTTGAAGGAAAGAAAAAGACAGAACCCTAACGTTTGAGATTCGAGGAAACATTATATGGGGATGTATGAGTAGTTTCTGTCATGGGCGGAGATTCCTTTTCGAAAGGTTTACAAACGTGTATAGTCTCATAGCAACAGCATTCATTTGCGATCAGATGCAATCGCGTGAAGAAAAATAGGTCTTTAGCGGTAAAAGGCACGACAATTACAATTTTGATGTAGAAAGCCCGGTCGACAAAGCCAATTCAAATTTTACATGCAGGTAGATGAAACACAAATTATGTTCTTTGTGAAAATTATAGTGCTATGGGGTACTTTGAAAATCAATCAACGGATCATTCTCGTGGCTCCTCTTTGAAAAGATATAACGGAAGAATGTGAACTCATCATACCAGGTGTTTCGGGGTCGAGTTAAACATTTTATGCATCCTCCAAAGATTCCCTTTTTTATTTCAAACACAATTCTTGTCGTTAAGGAATATCCCTATTTCTGTGAGAGCATTCGCACTCAAGCAGACTATGAATCTTAATTTTGTTATGTCTCTCCAATGTATATAATAGTTTAAATAAAACGACTATCAATCGATCTTTCCGTACTGTAGCTTTATGCTTGAATTTCATTTTAATTATCCACCCCGACCGCCGCCTATATTATTAAGTGGACACTGTTCAGCTATCGCATCCAAAACAGTTTAATCCAGCCCAGCAAAGATTACAAATTATAAATGTGGCTGGGGAGAGTGATGCGGAAAGCTTGAAAATCTTCTATACAAGGAACAGAGCGCATACGGTCCCATTTGATTGCAACTGATCGCAGCTGATCGCAGACAATAACTGTGTGTTCTGGTTACGTAGAGACTTGTGGATAGTTCTCAATAGTTTGAAGAAAAGAAAAATAACAGAACCCTAACGTTTGAGATTCGAGGAAACATAATATGGGGATGTATGAGTAGATTCTGTCATGGGCGGAGATTCCTTTTCGAAAGGTTTACAAACGTGTATAGTCTCATTGCAACAGCATTCATTTGCGATCAGATGCAATCGCGTGAAGAAAAAAGGGTCTAGCGGTAAAAGGCATAACAATTATAATTTTGGTGTAGAAAGCCCGGTCGACAAAGCCTATTCAAATTTTAAAAGCAGGTAGATAAAACACAAATTATGTTCTTTGTAAACTTTATAGTGCTATGGGGTACTTTGAAAATCAATCGACGGATCATTCTTATGGCTCCTCTTTGAAAAGACATAACGGAAGAATGTACACTCACGATAGCAGGTGTTTCGGGGTCGAGTTAAACATGTTATGCATCCTCCAAAGATTCCCTTTTTCTTTCAAACACAATTATTGACGTTAAGGAATATCCCTATTTCTGTGAGAGCATTCGCACTTAAGCAGACTATGAATCTTAATTTTGTTATGTCTCTCCAATGTATATAATAGTTTAAATAAAACGACTATCAATCGATCTTTCCGTACTGTAGCTTTATGCTTGAATTTCATTTATATTATCCACCCGACTGGCGCCTTTATATTAAGAAGACACTGTTCAGCTATCGCATCCAAAACAGTTTAATCCAGCCCAGCAAAGATGAAAAATTATAAATGTGGCTGGGGAGAGAGATGCGGAAAGCTTCAAAATCTTCTATACAAGGAACAGAGCGCATACGATCCCATTTGATTGCAACTGATCGCAGCTGATCGCAGACAATAACTGTGTGTTCTGGGTACGTAGAGGCTTGTGGATAGTTCTCAATAGTTTGAAGAAAAGAAAAAAAACAGAACCCTAACGTTTGAGATTCGAGGAAACATAATATGGGGATGTATGAGTAGATTCTGTCATGGGCGGAGATTCCTTTTCGAAAGGTTTACAAACGTGTATAGTCTCATTGCAACAGCATTCATTTGCGATCAGATGCAATCGCGTGAAGAAAAAAGGGTCTAGTGGTAAAAGGCACAACAATTATAATTTTGATGTAGACAGCCCGGTCGACAAAGCCTATTCAAATTTTACAAGCAGGTAGATAAAACACCAATTATGTTCTTTGTAAACTTTATAGTGCTATGGGGTACTTTGAAAATCAATCGACGGATCATTCTCATGGCTCCTCTTTGAAAAGACATAACGGAAGAATGTACACTCACCGTACCAGGTGTTTCGGGGTCGAGTTAAACATTTTATGCATCCTCCAAAGATTCCCTTTTTCTTTCAAACACAATTCTTGACGTTAAGTAATATCCCTATTTCTGTGAGAGCATTCGCACTCAAGCAGACTATGAATCTTAATTTTGTTATGTCTCTCCAATGTATATAATAGTTTAAATAAAACGACTATCAATCGATCTTTCCGTACTGTAGCTTTATGCTTGAATTATCCACCCCGACCGCCGCCTATATTATTAAGTGGACACTGTTCAGCTATCGCATCCAAAACAGTTTAATCCAGCCCAGCAAAGATTAAAAATTATAAATGTGGCTGGGGAGAGTGATGCGGAAAGCTTGAAAATCTTCTATACAAGGAACAGAGCGCATACGATCCCATTTGATTGCAACTGATCGCAGCTGATCGCAGACAATAACTGTGTGTTCTGGTTACGTAGAGGCTTGTGGATAGTTCTCAATAGTTTGAAGAAAAGAAAAAAAAACAGAACCCTAACGTTTGAGATTCGAGGAAACATAATATGGGGATGTATGAGTAGTTTCTGTCATGGGCGGAGATTCCTTTTCGAAAGGTTTACAAACGTGTATAGTCTCATTGCAACAGCATTCATTTGCGATCAGATGCAATCGCGTGAAGAAAAAAGGGTCTAGCGGTAAAAGGCACAACAATTATAATTTTGGTGTAGAAAGCCCGGTCGACAAAGCCTATTCAAATTTTACAAGCAGGTAGATAAAACACAAATTATGTTCTTTTTAACTTTATAGTGCTATGGGGTACTTTGAAAATCAATCGACGGATCATTCTCATGGCTCCTCTTTGAAAAGACATAACGGAAGAATGTACACTCACCGTACCAGGTGTTTCGGGGTCGAGTTAAACATTTTATGCATCCTCCAAAGATTCCCTTTTTCTTTCAAACCGGTTCTTGACGTTAAGGAATATCCCTATTTCTGTGAGAGCATTCGCACTCAAGCAGACTATGAATCTTAATTTTGTTATGTCTCTCCAATGTATATAATAGTTTAAATAAAACGACTATCAATCGATCTTTCCGTACTGTAGCTTTATGCTTGAATTTCATTTAAATTATCCACCCGACTGGCGCCTTTATATTAAGAAGACACTGTTCAGCTATCGCATCCAAAACAGTTTAATCCAGCCCAGCAAAGATGAAAAATTATAAATGTGGCTGGGGAGAGTGATGCGGAAAGCTTCAAAATCTTCTATACAAGGAACAGAGCGCATACGA
Source organism: Strongylocentrotus droebachiensis (assembly GCA_035222895.1). Classification (NCBI taxonomy): domain Eukaryota; kingdom Metazoa; phylum Echinodermata; class Echinoidea; order Camarodonta; family Strongylocentrotidae; genus Strongylocentrotus; species Strongylocentrotus droebachiensis. The sequence continues at coordinate 764,773 of JAVYIG010000102.1, forward strand.
TCCCATTTGATTGCAACTGATCGCAGCTGATCGCAGACAATAACTGTGTGTTCTGGGTACGAGGCTTGTGGATAGTTCTCAATAGTTTGAAGAAAAGAAAAAAAACAGAACCCTAACGTTTGAGATTCGAGGAAACATAATATGGGGATGTATGAGTAGATTCTGTCATGGGCGGAGATTCCTTTTCGAAAGGTTTACAAACGTGTATAGTCTCATTGCAACAGCATTCATTTGCGATCAGATGCAATCGCGTGAAGAAAAAAGGGTCTAGCGGTAAAAGGCACAACAATTATAATTTTGGTGTAGAAAGCCCGGTCGACAAAGCCTATTCAAATTTTAAAAGCAGGTAGATAAAACACAAATTATGTTCTTTGTAAACTTTATAGTGCTATGGGGTACTTTGAAAATCAATCGACGGATCATTCTTATGGCTCCTCTTTGAAAAGACATAACGGAAGAATGTACACTCACCGTACCAGGTGTTTCGGGGTCGAGTTAAACATTTCATGCATCCTCCAAAGATTCCCTTTTTCTTTCAAACCGGTTCTTGACGTTAAGGAATATCCCTATTTCTGTGAGAGCATTCGCACTCAAGCAGACTATGAATCTTAATTTTGTTATGTCTCTCCAATGTATATAATAGTTTAAATAAAACGACTATCAATCGATCTTTCCGTACTGTAGCTTTATGCTTTAATTTCATTTATATTATCCACCCGACTGGCGCCTTTATATTAAGAGGACACTGTTCAGCTATCGCATCCAAAACAGTTTAATCCAGCCCAGCAAAGATGAAAAATTATAAATGTGGCTGGGGAGAGAGATGCGGAGAGCTTCAAAATCTTCTATACAAGGAACAGAGCGCATACGATCCCATTTGATTGCAACTGATCGCAGCTGATCGCAGACAATAACTGTGTGTTCTGGGTACGTAGAGGCTTGTGGATAGTTCTCAATAGTTTGAAGAAAAGAAGAAAAAAACAGAACCCTAACGTTTGAGATTCGAGGAAACATAATATGGGGATGTATGAGTAGATTCTGTCATGGGCGGAGATTCCTTTTCGAAAGGTTTACAAACGTGTATAGTCTCATTGCAACAGCATTCATTTGCGATCAGAATGATGCAATCGCGTGAAGAAAAAAGGGTCTAGCGGTAAAAGGCACAACAATTATAATTTTGGTGTAGAAAGCCCGGTCGACAAAGCCTATTCAAATTTTACAAGCAGGTAGATAAAACACAAATTATGTTCTTTGTAAACTTATGGGGTACTTTGAAAATCAATCGACGGATCATTCTCATGGCTCCTCTTTGAAAAGACATAACGGAAGAATGTACACTCACGATAGCAGGTGTTTCGGGGTCGAGTTAAAAATTTCATGCATCCTCCAAAGATTCCCTTTTTCTTTCAAACACAATTATTAACGTTAAGGAATATCCCTATTTCTGTGAGAGCATTCGCACTTAAGCAGACTATGAATCTTAATTTTGTTATGTCTCTCCAATGTATATAATAGTTTAAATAAAACGACTATCAATCGATCTTTCCGTACTGTAGCTTTATGCTTGAATTTCATTTAAATTATCCACCCGACTGGCGCCTTTATATTAAGAGGACACTGTTCAGCTATTGCATCCAAAACAGTTTAATCCAGCCCAGCAAAGATGACAAATTATAAATGTGGCTGGGGAGAGAGATGCGGAGAGCTTCAAAATCTCCTATACAAGGAGCAGAGCGCATACGATCCCATTTGATTGCAACTGATCGCAGCTGATCGCAGACAATAACTGTGTGTTCTGGGTACGTAGAGGCTTGTGGATAGTTCTCAATAGTTTGAAGAAAAGAAAAAAAAACAGAACCCTAACGTTTAAGATTCGAGGAAACATAATATGGGGGTGTACGAGTAGATTCTGTCATGGGCGGAGATTCCTTTTCGAAAGGTTTACAAACGTGTATAGTCTCATTGCAACAGCATTCATTTGCGATCAGATGCAATCGCGTGAAGAAAAAAGGGTCTAGTGGTAAAAGGCACAACAATTATAATTTTGATGTAGACAGCCCGGTCGACAGAGCCTATTCAAATTTTACCACATGTAGATAAAACACCAATTATGTTCTTTGTAAACTTTATAGTGCTATGGGGTACTTTGAAAATCAATCGACGGATCATTCTCATGGCTCCTCTTTGAAAAGACATAACGGAAGAATGTACACTCACCGTACCAGGTGTTTCGGGGTCGAGTTAAACATTTTATGCATCCTCCAAAGATTCCCTTTTTCTTTCAAACCGGTTCTTGACGTTAAGGAATATCCCTATTTCTGTGAGAGCATTCGTACTCAAGCAGACTATGAATCTTAATTTTGTGTAGAAAGCCCGGCCGACAAAGCCTGTTCAAATTAATTGCAGTATCGTTTTTTTCTGGGAGGCACTGTAGGCTGATAGCTTATCTGAAATGAGGTGTCATGTCAATCAACACCAAAGTTCAAAATACCGCATATTATACGCGCCTTTGTTCTAAGAGCGCCGACTCAGGACATATTACTTGTGGTTGGAATGTAATAAATCTGTCATTATTTGTAAGTCGTTGTTGTGACTGGACAACGATACAGAGTAATGCCATGTGGCATGAGAACAACATTGTTCAATTGTTAGAGCATACGGACCATTTAGATAGGAAAATAACAAAATTGAGGAAGCAGTGGCGGATCCAGGGGGGCAACGGGGCCGGGCCCCTTCATTTTCTTCATTCATTTCTTTCTTTCCGTTGGCTTACTTTTTGTATAGCTGGTAACACCAGCGATATTTAATAGTTTTCGCTTCGCTCTCTCCCGCGATCTGTCTCTCTTTATATTGCTCAAACGCTGTATTGTGATATTGGCATTCATTTCTTTCATTTATTTCTTTCTTTCCGTTGGTTTACTTAATGATAATGACTTTATCAAAGTGCTTAAGCCAAAATTAAAAATGAGACAATAATTTCACTGATTTTTCTCTAATGGAGAGTTTTCTACATGATCGATCGTGGTTTGACTGACTTGGAAGTTGCAGATAAAATGCTCAGAAACCAGATGGTTAGTATCATATCCAAATGTTAAGTCTATTGCTTTTGTAACTAAAAAGTTATAGCGCTCTAAAGTTGACACTTTGTTGTGAGCCAAAATAGCAAATTTGATTGCTAAGGGCCTTCTCCTTAGCAACGGTAACATAGTGCTGTAAAAAATAGAATATATCGCGAGAAGATGCTTTCACCGAGCAGATGAATATTTTGATAGGAAGTGTGATGTCAGATGATGCATTTTCATCATACTTTAATGATATATATTGCTTAGTTCCCGTTGCTATGGTAATATGTGTTCTCAGAGTCAAATCAGGATATAGGTCTGTACCAAGTGACAGACATAATTTGCCGTCTTAAATAATAATTGGGATGGGAGCAGTTTGTTGTGTAGGACATGATGTGTGATCGGAAATGATGCAGGATAAGAGTCTGTCAATAAGTGACACATAAATTGAGATGTGGATCCAGGTGATAGTCATGATTTTCAGTCCACATCATTAAGACAATGAATGGAGGGGTTCAGAATGTGCACCCTCCCCCTTCTGTGACCCCCCCCCCCCTCCCCTCTTGTAGAACAGCATTAGAGCAATTTGTACAAAGCTATATTCATAAAGTACATTGCAATCGAAAAATTGGTCCAGTATTTTTTTTTCTCCAAGGAATCTTTACAACGGGGGCGGGGGGTGCAGCTCCCCAGCCCATTTTGAACTTATCCATAAATTATATTGGGCAATCGTCACCTATTATCCATGCAACAAGGAGCTAGAATAATTTATCCGAGTATGCGGCTAGGTGCCGGAATACATCTTATCTGGAGTATTTTTCATGACAAAATGACATTTCTACCATATAAACTAGGTGTACTTTCTAAAAATTTACAATTTGGAGTTACATCATAATGGGGAAGAAGGGGTCTCGTCAAATTATATAAATCTTTAAAAGGGAATATAAATGCCAATGAAATTCAGGCATAAAGCTACAATACGGAAAGATCGATTGATAGTCGTTTTATTTAAACTATACATTGGAGAGGCTTAACCTAGCCCCCGACTATACACGTTTGTAAACCTTTTGAAAAGGAATCTCCGCCCATGAAAGATAATTCTCATACATCCCCATAATGTCTCCCCAAATCTCAAACGTTAGGGTTCTGTTTTTTCTTCTTCTTCAAACTTACCCTACAACATTGAGAACTATCCAAAAGCCTCTATGTTACCAGAACACATTATTGTCTGCGATCAGCTGCCATCAGATAGGATCGTATGCGATCTATTCCTTGCATAACTTTGTCAAATAATTATATCCGACGTGAAAAGTAATGCTTAATAAAAAGTTTTTTTTCTTCATAAAGGAAGAGCCATATAAGTGGGGGGGGGGGGGGGGTCCAAGATTTAAGATTTGATGAAAAATTTCGCAACGACTCAGCCAGCCGCTGAATAAGCGGGGAGGGGGAGGGGGGGGGGGGGGGGTGTCACCTTTTTTGGTCACCCTTTAGCACAATTTTTTTTTAATTATTATTATTTCTTTCTTTTATAAAAATAAAAAGATTGAGGGGGTCCGACCCCCCCCCCCCCCCCCTGCGTACGCGCCTGATTCAGATATTAGTATAGACAGTAAAAACTATAATGTGTACAGGAAGACTCATTTCTAAAATTTAGTAAATACTTCCAGAGATGTTGGTGCTTTCATAAACAAGTACAATTCGGTTTGTAGCAGAAGTGGAAGAAAATCATGTGTGCAAGAAAACACACATGTATTTGTGTTTATTTATTCAAATATTGTTTCTTTATTAAAGTTTTCCAGAAAGTGTAAATTGGTGTGTAACTTTGTATATTGTACAACTCGGATTAAAACATGGAGATACAGTGAGTTCAAACATTCATGTATTTGAATTGTCTAATTTTTTTGGGGTCAGATTTGACTCATTTCAGACTCAAAAAACGGATACAAACATACACTTGGAACAATCCCCAGGACTGAAACAGGAATGAAGAGCATAAATTATGAATTGGGCCAGTTTAGATACAAATTTTGTAATAGGCTATGATTTGAACCTCTTGCATGCAAAACTGTCTGGCTGTCTTTTCCTGTGTCAGTTTCGGTCCCTTCTTTGGTTAGTAAAGAGACCACTTTTTGCCCGGGACTACCTGTACAATTTGTCAACAATCTTCAGATTGCTAGCAAGTTTTACAGGCAGTTGAAAAACCTCATCAGCTGGGAAGCAGAGAGTGTTGTCTCAACACAACATTGTAAACCATGGATTAGTATAAGGTGAAAAGATATGAATGGAATGATGTCGCTGAAACACATGTTTTAAAGCATTAAAGTATTTAAAACTAAAAATTAGCAACCCAAAGAGGGCGAGAACAAAAAAGAAACAAAAAAATAACATACAAAACTGAAAAATATCAGCCCAAAAAGGGCGATAAAAAAAAGGAAAGAAAAAAAAAAGATTTCCGACCGACCCCTGTTTTAGCACCTAAGGCATAACTCGAACGCGTCATTTAAATAGACTACGACCTGACCTCTCTGAAAAGGCGACCTCATTCTCATAACATTACTCATCGTGCTCTATTGTGTGCATAGCGCACTGACGACCGACTATGCACTGACCTCAGTGCGACTATGTACTAATGCGCGTCTAATATGTGTGCAAGTGTGATTTATACACATACGTATGCTGTATGTATGTGTATGTAGCGCGTGTGTTATAAGTGTTCTGGGTACTTAATTTGTGTGTGTAATTATGTCAGGCATGTGCGCATGATATGCATGCGATACTAGAAAAGCAAACTGTGCATACGTAATTAGGTGTAATCTTGATAATTGAGATGTGTATATATCATAGAGATATATACTACTAACACTATTAAGTATATATCTCTATGGTATATATACGTGTGTTTTACGTAAATGATCGAATTCTGGTTTTAATACACTAGCTACATAAATGCAAGGGAAACCCAACCCGAGTAACAATTGTAATTGTGTGAAAACAGAAAAATCAAAGAAATATATAGTTGAAAGTTTGAACTATTAAATCGGACAAATGAAATAATAAAAAAACTCCTTGCCCTTAAACATACATCTATGTGAATCTCAAATTAGCATATTGGTCACTCGACTATGATGTAGAAATATCCAGGTACAACAACTCTTAATTCCGTCACATGTTGTAGGCGGCCTACACTGAATTATCATTAAAGGAGAATTAACCTTTTATAAAGCAGATTGCTTGGACAAATGGAGAAAAATCAAAAAAGCACATTAGTGAAGGTTTGAGAAAAATCGGATGAATAATAAGCTCAGATCGCACAGTGGGCACTAGGCTTTAGAACTTTTGAATTATTATCAATAAAAAGTGTCAATTAAAAATAAAAAAACCTAGTAGGCCTACATTATGAGGAACCTGGGAAATGAAGAGAGCTTGAAAATATCAGTATAGCCTATAGGGGTAAGATACAGATCCGCTACTAGGATTTCATGTGAATGGGGGGGGGGGGGGGTATAGGCATACACATTTTTGACCCACCTTCAATTCAATCAATAGGCATAAAGTAGGATAACATAGTTTTCACTAAACTGTCGCATTCAATTTTAGCAATGTTTTCATGCATTAAAGTGATTGCGATCGATTGCGTTCGCAAGTGCACGCATATGCGCGCGATCAACTGTGATGTGAATATATTTCACTTTAAAAGTCCCCCCAAAAGACCCGCCGCAACTCTAAATCATTTTTTGAAAAATAGATAACGTATAGGCATACACATTTTTGACCCACCTTCAATTCAATCAATAGGCATGAAGTAGGATAACATAGTTTTCACTAAACTGTCGCATTCAATTTTAGCAATGTTTTCATGCATTAAAGTGATTGCGATCGATTGCGTTCGCAAGTGCACGCATATGCGCGCGATCAACTGTGATGTGAATATTATTTCACTTTAAAAGTCCCCCCAAAAGACCCGCCGCAACTCTAAATCATTTTTTGAAAAAGAGATAACGTCTAATGTATTTTTTCGCCACCGATTAGTTTTTACTTTGACATTCCCGCCGCAACTTAAATCATCTTTTAAAAAATAGAAAATATTGCGTCATAAAAGATAACAAGTCCGCCAATTTGATTTTGGTTTAGAGAGTTCGAAAAGGATCCACCTTCAATTTAATCAACTAGCCTAAAGAAAGATAACATAGTTTTCACTAAACTGTCGCATTCAATTCAAGTGATTGCGATCGATTGCGTTCGCAAGTGCACGCATAATTTATGCACGCGATCAACTCACTGTGACGTGAATATAATATTCCACTTTAAAAGTCCCCCCAAAAGACCCGCCGCAACTTAAATCATTTTTTGATTGCGTCATAAAAGATAATAAGTCCGCCCATTCGATTTTGGTTTAGAGAGTTCGAAAAGGATCCGCCTTCAATTTAATACAAAATAATGCATGGGTGTCGATCCCGGGGGGGGGGGGAGGGGGGGGGGGATGGGGGGATATATCCCCCCCCCCCCAATATTTCAGGTGAGGGGTGGCCTATACATTACCATCAAAAAAAGAATTAAAAAGAAAATTTAATGAGAGCCCGATGAGAGTAGTTTACGGTTATTACTCACAAGATGACCATCATTATACACATTTTGCTATCTCATTTTCATGATACATACGCAAATGAGACAACCGTATATGAGACAAGAATAAATTGAATTCTCGCTCATACGGCTTCATCAGGAATTGATGAATTTATTCAATTTATTCAATCTAAAAGCTAAATGTTAAGCGCGAAGCGCAAAAGTGCAAAAAAAGAAGTAGAGAGTAGGAATAAGAAACAGAGGATACAGGCGCGTAGCCATGGGGGTGTGTGGCGGTTGGGGCGGTCGCCCCCCCCCCCCCCCCAAAAAAAAAAGAGAGAGAGAGAGAGAAAGAAGGAAGGAAGAGGACGTAAGAAAAAATGGATTAAGAGTCGAGAACGGTACAACGAATCGTCTTCTTTCTCTAATAATTTAATGAAACGTCAAAGCTTCCGCGTTTCGCGCGGGAAGGGGGGGGGGGGGAACTGAATTAAGACATGGAGTAAGGGTCGAGAATGGTACAACGAAACGTCTTCTTTTTTTAATAATTTAATGAAACGTCAGAGTTTCCGCGCTACGCACGGAGGAATTGGAACTTGATTCAAACAAGGATTAAGAGTCGAAAACGGTACAACGAATCGCCATCTTTCTTTATTAGTGAAACGGCAAAGCTTTCGAGTTTCGCGCGGGAAGGGGTGGGGGGGGGGGGAGGAACTGAATTCAGACAAGGATTAAGAGTCGAGAATAGTACGCCGAATCGTCTACTTTCGTTAATAATTTATTGAAACGTAAAAGCTTCCGCGCTTTGCGAGGGAAGAGAGGGGGGGGGGGGGGGAGGGGGGGGGAGGGGGAACTGAATTCATACATGGAGTAAGAGTCGAGAATATTACAACGAATCGTCTTCTTCTTTTTTAAATTTAATAAAACGTCAACAGAAACTGAATTTAGACAAGGATAAAGATTCGAGAACGTACAACGAATCGTCTTCTTTCTCTAATAATTTAATGAAACGCAAAAGCTTCCACGCTTCGCGCGGGAAGGGGGGGGGGGGGGGGGACTGAATTCAGTCAAAGATAAAGAGTCGAGAATGGTACAACGAAACGTCTTCTTTCTTTAATAATTTAATGAAACGTCAGAGTTTCCACGCTATGCACGGAGGAATTGGAACTTGATTCAAACAAGGATTAAGATTCAAAAATGGTACAACGAAACATCTTCTTTCTCTAATAATTTAACGAAACGCCAAAGCTTCCGCGCTTCGCGCGGGAAGGGGTGGGGGGACTTAAATCAGACAAGGATTAAGAGTCGAGAATGGTACAACGAATAGTCTTCTTTCTTTAATAATTTAATGAAACGACAAAGCTTCCGCGCTTCGCGCGGGAAGGGGGGGGGGAACTGAATTCAGTTAAGAATTAAGAGTCCAGAATGGTACAACGAAACTTCTTATTTCTTTAATAATTTAATGAAACGCCAAAGGAAACTGAATTTAGACAAGGATTAAGAGTCGAAAACTGTACAACGAATCGCCTTCTTTCTCTTATAATTTAATGAAACGTCAAAGCTTCCGCGCTTCGCGCAGGAAGGGGGGGAGGTGGGGAGGAAGAAACTGAATTCAGTCAAGGATAAAGAGTCCAGAATGGTGGAACGAAACGTCTTCTTTCTTTCATAAATTAATGAAACGCCAAAGGAAACTGAATTTAGACAAGGATTAAGAGTCGGGAACTGTACAACGAATCGCCTTCTTTCTCTATTAGTGAAACGGCAAAGCTTTCGAGTTTCGCGCAGGAAGGGGTGGGGGGGGGGGGAGGAACTGAATTCAGACAAGGATTAAGAGTCGAGAATAGTACGCCGAATCGTCTACTTTCGTTAATAATTTATTGAAACGTAAAAGCTTCCGCGCTTTGCGAGGGAAGAGAGGGGGGGGGGGAGGAACTGAATTCATACATGGAGTAAGAGTCGAGAATATTACAACGAATCTTCTTCTTTTTTTTTAAATTTAATAAAACGTCAACAGAAACTGAATTTAGACAAGGATAAAGATTCGAGAACGGTACAACGAATCGTCTTCTTTCTCTAATAATTTAATGAAACGCAAAAGCTTCCACGCTTCGCGCGGGAAGGGGGGGGGGACTGAATTCAGTCAAAGATAAAGAGTCGAGAATGGTACAACGAAACGTCTTCTTTCTTTAATAATTTAATGAAACGTCAGAGTTTCCACGCTATGCACGGAGGAATAAATTGGAACTTGATTCAAACAAGGATTAAGATTCAAAAATGGTACAACGAAACATCTTCTTTCTCTAATAATTTAACGAAAAGCCAAAGCTTCCGCGCTTTGCGCGGGAAGGGGTGGGGGGACTTAAATCAGACAAGGATTAAGAGTCGAGAATGGTACATCGAATCGTCTTCTTTCTTTAATAATTTAATGAAACGCCAAAGGAAACTGAATTTAGACAAGGATTAAGAGTCGAAAACTGTACAACGAATCGCCTTCTTTCTCTTATAATTTAATGAAACGTCAAAGCTTCCGCGCTTCGCGCAGGAAGGGGGGGAGGTGGGGAGGAAGAAACTGAATTCAGTCAAGGATAAAGAGTCCAGAATGGTAGAACGAAACGTCTTCTTTATTTCATAAATTAATGAAACGTCAGAGTTTCCGCGCTAGGAATTGGAACTTGATTCAAACAAGGATTAAGAGTCGAAAACGGTACAACGAATCGCCTTCTTTCTTTAATAATTGAATGAAACGTCAAAGCTCCCGCTCCGCGCGGGAAGGGGGGGGGCTGAATTCAGACAAGGATTAAGATTAAAAAACGGTACAACGAATCGTCTTCTTTCTCTAATAATATAACGAAACGCCAAAGCTTCCGCGCTTCGCGCGGGAAGGGGGGGGGGGGGGAGAAACTGAATTCAGTCAAGGATAAAGAGTCGAGAATGGAACAACGAAACGTCTTCTTTCTTTAACAATTTAATGAAACGCCAAAGGAAACTGAATTTAGACAAGGATTAAGAGTCGGGAACGGTACAACGAATCGCCTTCTTTCTCTATTAGTGTAACGGCAAAGCTTTCGAGTTTCGCGCGGGAAGGGGTGGGGGGGAAGGAACCGAATTCAGACAAGGATTAAGAGTCGAGAATAGTACGCCGAATCGTCTACTTTCGTTAATAATTTAATGAAACGTAAAAGCTTCCGCGCTTTGCGAGGGAAGAGAGGGGGGGGGGGAGGAACTGAATTCATACATGGAGTAAGAGTCGAGAATGGTACAACGAAACGTCTTCTTTCTTTAATAATTTAATGAAACGTCAGAGTTTCCGCGCTATGCGCGGAGGAATTGGAACTTGATTCAAACAAGGATTAAAAGTCGAAAACGGTACAACGAATTGCCTTTTTTCTCTTATAATTTAATGAAACATCAAAGCTTCCGCGCTTCGCGCGGGAAGGGGGGGGGGAGGAACTGAATTCAGTCAAGGATAAAGAGTCAAGAATGGAACAACGAAACGTCTTCTTTCTTTAATAATTTAATGAAACGCCAAAGGAAACTGAATTTAGACAAGGATTAAGAGTCGGGAACGGTACAACGAATCGCCTTCTTTCTCTATTAGTGTAACGGCAAAGCTTTCGAGTTTCGCGCGGGAAGGGGTGGGGGGGGGGAAGGAACTGAATTCAGACAAGGATTAAGAGTCGAGAATAGTACGCCGAATCGTCTACTTTCGTTAATAATTTTTTCATGCGCTAAAGTGATTGCGATCGATTGCGTTCGCAAGTGCACGCATATGCGCGCGATCAACTGTGATGTGAATATATTTCACTTTAAAAGTCCCCCCATAAGACCCGCCGCAACTTAAATCATTTTTTGAAAAAGAGAAAATATTGCGTCATATAAGATAATAAGTCCGCCAATTTGATTTTGGTTTAGAGAGTTTGAAAAGGATCCACCTTCAATTTAATCAACATGCCTAAAGAAAGATAACATAGTTTTCACTAAACTGTCGCATTCAATTTTAGCAATGTTTTCATGCATTAAAGTGATTGTGATCGATTGTGTTCGGAAGTGCGCGCAGTCAACTGTGAGGTGAATAGATTTCACTTTAAAAGTTTCCCAAAAGACCTGCCGCAACTTAAATCATTTTATGAAAAAGAGATAGCGTCTAATATATTTTTTCTCCGCCGATTAGTTATCACTTTGAGGTTCCCCCGCAACTTAAATTGTCTTTTGAAAAATAGATAAATATTGCGTTTTATAAGATAGCAAGTCCACCGATTAATTTGGTTTAGCGAATTCAAAAAGGATCCACTTTCAATTTAATCAATATGCCTAAAGAAAGATAACATAGATTTCACTAAACTGTCGCATTCAAGTTCAGCAATGTTTTCCATGCATTAAAGTTAGTGATTGCGATCGATTGCGTTCGCAAGTGCACGCATATGCGCGCGATCAACTGCCACTTGAATAGTTTTCACTTTAAAATTCCCCAAAAGACCCACCGCAACTTGAATCTTTTTTCCAAAAAAAAAGAGACAAATATTGCGTCATAAAAGATAACAAGTCAGCCGATTCGATTTTGGTTTAGAGAGTTCGAAAAGGTTCCGCCTTCAATTTAATAAAAAATAGAGTGATATTGTCTAACACATTTTTTCGTAACCGTCTAGTTTTCACTTTCATATTCCCGCCGCAACTTAAATCATCTTATGAAAAATAGAAAGGTATTGCGTCTGATAAGATAACAAGTCCACCAATTTGATTTTGGTTCAGAGAGTTCGAAAAGGATCCACCTTCAATTTAATCAACTATAGCCTAAAGAAAGATAACATAGTATTCACTTAAGTGCCGCATTCAATTTAGCAATTCCATGCATTAACGTTATTGCGATCGATTGCGTTCGCAAGTGCACGCATATGCACGCGATCAACTGTCACGTGAATAGTTTTCACTTTAAAATTCCCCCAAAAGACCCGCCGCAACTTAAATCGTTTTTTGGAAAAAGAGACAAATATTGCGTCATAAAAGAAAACAAGTTCGCCGATTTCATTTTGGTTTAGATATTTTGAAAAAGGATCCGCCTTCAATTTAATAAAAATAGAAAGATAACGTCTAATACATTTTTGTCCGCCGATTAGTTTCCCGCCGAAACTTAAATCGTCTTTTGAAAAATAGTATTGCGTCTGATAAGATAACAAGTCCACCTATTTAATTTTGGTTTAGCGAATTCAAAAAGGAACCGCCTTAAATTCAATCGAAATTGAAAGATAACGTCTAATATATTTTTTCACCGCCGATTAGTTATCACTTTGAGGTTCCCGCCGCAACTTAAATCGTCTTTTGAAAAAATAGATAAATATTGCGTCTCATAAGATAACAAGTCTACCGATTTAATTTTGGTTTAGCGAATTCAAAAGTCATCCGCCTTCAATTTAGTCAAAAAATGAACGTCTAATATATTTTTTCCCCGCCTATTAGTTTTCACTTTGAGATTCCAGCCGCAACATATGCGTAAGTAGCAACAATAACTGACAACAATAAAAAAGCAAACTGTCGCCAACAGAGGGCGACATTTCATACGGAAGGACTGCATTACATTTTAGCAATGTTTTCCACGCACTAAGCTGATCGCGATCAATCGCGTTCGCGCGCAAGTGCATGCGTATGCGCGCGATCCACTGTGACGTTGATCGCAGGCGGAACTGTACTCTTCCACAGAGAGGGTTGTTTGACGGATATATTTTGTTTTCCAGGATCATGATACGTCTGTCTGTCTGTCTGTCTGTCCTATGATTTCCAAAGCAGACAGGAGAGGTACTTAAACTGAAGTAGACCTACAGCAAAACTGAAAAAACCTCTGCATTTAGAGATCCATGGGGATATCATCTGTCTAGATCCAGAAGGGCGTTAACTCTTTGTTAAAGTATATGAATTAATGCCCTTCTGCTTCCAAACGGATGAAGATGGTGCTATTCAATATGGGTCCTAATTTGATTTAATGTTTCCACCAACTGTAAATGTCAGAGGTGAGGTCTTATTTGTTCAGACACTTTCTCCAATGGCACTGCATGCAGGATGCAGAATGGAGAAATATTTGTCCCACTTGTAGGACTAGGAGAGAAGATAAAATGCCAAGGAATTTTTAATGTTTTTTTGTCCAAAGAAGATTTTCTGATGAGCTGGAGGCTCTTCCGTTCTGTTCTCTAAGGAGCTGTAAAGTGGAGGGATGGGTTGTAGATGCTTTGCATTTCTTATATTTTTGGGGATCATAAATCTCACTGTGGTTGGATTAAGAGAAACTTGTGACGAATCCATCATTTATTTATGCGAACGTGGGTTGCTTTTCAAGCTGTTGTAAATAGCCTGAAGTTAAATGGATGTACAAAATTGAATATTATAAGAGATAATCATAAGAGATTTGAGCATGACTGATTAGCAGTATCCTGTGTCACAATATCACATAGAATTCTATTATTCACAAAACGGTGCTGTTTTGCACTGTACAAATATTAAGATGTTTTCAAATATTAAGACTTTACTAACAAAAATACGCTTTATTCAGAAAGAAAAATTAAGTAAGAACTGCTAAGATGGAAGGCCTTTACAGAAGAAGATAATGTCATATCGATATTAACAGAATATAGGCCTCATTGTATCTTGATTTTCAAATACTAGTAGTCTTGTTTTGTTTAGTTCTTCTTGCATTTTCATCATACGTATGTAACTTATGTCTGTTAGTTTTTTCTATCTCCTCCCTATTACCCATCCCTCCTTCTCTGTCTGCCTCTTTATACCTGTCTCTCCTCCCTCTCTATTTAGTCAGTTTGCACTGATATTTCCAAACTGATTTGATTAAAGGATTCCCTACAGGTATGATTTACCTACATGTTGCCATTGTGCCATGCCCCACATCTACTGTCACTAACAATCTATACAAGATCTACGTGTTCATGTATCCGTCTTTGAGCTTTGAAATGTGCCAGATTTTATGACTTTTATGCATTCACACTCTCTTGCCCGAGAGACTGGCAGAACGTGATTCTAATGGCTGAACTTAATGAGAGTGAAATCTAATAACATTTCTAATTGGTTATAGCATCACAAATGAGTGTGTCTTTAATAGCCAGATCAAATCGAGATCAATGATTCTCAGAATACCAAATTAAAAAGATATTAAGGATATTTTATCTCGCTGAAATAAAATCAATTTCAGAATACCGCCCCAGGGCTTTGTTTCATGAAACCGTCACAAGTACAAGTTTGCCTACATCCCATTGAAAGGTGTTGATTCTAATGTACACATTTCAGCGGTTTGTCTGCGAACTTGTACTTGAGATGATTTCCTGAAACGCTGCCCATGCATGCTCCTGTTCTTGTCATGCCCTATGAAATACATGTGTGCTGCCTATTGATGTGAGTGAAATCTTCACCCAACAAATCAACAAATTGGCTTCTTATCAATGCTGCTGATGCTCGTTTACTGTCCCAGAAGATACTATCCAGATAGCCTTTACAAATACAAGATATTTTATTACAGTCTTATTGGGTATCTTCTTGTAATACACTTGTAAGAGTGCACTGTTAGATTGTTCTCTCAAGGCTGTTTTATTGAGTTTCAAGTCACAAAGGAATTGATGTGCGCAGAAATAAAACACTTTAATATACCGGTATTGTAATAGACGGAAACTGGTTGTACTCTAGAAGCTTTTGTGAAAGCAGAAAGAAGGATCTTTAAATAATATAGACTTGCATTTATGGAGAGGCCTTGGAATAACTTGTACTGAAGGATAGTGAGTTGTAAATCATTTATTGTTCTTCTTTTTTTTAATGCATTTTTCTTGTGAATTCATTTAAAACTTTTTGATAAGGTGAATCCTATGAATTAAGAATAGACTTAAGTGACAGGGTAGGAATGTAACAACATAGTATAGTCCTAAGTTAGGTGCTTAGTTTGTTGACCTTGCTGGGAATAAATATTTACTTTTTATCTGTCAACATAATACAAAAAAGTTAGTGAACATTTCTTTGAGGATACCTCGTTATATGTTTCATACACAGATAGAAAAATATAACATGTAAATCCATAGTCGGATACTAGTTGCTGTCAATACATTGAAATACACTTTAAATGTATTTAATACTGTGATGTATCATTCATGATATAGAACAGAGCTCAAAAATACATTTACATAATTTATTATACTAAGAATGTAAAAGAGCATTTGGTAGCGGAGAAAAATTATGGGTAAACAAATGAATTAATGAGAATCTTTATTCTAAAGCACTCCATCAGGGTGTTAGCTTACAATGTTTTGTGTAAGATGAGTGTGACATACAACATCATTTTCCCCCATGGTAGAAAAGCAAGTACCATAATTACTTTCATATTTTTAGAAAGTAGGTCAAACATCCAAAGAAGAGTTTGAAGGTCAAAGTCACAGCATATTATTCATGACCTCTGTTCCCACCCCATCAAAAAAAAAAAAAAAAAAAAAAGGAGAACTCTTGTATCTGTGGAGAGAGTGAGCCCTGGATAAGGAACTTAAAGGGACGTCATCTATGTGGATTATATTTTGACTGCATGGATATTTAGTCAATAACGACAACTTATGTTTTACAAATTCTTATATTCTTCTTATAGCTCTCCTTGATTTGTCAGATTTCTATTTGAATGAAAATAATGAGCTTTTCATTGACACATATGCCAATGTAACATGAAGTCTTTTGCAATATATCAAATAATGAAGCCTAGCCCATTTATATACATGAGCAATCCTAGGCATTTTTTAAGAATGTACATCTAGTTGTGAAGGATGCTTCATGTAAGCCTCGCTGTCATTTTGTATGTGGGTTTCATTCCAAATAGAAGACGTGTTTTTGTGTAGGTACACCACCACACAGGGGATGCTTTGTTCTTCCAAGACAGCTATTTCAGTGAATCTCTTATTTATGTAGACCATCAGCAACTTGATCCTAACACACATGCATGGGTAAAGATAGCTGGTTTTCAATGGGCTGTGACCGTATATGGAGATGATGCAGCCTTCTTCCATTGCTATTTAGCTATTAAAAGGATAGGTATAGAGAATGTCCAGAAGAATCTAACTACATGTTTTTATATTTGTTTCTTCTGCTGATGTGGTTTATTTGTAGACTACACTTATTCCAACCATAGGCTATAATTTGGAGGAGCTTCTATCTGTTACTTTCAAGCTTTAGTCAACTTAAATCATTTAGCCCTACACATGCTCAAATTATGCAAAATGTCGTTCTTGAATAGGTAAAGGTTAAGTAGGTCTCTACTCTGATGTCCTCTGTGTTTCCTTCTGTGCCTTCATAGTAATTTTGTGACAAGTGCATATCTGTGCGAAATATAGGGCCTACATGTCCTTTCCTATATCCCATCCTCACTTTGTATTCTATCAAATATCATTTCGTCTGTATATCAAGCTCGATTGTATAGCCAGTAAACTTCAGATATTCTCAAGCCAGAACTTCATGTATGTACATGTAAGAGTATACAGAACATGATCCTACAGGTCACTGATATGATTAAAGTGTCACTACATTGTATGAACTCTAAATGATACATTAAGAGAAACATGCCTACACTGCAGAGTACTTACTGTATCACATAGGTTTCTGCACTGTGTTTCATGAGAGAATCATATTTGACATGAGTCGAGCAAGGTGATCAAAATACAAGTATCAGCGGGCTTGTAGCAGGTGTCATTTTAGGAATAGATGAGAGATATTCATTGGAGTCAGGGTGCTACAGCTGGACTACCCCTGGTTGGGAGCACTGCAGCAATGTAATGAGCTTTTTGACGTCACTCTTGCTTTCTCTGAGGGCTACACCATACCATGTGTACATAAGTACAATATTTATAAAGCTGAAGAAAATAGCATGATGGGACAACAATATGGCATTATGGATAAGTATGTTGTCAGGAAGGTGCTTTTAGTGTGAATAGTCAGTTTATCAGCAAATGAAATTATATTGAAAATTAATGCAAGTCTGCAAATATATCACTAGCAAATTATTGACTACTTTTACCCTAAGTCAAGATATTCTACTTTGTAATCTCCCTATCACAAGTATAAATAACTTTTATATGTTTAATGTGATTGTGATGCTGTCTGGGTATTGGACGAAAGTTGCATAATATCAAGTCATCGATAATAGATTAAGATGCCAAGAGTTATTGCAAATGATATTTATTACTTCATATGAGGGATAAAGTCCATATTTATATATTTTGTAAATGATATTCAGTATGACAGATCTTCTTTTCTGTTGTTTTTTGTTTGTTGATCAATTTCTCATTCTCCATGACTGACTGACTACCTTGATGATAGGTGACTGTACTACCTTCTTCTTGTTTACTCCTAATCGTTCACTTATTGAAAGGAAAATGGACAATCCTCAAGTTCTTGACTGTAAATAGGCCGCCATGCATCCATGTATGCGTGTCATAATGGTGGACGGACGGACACGGCTCAGCCAAAAAGTTCACTACCAGACTGGGCAGGGGCAGACCGGACCAGACCAGGCCAAACTAATTGCTCTCTTGCTTTCATGATTACCATAACAGATGACACCCTTTATCACCTAGCCCTACAATATTTCTCATAAAACGCTCTCTCTCCTGTCTTTTCATTTTGATTCTCGTCGCAGATGCGCTAACGCAGAACTCGCCGAGGCTGATCGACGACACGAAAGCTAAGAAGCTGGCGGCCGATCTCAAACGCTGCCCGTACTTTGAAACATGTGCAATGTATGGACTCAACGTAGAAAGGGTCTTCCAAGATGGTACGTATTACATTCTTATGTCTTTTCCAGGTTGATTCAACTTCCATTTATGCTTTAAATTCACCACTTAGAAAGCGACAGATGTTCATTCACGTTCAGGTAAATGCGCGAGAACAGGGACCATCCATTAATGTATAATACCAGTTCCATATGGTTTTCTTTAAAAATAAAAATATTAAAAATTACTTTCAAAATAGATGTACGGTATATGCATTTAGGTATACATTTTGTACATTTTCTTATTTGCATAGAGACATTGCTTTATGTTATTGTTTTAATCTATTTTCCTTTTTTTTTCAACTACAATAATAGTGTACATTTGCCATCTACATTGTGAAAGAAATACATTGTACATGGGCAGGTAGTGAGAAATCAAAATGAGAGGGAGGGACACTGGATTCAAATCTGACATCCTACAAAAGGATGCATGTTTAGATGCACACAGGCACCATGAAAGATGAAGAGACGATTGCAGAGTGTGTGTTGATGATATCTTTCCCAGACACAGATGTATTAGCATACATAGACGCATCTGTGAATAGAGATGTCAGTAAGCGAACCCCAATCTTTCCCACACCAGTTAGCATCCATTACCACTTGCCAATATAACCCTTTTTTCCACATGTCACTCCTACCATTCATCCCAGTGACTGCAAATGTAATTCAGGAGCACTCTAATATAACGTGTTCAGACAGACAAAAGGAAATTTTATTCGAAACTCTTCAAGAAATATATGTTTTTTTCTCTTTTAGTGCCCCATATTATCGGGGTTGAGTTCGATAAAATACTAAAACAGGCGTTTTGCTATATACGACGTTTCTGTCTACAAAGTTCAGACTAGACCTTTTTTTAATACTAGCTATACCATGAATTATGGTAATCTGAATGCAGGGATAGAATGGAAGAGTTCTTCTTTGTGGTAATAGGATGGAATTCACATTATACCATTAGGGAGTGGTAAGGATAGTAGAAGTGAACTCTGAAAATGAAAAGTGCTGAGGTTAAGGAAAATGGCTAGTGAATTGGCTTTATAAAAAAGCAAGTTGAGAAGGACATTTGTTGATGTTAAATCTACCAACCAGATGACTTTATATCAGGACATGCATCATATGTGGATGTTGAATGTAAATATTACTCTATGATTTTAGACAAAGTAGTGATTGCTTCTTTATATCCACTATTTTCAAAATATGTTACCTTGTTGACATGTTTGCAAATTTGAAGATACAAATGAATATTAAAAAAGAACAAAATTGTCTGACAATTATTGACAAATTTCCCAAAAGGTAACTGTTTAGCAGACCAAAAGTCATGGTGAACTACATCCAAAATTACCATGAAGATGATGAAATGGATTCTTGAAATATTTTAATTAAAACTACTCACTAGAATCATTTTCTCCTTTAAAAAAAGAAGGTTCCAACATAGAATAGCTTTACAACATTCCACAGTAGTGATGTACACATGTGGATACAGGTTTGAAATTCATTCTTTGTGTAGTGAAACTGCTTTTAAAATTGTGATGCTTCAAGATTGGAGGCACATCTCTGTCTGTATTTCAAATATGATGCCGTTGTGAAACTGAAGACTGGATCAAATCAATGTTTAATATGATCAAGTCTCTCTCACAGTCACTTTGAGTAACCTGATAAATGGTTTCTCTCCCCCAAAGTATTCCTCTAAGTCTTCAATTTCATGACAAGGACATTGTAGGGAATATGAATAAGGGTACAGAAAGTGGAGAAAGAGAGACAGAGTGAGAGAGAGAGAGAGAGAGAGAGAGAGAGAGAGAGAGATGAAAGGGAACCGACTGATCATCCCACATTTCATACTCATTATATATCATACATTCATATGACTTTCATTATAAAATGGACAGGATAGTATTACACTTCTTCTGCTACAGGCTGTAATTGTAGAAAAAGAGAAGACAAACTCTAGGGTTAGTACACAAATGAAATTCCATTGGTTCAAATGAAGTAATATCATATATGTATGTTCATATTGTATGGCAGTGATGCAAGAGTGTGTCTTGATGTGAAGATCTCTTCAGAGATGGAATCGGGTTGAATAATTTGAGAAAAGAAAATCTAATTTTTTTATTTTAGTGTTGATGGGCCTGTACTGCCCTTGAACACCAGTAGTCATTGTGGAGTTGCTGAATGTTAATCATGTCTGTGCTCTCTTTTTCTTTATTTCAGCTGCCCAGTTAATAGTGGAGAAGAAGCACTATCACCCGATGGCCTCTCTCTCCAACTCAAGCAGCTCCCTCCCCAGCACCCCCCACTCGGTGCGTAGCAACCCCTTCCCAGGCACAGCCCCCTTCCCTGGTCCCAACACCCTCTCTGCCCCGAGCGCCAACCACTCCAACAGTCAGCACCATCATCACCAGCAGCAGCAGCAGCAAGCAGGAACCACTGGATCCATGGGCTCCAGGAAAGGTAGCAGAGACTCTATCAGGGAAGGATCACAAGGATCCAATCAAGGATCTGACAGAGGACCACTTCAGCCAAGCCCTAGCAGTACACCTAACTTCACAAGAAAGTCCAGGAGGAAATCAAATCTCTTCACAGTAAGTTCAAAGCAGTCATACCCATCTAATTCTCTGTCCCTGCCCTCTTTGGGGTCTGTCTCCATTAGTTGTCTCCCATGTAACAAAATATGACGTCAGATGAAGTACGAAACTATATTTACACATCCTTTAAGATGAGTATAGAGCAATGTGAACAGATCACTTCCCAGGGATATTGTTTATAGTTATTGGTATGGATTATGATAGCTTGACCCCAATTCTTTCTATTCTTACCTCTCTATTAACCATCCATGAAGCTTTGATCGATCTGGTCATCTGTCTTAGAGGATTAATGCCCCCAAGCCCAAGCTTCTAATCCCGATGGAAAACAACTCTCATTTTAATAACCACCGTATCCATCTCAGATGGACATCATCAAGTAGGCCAAGGGGGACCTGGCTTTTTTAATTTGGTATACCTCTTATCTTATGGCAGTCACATGTAGCAACTTTTCCGGGCAGAATAGTTGACTAAAATTTCATTACAATGTACAATGAAGACAAATCCAATTTCTTGTAGATGCTCAGAAAAAATGATGTGTTTGTATGAGAAAGAGGGACATTGAAGAAAGTTGTCAAGAAAGTGTTTTGAAATGCAATGCTGAGCAAAGAAGACAGATGTTTTCCAATCTGTCCAATTCATCTTCTCCTTGCATGAGCTTGCAACATGATCTTCTGAAAGTACCTACATTCCTACAAGATGTATCAAAATCTAGACAGAATGTGGAATTCTTGGCACCTTGTGAAAGTATTTTTGTGAATTGAAAATGTCTCTTTTGATTATGAATTGTTGCTTGTCAGTCGTAGTAGCAAAAGATCAGAATTTTGTAGAAAATCGGTTTCACAAAGTGATGGAGAAATTTTACTTCCTCCAATAAATGCCTTGGGATATATTGCTATATGTCACTGCTTTTAGATATTGGCTTAAGTATAGACTACAAGATATAGACAGGCTGTCTGCTTTTATCTTACTAAAAATGAGTTTCAGGATTACATGCCCCTCCCCCCCCCCCCCCCCAATCGTTTAAAAGGATTATTTATAAGTTGTTCTCTTTTTTGTGTATCTCTCTTCATCTCTGCCTCTTGTTGTGCAAGATTTATGTGTCGTTATAAAACTCATGAAAAGTCTTCATGATCATAGTGTGAATTGTTTAAATGGCATTGATCTTAGCACTTTATCACGATCAGCATCTTTGCCTCGCTCCTGTAATAAAATATCTTTTAAAACCCTTCATTTTTAATAACAATTTCATTGTCTTTTGAGTGACTCTGTCTTTATGATTCGCTCCAGATAAATGTCAAATGTGATTGTGCTAATATCATCTGTTTGGAGCCAGAAGGGTGGTATCTACATGCTGAAGGTTAACACCCTTCTCGTTCCAACAAATCATATCACGATCAGTTGTCCCTTCTTATTTTACATGAAGATTCTGAAATCAACCTTCCTCTCCTGTGCCTTCTTACTGCTTCTTTTGTTTTTCCATCTTTTGCATCTCTTTTCCCCAAAGGCTTCTTTTCACCTGCCCTACATAAAGGAACAATTCCCATTGCTTAGAATTCTGTATCATTCCTAGACTTAAATGTTTTTAAACATGCATCCTTCACTTTCCTTGCACAACTTCTAGGTAATATTTTAAACAAATGGTCAGTTTGGGAGATTTTCTTGCTTTGGGGGACAGTGTACATGTACATCAGGGAATGTGACATACAAGTTCAATTAATGAAACAGTCCCATCAGCACGGTGTAGTGCATTTACATTTCCTTTGCCAATATCTTCATTGTTTGCTCATCCTATTAGTCATCTCCAGTCAAGTGATATGTTTACCATTACATGATAGTGATTTTACTATTTCTAAGTTGACATTGAAGCAGAGTTGGACTCTTCATTAGTTCAGGAAAATTATTCATCAGCAAATTTGAGAGCTGTGTAAATATTGCTTCTACCAGACATGTTTTGACAAAGATGAACAATTATCTTCTAATCATTGTCCATCTATAAACTCATTACAAAATTTAGACAGGATTTATAAGGCATAGGATTTATAAGACATAGGATTTAAAAGACGTAGGATTTATAAGGCATAGGATTTATAAGTCATAGGATTTATAAGACATTTGTAGCTCCTTGCTCTAATCTGATTGCTTGATCTTAACTTGCTCCTGTAATGTCTGTAATGATTGGGTGATTGAATTGTTCATCTTTAATAGCTATCACTTTACAATTAGCAGTAGGTCTATGATATAATCCAATTTTATATGATTCATTGATATGATACTCCTTTTGCCAATGGCTTGATTCATATCAGGTACATTCTTTTATTTTCTTATTTATAATTGAGGAGTGATATGCATGCACTGTAATCCTCTCAAGGCTTAGACGTATACCTTTTTTTTATGCAGAATTTTGTTCTGATGTCAATAGATGGCAAGACATCAGCCAGTTCGTCTCCAAGTGTGTCTCCCGGTGTGTCTGTCTATGTAGCAGTGAGTGGCATGCAGGAATGGAATGAAAGGAACACTCCCCCCTCCCCGCCCCTCCCCCCTTTGTGTATCTGATCTATGCATGATTTTCTGTCCCCCTGTACCAGATCTACACGTACTTGGCTATTAATTCGGATGTGATGGCAACTAAGCATTTTTGTATGTTTCCATTAATGACAGATTGGAAATTAATTTGCTTATCTCCCTCTCCACCTCGCTTGCTCTTTCTCTCCCTCTTTCTCTCCCTCTCTCCCTCTTTCTCTCCCTCTCTCCCTCCCTCTCTTCCTCCCTCTCTCCCTCTCTCCCTCTCCTCCTAGAATGGTTCTTTTGTTCTTATGATAAGTAGAATTTCCATCAAAGGGTTGTTGCATGCAGCATGTATGGTCTATTGCAACGATCATTTTCAATTCATTTGTAGGATACACATTGCATCTGCCTTTTCCTGAGCATCGTAGTCTTTAAATCAGATCAATAAGTACTCAACAAGAATAGAACAAATATTTGATATAGCTTTAAACAGATGCCCCAAAAAATTATTTTACCAAACGTGATAAAATCATTCATTCTTTTTAATGTATTGTTCAGGAGAGACTCATACATATGGTCAATTTGTTATAGATCTACCCATCTATAGTATTACGTACTGAATCCGTTTATATCCAGGGAGGTCCTACTCACTTTCTAATCGGTACTGTATCATTTCATCAGCCTACTGATTGGAAGCAATGCCTTTCCACTTCCAGTTCTTTCCAGCCTCTGTATCTCACCATCTCTCCTAGTTCAATATATTACAATACTGTCCTTGTATGTGAATGGTTGGGGAAAAAGAAAGAGTTCTAAAAGAGGTAAAACTGATGTGACAGATTGTGAAAAAGCTGAACTTTTGAACTTGATTCTGAATGTGGCCTAGCTCCTAGCCTAGCTGTTGAGCTCCCAGAAGTGACTTGTTTGGTGATGTGGCATTCTGTATAAGTACTGTACAATGCCTGGAAGGGGCAGGTATCGCTATCAAACTAATATATTTAATACCCAATCCGAAGTGCTTATAGAATTTTCATGAATATCCCAGGAAACTTGGATTTGATAAACTCTGTGGGTGTCAATGTTTATCAAATTAAAAAAAAATCTTTTAACAAGACAGTTAACTTTCTATTACAGAAGATTTTGATGGGGTCACCATGCACTAGCACTACTTTAGGAAACATTTGCATCTTATCATTTAGGACATGTGTGCATGGGGATATGAAGATGTACAGATGTAGATTAAGGAATTCAGTTGTCTTGATCTGTATGTTAAGGGGATGCATCTCGTTGAAATGTGGTGTACATGTACATGTATGTTAAAAGTTAGATGTAGGAGCTCTGCAAGTGAGTCAAGGGTTTTAGCAAATACCAACCTGCCATCTAGAGAGGATGTTTGCATCTAGAAGACAGACAAGGAAAAGTGGTTTAACAGAATTAAATAAGCATTTGAGGTTCTCACTCTGAAGAGCTTCATAGCTCCATTGCCTCACAGTGTCCATCAACTGCAGTTTCTGCTTGAAGCTCCTACACTATTCTATCTGCTTAAAGCTCCTACACTATTCTATCTGCATGTTTAGAGCCAAATGAACGTTATGTCTGTGTTATATGGGTTAACACCGTTCTAGCTCGTGCACAGTTTATTTATAAGCTTCAATTAGGTGTTAGGCTATGCCAATCGTGATTTATTTTGATGGAATAGGGTTGCATTTTCATGGAAATGATTTTGTTTTAAGTAGCTCTTTCCATACATATTTTATACGGCAAGAGAATAGCTTTTACACTGCGATAGAATAATCTATATTCTATTTTCCTTTAAAATGATTCCTTATAGTACACTGCAGGGTTTTTTAAAGAAATAACACTGCACTGAAAATTATGAAATCAACCCATTATAATGTAAAATATTATTTGATTGGAATAAGTTGTTGCTGGTTGACCTACTTCACTTGTGGAGTTGAACGGTTCAATATATTTTTCATCATCTGTCCGCGTTATACAGCTTTATCTATTTTCATTTCCAAATCACTGAGTCTTATTCATTATGCAGATAGGGAAGCAGCGACACACTTTCTAGATTTGAACAGGATCTAACAGTATGAGGACAAGCAACTAATCCCTTGCGTGAACTCGCGTTAGTGAAATTAGTCATCGCACAAATCATTACAAATGGCAAGAGATTGAGAAAATGAGCGATTAAATCATTACAAATGGAAAGAGATTGAGAAATGAGCAATTAAATCATGGACTCGTAGGTTCTGCCTCATCTCACTAATACAGATTTGAATAATCATTGATTTGTGGCTGATTGCCCTGGTTGCCCTATCACTTAACTGAGAATTCAGAATAAGCCAGGAAGCAATCATGGAGGGATTGTGCTGTGATGAAAATTATCCTGAAAACAGAAGTTAAAAAGGATTTAATTTTACATTATATTAAATCTCATCTTTGTTTTGTCTTTATCCAATCTATCCTCACTTTATTTTGTTTGTTTGATTACTAGTATATATAGTTGCTTCAGTTTCTCTCTGTACGAGTAAAAAGAATATAATGAGAGCAGATTATGATAATTCTTTCCAAAAAATCAACTGGACAAGTCTTTTAATTTCTCGTAACAAAATTGTGTGAAATTATTAGGGTCCTTTTTAAACCAATGTTATATTCTATATAAAATTTGATAAAATAGTGTGTAGCTAAAAAAAACCTGTTCCTTTGTAAATTTTGAGTTCTTATAGTTCCATATTGTACACTATTATCTGGTACATGTAAATGTACAAATAAGAAACATGCGGATGTAACTTAGTGTGCAAGCTCATACTCTAATTTGAACACTTCACCACAATTTCTAAAGCCTTGAGCAGACCCTAGAACTGTCAGTTTCAGGCTGTGTTCAAGTTCAAGTTCAAGTTTTATTTCAATTCAAATCCATAAAAAACATATAAGATACAGATTATATACAATATAGAAAACACAAAACACACACAAAATGGAAACATGTCTACAAATATATCGGAATTATACAAAGTTAATCAGCAATAGAAATGAATTGGGGAAACTGCAAATAAAACCATAAGGTTCTGTCGAGGCAGCTCCCTGTTATTAAAATATACATATACAAGTTCCAACAATTGGCTATAAAAAATATAACAATAACAAAACAGTGTACAAAACATAGGAGACGTATTAACATGCAAATATTATTATAGATTTAAAAACAGATGAAGTATTTTTTTATTTTAGATTTAAAAGAGTTTAAGAAAGCAGTATCACGGATATCTCTGGGGAGAGAATTCCATATTTTCGGGCCAGTGTGTCTAAAAGTAAATAAAGAATTTGTTGATGGACATTTTTCAATAAAATAGTTATCAGGATTTCTAGTATTATAATTATGAACAGATTTTTTACATTTCATCATAGTGGTAAGATTAATCGGCAGTTTATCAGTTTTATGTTTAAAAACCATGAGTGATATACAATATTGATAAATATTTAAAAACTGTAGTTGTTGAAATAATGGTATTGAATGGGCCTTGAAATCAGACATAAGACATATTCTTACTATACGCTTTTGTAATATATGCAGTCGTTGTAATCTCGTTGGGTATGTGTTGCCCCATACAACATTACAATACATTAAATACGGTAAAACCATTGTATTATACAATAAAATCAAAATATTTTGTGGCAAGATATGACGTAATTTGCTGATGACACCAATATTTCTTGAAATTTTGTTTGAAATGGTAAGTATATGAGCATTCAATAATTACACCTAAAAAGCTAGTTGATTGCACTCGTTTTATCGGAACATCATTTATCTGTGTTAGCAGTGGCTAAACTACATAGACAATTGTAGTCTTATAGTGCAGAAACTAGTCCACTTAACAAGGCTGCAAACTAGGTGTAACCTAATGTGGAAAGTTTAAGGGATCGTTTAACAATGTTAAATCTGAGATACACGGTCCTACATGTTACCAGTGTCTGTGATATGGTGTAATATTGAAGCCCTAAAAAAATCGCGCTTCAAAATGGGTGTTTCCATTTACTGTACCACTTCTTTCTGATCTACCTGACACACTTTGATCTGACACACTTTTTTCCTATTCATTTTCTACACAGAGGCATTTTCATGAGACAGGTTCTGTGATTGGCTTTTTTGCTAGTAAATATTCATGATTATGCAAATTAGCATGATATGCAAAACAACTCGATTTCGGTAAAAATGTCAATTCAGCGCTATATCCGACGGCATGGCATGCGCATGCGCATACCGGTACCATGTGCAGAAACACTGTACAACTTCTACTAATGTACGGCTGAACTTCTAATTCTGATGCTACAAACAGACACATGTTGCATGATTAGGCTCCAGCAGGTCGATCAGCTGACCGGGGCGCGGAGCGGCTGCGGCCCGACAGCCGTGGCTAGCAGTCGTGCAGTAACATAATGGCTGCGATCACCTTCATTGGGGGAAAAATCAACCCCATCACCCCCTCAAAACATGGTCCTGAGAACAAATATACGTCCGTTTCATAACATTTCAATATTACCAAATCAACATGCATACCTCAGAAATTACAAAGCTGACTCATTATAAAATTTTCTCGCTCAAAGTGTCATTTTTCGCAAGACCAAAACAAAAGATATGAACTGTGCGATCTTAATAATTTGCATAATCATGAATATTCACTAGCAAAAAGGCCAATCACAGATCATTGCTCTTGAAAATGCCTCTGTGTAGAAAATGAATAGGAAAAAAGTGTGTCAGATTAAAGTGTGTCAGGTAGGTCAGAAAGAAGTGGTACAGTAAATGGAAACACCCCTTCAAAATGATCAAGAAGTGCCTCAAAAAAGTAAAAATCTTTGAGTGACCGGTTTTACCATACTCGTTTTCCCAATAGACTGTAGTGTTATGAAAACCGTTCAGCGAACGGTTTTCAAAATTTGTAATTCCAATCATTAATATCTTGATAATCAGACAGGCGATCGGCTTGTAAAAGTCATGGAGTTCCTGACTGACCGAAAGGTTTATAATTATCATTGCAGCATAAGCTAAATCAAGGATTATTTCTAAAGGATCTAAGACAAAGTTACCGGATCCCTTTAAATCTTTGGTACATTATAAAGTTCTAAGAATGAGAAGAAAATTATACTGGTACATTTATTCCCCGCAGAAACCCAGATACATCATACATGTATACAGCCAACCCTATGGAAGACATGCAGGGAGGAAATCAATATGACCCATTTTATTTTCACTGGATCAAGATTTCAGGCAAAGGCCAAGACGACAGGTGTTTTAGGAGTAGGGAATAGATCTGCAAAACGTTTACAATGTAAAAAGATTCAGCAAATTGTCCCTTTTTTTCCCATGTGATCTGAGACGATGGACCTAATCGCCAACCCAGATGGAATCGATAGTGTCAAAAGAGCAAACTGTTGGCTTGATCTGGTTACTACTAGCTTACTGCATGTTTGGCCTATTATTTGATCTACTTTTATGCATCATGGGAATGTTTGGTTTGATGAAGCCAAGCAGACTCTTCTCTTGCTCCTGAATGTTCATTCTCAGTCTTTGTGTGTATTTGATGTGTGATACTACTTATCCCAATGAATATATTATATTTTTTAATTTCGCTTTATATTTTATATATGTCATTGTGTTTTTGTTTTGTTTGGGATTGTTTTTGTGTATGTGTGTGTGTGTGTGTTTGCTTAACATTTATTGTGACAGCCAGCCTGCCAGAGATGTATTAGCTCATAATACAAATATAATGACTCCATTGAAGTCCTATCAGTGGGGAAAATGAAAAACAATAGATATAAAAATTCAACTGTCAGCAAACTAACAAATGATACATTTTTTGTTTGTTTTTGCAGCCCAACAAAGGCAAACCTCAGAACAATGAGACAAAGAATGGTGGTGGGGATAGCAGCTCTCTACCAAACCATCATCAGAGAGGTATCGGAAGTGGCAGGAGTATTCCAGTCAAGCAGGTAAAATACATTTGTAGTTTAGTTTATTTCATCAATATGACAGAAATACATCTTAACGGAGTGAGGACGATCATGTTAAGTGCACGCATGAAATACAGTCACCATTGAGAATGATATACATTATACATGTACATATAGTGCAGTCACACATTGTGTGATAATTTTAAGTCTTTGTTTTGAAACACCTGAATTATATTTTTCTCTCTGAAATTTAAAAATTAAAGAAACTAGACTCTTTAGATAAAACTAAAATTGTTGTGGATGTTTTCATCTTCATCAATCTCAGTTTTGACATGTTTTAAAGACACTGTCAAAAATTTTCTTCATGTATTATACTTGTACCCACCTTGTATATTTAAGTAAGTTTTACCATTGAATGAAATGTAGAAATGCAGCCCTATTTGGTGATGTTACCCTGTCCTGTCAATGACCTTTCTGGCTATTAATTATTCAAACAATTTTGACGTTCTTTGATATATTTCATGCGGCATTTAGTCTGCCTTGGTGTGTGAGGTTTGTCACCCTCTGTAGTTTGAATTGCAAGCCAAGAATTGATCAGAGGCCAATTGGGAAAATAAATGAAGCTGAACAGAACGATTCTAGTATTGTGGAATATTGCATTTATCCTACTTGTTGTTTGTTGATGATAAATTGGCCATATCATCACTGAATGTAGGAATATTTTTGAATGAATTCCTTTTTTTTGTTTGGAATCCCTTTTGTTTTTGCCATCATGGTTCCTTTTTTTTGGTTGCACAAGGTTGGCACCTCTGGGAATGCAAAAGAGGGTCATTTACACAGTAGCTGATCATGCAAACATGATGTAGTTTTATTTACTGTCCAGGCAGTGTGCATGGTATGGTGTCCACCAGTAAGCAAATACTGACCTGTCCACTCAGTTTTATTGGGTCAAGTGTGTGTGTGAGAATCATAAAACAGTCTGTATTTATAGATCAAGGAGGTGTTGAGTGTTGACAGAGAAAGCCACCAAGTAGTAGCACAACCAACTGAAAATATATCTCAGGATGCTATCCTTAAGTCTTTTTAGTTTAATATTTTATACAAAAATCATATACATGTATTTAGATAGAATCATCATATAACGAAAGGAGCGTACAGACAAGATAACATCATCTTATAAAGAAAATAGTTTTGTAGAGGTGAATTAACATGACAGCTGGCCATCATCAATACGTGCTCATGATAAGCCCTGCCCATTTAAATGATTTTTGTATACAATATAACGTTGAGGCTAATTTTGAAGAGCTCAAGAGTAGTAAGAGCAGTGGTCTTCAAAACCACCTTACAAGCATTGAATCTCTAAAATTTCTTCTAAAGAATAGTGCCAAAAAATAATGGGCCCCAATTGTCTTTTAGCTTCCAAAGCAAAATGTAAACCTAGAAAAGAGTTCATTTGAATCCAACAAAAAGTGAATAGTAGCCAACAAGAAAAAAGTAGTCCTGCATTTGCCAATGTTAGTTGGAGGCGATCCTTCTGCTTTCTTTTCTGTGGTTTTATTTTTACTGTTGGCACTTGTCAGAGCAATAACAATTTTTTTTATTTTTTATGTGAGGCCATGGGGAGGAGCTTTATAATGTCAGGTTAATCGAGTGCTGTGTATGAAAATATGAGTGAAAGACAACTTAAACCATCATTTGTTACATAAAACTATAATACACTTATGAAAGCCAAGAGACGCTGTGATTGAATTAAGGTGTCATTCATATCATCATGTAGCATTCACCTGGCAGTGTTTAGGCAGGTTTAAAACAGGTGGGAATTGAAAGGAGATTTAACATGATGTAAATTTGATGTGAATGATCTCAACAAAGTGCAACACTCTTCGATTTTGGTACAGTCATCGTCCTAGCAGATGAGGATATAGAAATATTCAGGCACTGTTTCCATTCAAAAGTGCAGAAGAACTGTGTGGTGTTTTTTTCTTCTTGTTATTTAATTTTTTGTATTGAAGAATTCCATTGGCTATAAATGATACACAATCCTTTCCCATAAAAAAATAAGAACATTAAAAACATTATTAAAGGAGTAAGAATACAAACTTGAAAGTCACATTTAGCTCCGTGATAAATCTGATACCACACTGCATGAACAGAGAAGGCACTGGGAGATTATTTCTTCTTCATGTGATTATGAAGATATTGAGAGTTTACACTCCTTGAAGCTTGTAATGCTTACACTTGCAACGATGCCTGTGTTGACAGTTTGCCTTTTCATTTCCATTTAAGTATTGGATTATGCTTAATAAAGACTTGTGTTTTGTTCAATGATGAACAGATATACATGTACATGTAAGTACAAGTTAGTTAGCATCCCATCAAAATGGGTTAATTTTGATAGCCGCATTTAAATGGGACGTCAGAGAACTTGTACGGTTTTGTGTAACACTGCTATACATGTATATGCAACAGTGTGCATTTCTGAATTGATTTATCCTTTTATTTTTGATTGATTCCTGCAGGGTTATCTGTACAAGAGGAGTAGCAAAGCATTAAACAAGGAGTGGAAGAAAAAGTATGTGACGCTTTGTGATGATGGCAGATTAACATACCACCCAAGCTTACATGTAAGTGTTCGTGTTTTTCTTTCAGTTGTAATCACAATTCACAATATAAAAGGATGGCAGTTATAACAAGGGAGGTATTTAATGTCTCCTCTATTATAAGACAGTGTTTCATTTAATATTTTGCCTCTTCTTGTTCAAAATTGTTATTGATTTTAAAAACAATGCTGTAAAATTGCATCTGCATTCTATCATGTATTAAAAAGAAATTTTATATTTATTGAATTTTATTTACGATGCAAGTTGATTGCTTTATTCAATTTTTTATGTTGACTTATATACTTTAGCAATGTCTCACTCAATAATCCTTTAGAAATGAAGGATATTTCGATATAAACTTGTTAAAAATTCCTATATGATAACTTATTTCTGCTAAAAATTCATTTATTTCTAGAAATTCTTTGTAAAGTAGATTTTTTTTTTTTTAATTGCACAATAAAAAATCACTTTGAAACTCCAATTATAATATTTACCAACCCACACATTTATCCATATGTAGGACTACATGGACGATGTGCATGGTAAGGAGATCCGTCTACTCAACACAACAGTGAAAGTACCTGGAAGAAGACCTCCCTTAGCTAGAGCAAACACTCAAACAGGATCAAATACATCATCATCAAACTCAGGGACCAATGGCATTGCTAACAACATGAAAGCCATGACAATATCAGGCCATGCTGGTAAGTTGATCTATCAATCTTTCTCTTCTTACAAGCTTGATCATCTATCCCTCATTCTCTCTGGCATCATCAGTAGCCCTCTCACCCTCTTCAATAAGGGTGTATTGAATTTCTTGAAATAAAAAGTATTCATTTTCTCATTGTGATTAAGATATATATATATACATATATGAGTGTAGAGGTATTTCCTGTACTCCCCTCCCCCCCCCCCTGCTTTTCACCCTTTTTTGATAGCGGTTCCACTTCCTTTTATTCATATTTTCTTTGCTCTGTCGATTCTTCATCTCTGTATCTTCTATCTTTGTGTATAGTTTAATCCCATCAGTTCTTGTATTGCATTTCTGTAATAGCTTTTATGGAGATATCACAACAGTTTCATGTGCATAGCAGAAAGGAGAGGAATTTCTCGTACTCAAGTTATTAAGGCTTGTTCAGATATATAACATGGTAAACCACCGCCAAAAAAACACTGCCTCTGTTTTTTTTACGTGTAAATGACTGTTTTTTTTACGTGTAAATGAATACCTACTGCAGGCAGCAAAGGTCCTGTGCTTATTAAGTGAGCTCTGTGTATAAAGATACAGAGATGTGAATTAAGCTATGACCATTTACGTCATCATGTTTCTTTTTTTAATGCCGCTTTTTTGCCACGTCATATCTGAACAAGGCTTTAAATATTTTCAATATTAGCACTCATCTATGAGGCAGATTGAGGCATGGGAAATCATATTTCAAATTGATATTTAGTTGAACAATGAACAACAATCAAGCACCATTTTGGTGAGAGGAGTGCAACAAGTCCATAGACTGTGCACAGTCAGTCACTGCATGCAAGACATTCGTGAAGCTTAACACATTCATGTAGCCTAAATGGCCAACCATATGCTGCATGTTTTAATGAGAGATCATCTGATAGCGAAGGATGCCCCAGGGTAGAAAGCCTGTCTGCAGATATGCAGATATAGTCAGGGAGAGGGGAATGGGGGAGACCGTTGGTGTTTGCTGTCTTATCCCTCATGCATCTGTTTAAAATGATGACAGTACAATTTTGATTGAGTGGAAATATACTTTATTTCTATTGGGATGGGGGGGGGGGGGGGGGGGGAGGTGATATGGACTATTCGAATGATGCTCATTGATGAGGAATAGCAATTTCAAAAAAAGGGGGGAGGGGGGGGGGTGTATTCCCTTAATCTTCTTAGCAACGTCACTGGCTGTCAGACCTGATGTTAGCTGCTTCATGCAACATTGATTATCTTAGAAGGTTGAAGATGAGTCAGTGTCAGAGGAATTGAGCTTTGCTCCTTCATGGAGATAAGGCGAAACCTTTACATTTATGAGAAACATGATCCTCATCTCTCTCTCTCTCTCTCTCTCTCTCTCTCTCACCCCTCTCTCTCTTTTATTTCTTTCTCTCTCTCCCTTTCTCTCTTTCTCTCGCCATCCATTTCTCTGTACCCTTTTCCCTCTCACGTCTGTCTCTCTCTGTCTCTCTCTCTCTCTCTTCTCCTGTTCATCATATCTGAAGGTAATGGTCTGTCATAAAATGACAACGTGGCCAATTTGAAAGGCTCCTTAAAGGTTGGGGGGAGGTTGGAGATGTTTTTATCATGATGAAGATAACCTTTCCTAATGTATGAATGAGAAAGGCCATATTAAGACAATAGGCACTCATGATGTATATCTACATTGTACTTGCACATTGGGATTTTGATATGAAGGTGAGATTCATCACTGATTGTTGCACTATACATGATATCTTTTACTATTTCTATTTTTGTATTTTTGATGGTAGTTAGAACATTGTCAAGTATGATATTTTCTGCTGCACTTTAAGAGGCGTCTCCAAGCTCAACTTTGCAACAAATCTCAAAACCTGTGCAATTACAAGTAGATATTACTTTTCCCCTTATACAGGGCCTGGTACTTATTCCAACCATGGACCTACTTCGTAGTAGGTCCATGTTCCAACCAAGCAGCTCTATCAAGAGATATGAGTAACCCTTTGTTATCACAGAGAGAAGTCCAAGAAGCTAAGACTAAGATCACTAACAGATGTTTGTTTTGTTTTGTTTGTTTGTTTTACAGGACCTGGCATTCATTCCAACCAAGCAGCTCTATCAAGAGATACAAGTAATCCTATGTTATCACAGAGAGAAGTCAATGAGGCCAAGGCTAAGTCTACATCACTGCCCAGAGATACCTGTTTCTCAGATGCTGTCGTCATCTCAAATTCATCCGTCATGCCAAGTAAGCCAGGACTCTTCATAACATTTTCCCAAAGATTTGTGAACAATTTTTGATTTATTCAGTAGGGAGAGATTTGTGACCATGGATACTATCTTGAAAACATTATCTCCATCCAAACTTCCCGAAACATGAATACGAAATGTACAGTGTTTAACATGCAAGTTTGGAAAGAAAGATAGGACCTTATTTGTAATTGTTCCGATCCTTGTTTATGTTTACAGGTAGACCCTTTCCAGGTATTTGGACAAGATAAGACCCTTATGTCTGATTTCAAAATTTGATTATCTTAATTTTAAATTTATAAAGGAGAATACAGGTACTGTTTCTTCATGAAACTTCATTCAAACTTTTTAAATGCTATAAAAAAATGGATATTCAACTAACACAATTTATAACTATATTCTGTCAGATACAAATTCTACAAACTTTCTCAAATTTTGAGATTATTTTAGAAAAGAAGGCGATGACAAAGACTTGGTATGTCACTCATTGAAGAATCCTGAATTTCTTAAGTTGAGTTACAGAGTTATTTTCAATCACATTCTTGACTGGGAATGAATTACTTCTGATACTTACGGGATTTCAAATATTTTACATTTCTTGTGTATTTTCTTTCAGGCATGTCGAATGGGGTAGATGCTCCTCTCTCCTTCCCTCAGATGGGTATGACGAGTAAAGATGGTCATGGGTCCAAGAAGAAACATAGAAGATTGAGAAGTTCAGGAGGAAATAAGAGCTTAGATCATCATCATTTAGAAGGTAAGATTTAGTCAAAGTGGCAAAGATACTTCCTTATGCCAAACATCAAAAACGCACAAACCTTTACAAATCTTGATGCAAATTAAATTCCATTAATACATTATTTATTAATAGTATGAAGAGTATGAATTTTAAAAAAATTATTATGAATACTGAATAAGATTTAGATGATCCTTAGATCCTTTTCTATCCACGTATAACCGTCTACTTTCTGTATTTTGGACAATGTACAAAACTCTTGCTGTTCCAGTACGACGTACAATCAGATTTGGTTAATGTGTAGAGCAGAAATCAAGCATTAATAAACGTTTATTTTTTTCTAAGTTCAGATAACAGAGGAGAATGCAAAAGTGTTTCTTACATGTTTTGGGGGGATTGGGTTTTGAATGCTAGAATGTATTAGGTTTTACATTTAATTTTTTGTGTCAATTATTGCAAAATTGTTTAACCTCTAAAATTAATGAGGACACAGATGATTCTTTACACTCAAACTAAGATCTGATTTTTGTTTGTTTTTTGTGTGGTTGTATTTCAGCAGAGAGTGAAGACTGTGAGTTTGTCATTGTATCATTAGACAACAGGCAATGGAATTTTGAGGCAACAAATTCAGAGGTAAGCTTTTCTATTCCGTTCAGGGTACTTACTGTGAAAGCATGAGAAAAGGCAGTTTATATAATATCTTTACTAACAATGTTTGCACTTCAAAATGGCTTAAACTTGTCTCAGGTTTATGTAATTGAGCAACAACTTGTGATAAAACAAACAATGTATTGCTGTATTGCTTGATCAAAAATGAGTAAACTGATAAAGATAAACAGAGAAATATGATGTTGTCTCTATGTCAGCAGAAAAGAAGTATTCATAAATTTGAGACAGTATTTTAAAAAATAAGAAGATACACATGTGAAGATTGATAAATCATAGTATAGTTTCAAAATGTGTTTCTATTGATGTGACACCATTAGTTTAAAAGTTCCTGTTCGTATGTCAAGGAAGCTGGTTATAAACTTGGCATGAGGATGATTGGATACTTGACTGTTTTCTTTCAAATCACATGCTCAAACAAAATGTGAATTACATCACGATGTCAGTTACAGAAAGTAACCCATTTTTGTGCCATATGCTATATATTTCTTTGAATAGGAGAGAGACGGATGGGTGGTAGCTGTGGAGCAGAGGATATTAGCATGTCTTCAGACCAACGAGAGTTCAAAGGGCAAATGTCAACTCTCCAATCTTGAACGAAGCGCCATCGTAGACACCATTAGGAAAGTCAGGGGCAACGGGTCGTGTGTCGACTGTGAGGCACAGAGTAAGTATCGTAGACACCATTAGGAAAGTCAGGGGCAATGGGTCGTGCGTCGACTGTGAGGCACAGAGTAAGTTTACCAAACCAGACAAAGAGGAAATGATATAGTAGTCCCTTCGGACCAAGATTATATTCTTCCCTTTCTACAGATTCAATCAATCTATGTGTTTTCACTATTTATTAAGTTGGTGATATTCATAATTTACTGTTCAAACATGCACAAGTAGTGTGCTTCAAGTGTTAGCAAACTTTCTCATTTAAAGCAACATGTTCAAAAAGATACTGTTTCTTTGTAAGAGTAAAAGGGACTAGCCACATTGGTTTATTCCTCAGGTATTTATCAAAACAATTCTTCATTTTCATTCAATCTACTTAACATAAAAAGAGATGGGTACAAGGTAACTTACTTGTAGTATGCTCCACAAGGTATTTTTATCAGACAAGTCAAAATTAATCATTTCATATTCAATTCAATTCAATTCAATTTTGGTTTATTAATATCAACATATACAATATATATTAGCAAGAAACTCTTATATAAAAAAAAAATTGTCCTAAAGGAAAGCTCTTTTTTTTTTATTCATGTTTTTATTGCACATCTTGAGTAAATTTGTATGGAAGGTTCTTTGATGTTCTATCCTATTTCTTTTCAGATCCTGACTGGTCGAGCTTAAATCTTGGTAGCTTAATGTGCATCGAATGTTCGGGTATTCACAGAAATCTGGGGTCACATATCTCCAGAGTGCGGTCGTTAACGTTAGACGAATGGCCGTAAGTACCACATTCATATGATCATGTAAAATTTATTTATTTTAAACTAGTTCATGCAAGCTCTATGGTAATTATAAAATGTCTTTATTTCTATGATATGAATGGAAATATTTTATGATTATAGATTTTATTTGAATTACAGTTCTGAAATTAGTATATGTAGATTTATCAGTGAAAAGATTCAGATATGTTATGTATGTGCTGAACATAGTATAATTGTGTTATACAATGTGGGAATAGAAATGTTATACAGCTTGTGTTTAATTATTTTTTTATTCTCTCAGAAAGAAAGAGAAATGTCTATTCATCACAAAGAAGAAAAAAAGAATGGATTTCTCTTACTTGCAAAAATTCAATGTAAATGGAATGTTATTAAGCATATGCTTTCCTCTTCTTTTCTTTTATTGACCACCAGACCTGAGTTAGCACAAGTGATGATGCTCTCTGGAAACGCACTGACAAACAGCGTCTTTGAAGTGTCGTTACACAATCACGTCAAACCTACAATCACGTCAGGCCGCGAAGAGAAGGAGAATTGGATAAGAGCCAAGTACGAGAGGAAAGAATTCATTGCACCCTACCCCTACCCCGAGAGGAACCTCGGCCAGCAGCTGATGGAAGCTGTTATCAGGGAAGACATAAGGGCTGTTATGCTCCTATTAGTTCATGCACAGGATGATGAAGTGAACTATCGCTATGGCGATGGAGATGGGAGGTCTGCTCTCCATCTTAGCTGTGCTATGGGTAACGTTGTCATCACGCAACTTCTCATCTGGGTAAGTCATCTTTTCGGATTCAAATATTCTTCCATTTCTTTCTTTGAAATTACAAATAAATAAACTTAATATTAGGTGCAGTCCAAGAAAAGGAAGTTAATTTCTGCCTTACACTGCATAGAACACTTACCTGGCTCTTAACCTTGTCTCATATTAACCTTGGACAGTTTACTTACAAGACCAATGTATACAAAAAGATTTTATGTAAAGATATGGAGAATTTTACACTTGGTCATTAAATATGAAGAAATTGTTTTTGAATAGTGAAATCATTCAACGAAGACATGGAATTAAAGTTATAGTTTATGTGAAAACTCAATAATGGCATCATGTCAGGAAATACTTCATTTACAGGCAGTTTGAATTGCTGTCATTTTTCTACTCAAAAGATAAAATCTTCCTAGTATCCTACCATTTTGATGTTTGTTAACTATTTTGTTCCCATTGTCACTTTATTATATTATTCATTAAATTATTCAATGGAATTTATTTTCATATTGTCTATGTTTATGTTGTAAAATAAATATGAAAGCAAAGAAAGTAAAACTGTCCCCACAATTTTCTTACTGCTATCCTTCCTCTCCAGTACAAACTCAACGTGAACATCACTGATGCTGATGGGAGGACAGCACTAGGGTACGCAAGGAGTGTAGGAGCTGATGACTGTGCTAAGGTGCTCATCATGAATGGTTGCCAAGACAATGAAGATTTGAACTCTAACATGAACAATAGCACGTTACTGAGAGTGCCCCCAGGCCCCGGGAGGGGGCATCATCTTCCAGGCGATAAGATGTCTAGTGTAATATAGGATAAGGGAACATCTGGAATCGAGAGCTTGTGATGTGTTTGGTCGTAAGATGGAGAGAATAAGAGACACGGGATGAAAGAGGGAGAATGAGAGGAAGGGAGAGAGGTAAGTGAGGGAAAGAGAGAGAGAGAGAGAGAGAGAGAGAGAGAGAGAGATGAAAGAGGAAGATAAAAAGAGAACAAGAGAGAGAGAGAGAGAGAGAGAGAAGAGGTAACAATATGATTCATTGATAATTATGAATATATAAATACATGTGGGACATGACTATAAGTGCTGAGACCCTTATCTTTGCAGCGTATATTACTGCAGTACATGAATGTGTCATTCAAATCAGGCTATAAGCCATATTATATCAATTGATGGATTAATGGAAACAATAATGGAAAGGATAATGGTAAGAACAGACCAGCAATCACCATTGTTATATGTTAGCAGTGTGTAAGATGGCTCGTGGCTAGTTAATCTGTTCTTTTCAGATCTCAGAAAATTGTTCTTTGAACTCCATTTTGGAAAAAGCTTTAGCAGATATCATTGTCTGATACTGTATTAGCAATCACTCTCAAGCTAATACATGTATTTCACTTATTGCAAAATGTTGATGGTTAATTAGTGAATGCATTGAAATATTGTTGCTACCCAGATTTGATCAGTTTTAGTGCTTTGTCATATTTCACTGAGGACGTATATCCGTTTCGGTCATTGTTCTCGTGGAGTTTCATTGCATTTAGGCTCATAATGGTCTTACACATATTACTACAGAGATGACATGATATAATATGTGTTAGAACTATCACGTTTCCACATCTTATGACATGTACTGTACTCGTTGATGAGGTATAGAATGTGACACTGCAGAAATAGTGTGAGATGTGTAGTTGGAGTACAACCAAAGCCCATTTACTGAGTGTGATAAGCAGCTTTGTGAGGTTCAGCTTTGCTTTAGAAAATCTCCTCAATTTCTTCATCAAGAAAACAAAATTGGGAATTTAAAAATGCTTTAAACAGTATTCATTTGATAAATCAAGTTGTGTTATTTATGATAGGATGAAGGATAATCCACCAAACTTGTTCTCTGTTGGAATGAAACGCATCCCTTTGTCAGAGCTAATAGGCTACGTGCATTTGATGCAACTCCTATGACATACATACCTTGCCAGGGATGAGTCCATGCAAAGACACTAAAGAGTTGGATGGTGTTCCTTCTAATAATTGTGCAATGATTTTTCGTATTTTCCTACTTGGTGTATAGAATCTTCTCTGTAAATTTATCTTTGTTAGTCCTTATTTTAGACCCACTAGTCAATTGTATAGCTTTATAGACTATTCTGATCATTAACATGTATACATACTTTATAAAATATGTAAAGTTCTTTAGATATAATACAGTCATACACTTTGTCCATAATGCATGTAGATATATCATACAAAAACATCATTAAAAACAGAAGCATTTTACATATCCATTTAACTGCTTTTTAGAATTTCTTACTATTCATAAATGTGTGGTCTTAATGATAAAAATCAAGAATTTTTTTTAAAAACATATGTGCAAATCAGGATGGAAGATTTTCCCTCAGTAAAAGTATGATTCTGTGGGGTTTTGATAATTCAGAGTATTGTAAATCTGACGCAAAATATCTGCAAGAATAACATTTATTTTCCTTCTCTTCTATGTTTTTGTCAGCTTGAGGCTTAAGAAAGAGCTTGGAATATATTATTAATTTGGTTAAATAATGCTGATGGTGCTTCATTTTCATACCAATTGTTTGTTAATGTTTTAGACTAGGATTTATCCCGCACTTGGCTGTTTAACTTTGGTTGTGATAAAGATTTATCCTGAACTATAGTTCTAACTATGAACACCTTTTCCCCTTGTTCAAGATAATCATGTGAATATGTGTTCCATTCCCCCAAAGAGGGATGCGACTTGCTTGAGGATGAAGGGGGAAAATCCTATGAATTTAAACATGAAATGCATTATCTTTGAAACCAAGACCCTGGGAAAATTTGCATATAACATAACTGGACAACAAAGACCACCCTAACCCCAGAATTCACAAAGACTATATATTATTTTGCAATATGAGGCTGGGAAGTTTTCTATTTTTCTTGTTTACATTTTTTCCTTACAATTAAATCATGTAGGATTTAGAGAGTATATGAAGGTGTTGTTGTAAAGTGTTTGTACTTTGTAGTGTGTTAGTTGATGGGTGAAGATGAGAGTACAGGTGTATGTGCATGGTGGTGTGCGTGATGGTGTGCAGCAAGTTTTTGAATGATGATTACGAGAGCCATCCAAGGATACCATAATTTCTTGCCATAAACTAAGTTGTGGTTCAGTAATTGAGAATAATGCAATGCAAATCATTTTGATATAAATGATATGATTAGATCATTGTTTGTATTTAAAGCCAGTGTACCATAGTAGTTTTATTAATGGGTGTTGGTTAACAGTGTCGGAATACACCAAATCTACATGTGGAAGTTGATTAATTGATAGACTAATGGTAGATTACAATGTATGCATAGTTCCTTTGGTTATTAAGATACTTATAATCAGAAACTGTATTCATAGTCATTTGATTCTATGAATATAAGGTGAATGGTATGATTATAAACCTGTTCTATTATTTAATGCCCTTTACATACCTGCCAACCATTCCTATTCAGAAGCAATGATTGCTGTGTTATGGCCTTCAAACTATTATTATGAACCCTAGATTGTACTCTTTATTCTGGAAAATTCACCATAAAACCATACAGAACACACTGTTTTTCTAATTTTGTTTTAGGAGATTCCTATTTTTGTTGTGGAAGGTTTGCAGGTATGTCTTTATTTTCCTCGGGACACATTCAAATAAGTTTATTCATCCGATTTGGGAAAAGTGTGTCGTACATGCTAAGTGTGCAGTGAGTGAGTTTTGTGCTATTCAAACAATGTTAACCAATACCTTTATCTTACATTATGATTGTAAATAGTCTATTCTTGTCCATGTGATATATTATCAAATCTATGTACATTTAAAGAAAAGAGGGTGTCAACAAATTCCAATCTCTTTGTAAATTATTTCATGTTTTCTTCTGTACATTGTAAATGTGATGCTCATGTCTAAAAGAAAAGTGTCTCTGTTGAAAATACAAGTCATTAACATGGTGAACTCCACAGTATTTACAGTTATAGAACTAGCTGATGACCAGACTTTGTAAGGTCAGTATCTACATCAACATTCAATTCAACTTTATTATCTCTACAAAAGTTTATGTACAGTGAGAAATTTCTTTCTATCTTGTAAAGAGTGACAAGGAGTTATGGAATTGTCTTTCATATTTGTAATGGGTTTGATTTTATTTTGTAATGTATTTGTACTATTATATTAGAGGGATGTTTTCTCTTTTTTCATAATTCCCACTAGAAATTCATTCATCTATGAAACACAATTCCATAACTTTCATATTTTGATTTATTGTCTCATTTCATTTCTAATAAAAAGCCTGTGTCTGGCTGTTATTTGAATGAAAGTTATGTATTTGTGAATGCAAACGAACTAACATGAATGGACGATATGAAATGGAGAAAAAAATAACTTTAATAAAAATGATGAAATAAATGATTAAATAAGTATATATTATTGAAATATTGACTCTGGTGGTAAATTTGAAATTCTGTTCAATTGATGCTTTGGTTAATTGGAGGGTATGTGTATTGGCTAAAGGTTGGCTAGTGTGGACAAAGGAAATTTGAACAATTTCTTGTACAATTCAAGCTGATGATGATGGTGATGATGATCAGGAAGAGGAGGAGGAGCAGGATGATGATGGTGATGATAATGACGGTGAGGATGGTGATGATGATTATAATAATGATAATGATGGTGAGGATGATGATTATAATGATAATGATGGTGAGGATGATGATTATAGTGATGATAATGATGGTGATTATAATGATGATAATGATGGTGATTATAATGATAATGATGGTGAGGATGATGATTATAATGATTATGATGGTGAGGATGATAATTATAATGATGGTGAGGATGATGATTATAATGATGGTGATTATAATGATAAAGATGGTGAGGATGATGATTATAATGATAATGATGGTGAGGATGATGATTATAATGATGATAATGATGATTATAATGATAATGATGGTGAGGATGATGATTATAATGATGGTGAGGATGATTATTATAATGATGATGATTATAATGATGATAATGATGATTATAATGATGGTGAGGATGATGATTATAATGATGATAATGATGATTATAATGATGGTGAGGATGATGATTATAATGATAATGATGGTGAGGATGATGATTATAATGATGATAATGATGATTATAATGATAATGATGGTGGTGAGGATGATGATTATAATGATGATAATGATGATTATAATGATGATGGTGAAGATGATGATTATAATGACGATTATAATGATAATGATGATTATAATGATGATTATAATGATGATGGTGAGGATGATGATTATAATGATGATTATAATGATAATGATGGTGGTGAGGATGATGATTATAATGATGGTGATTATAATGATGATGGTGAGGATGATGATTATAATGATGGTGAGGTTGGTGATGATGATAATGATGGTGAGGATGATGATTGTAATG
This sequence comes from Strongylocentrotus droebachiensis, assembly GCA_035222895.1. Taxonomy (NCBI): domain Eukaryota; kingdom Metazoa; phylum Echinodermata; class Echinoidea; order Camarodonta; family Strongylocentrotidae; genus Strongylocentrotus; species Strongylocentrotus droebachiensis. The sequence goes on from JAVYIG010000102.1 coordinate 808,846, forward strand.
ATGGTGAGAATGATGATTATAATGAAGATGATAATGATGATGACAATGTAGACGATGATGGTGATGTGGTAGTGGTGATGGTGGTGGTAAGGAAGTGTTGATAGATGTGATAGTACCAGTATTGATAGATTTGGGTTTTGACAAGAGCACAATCTGATCTCATTTTAATTTCTGCAAGTTTGTAAATCATTTAATGTCCACCGTCCAAATTTGTTCAGATTCAGCAGCTTGCTTCCAATAAAATGTCCATGAAATTATCCAGTCATTTTTCAACTCGGATCTTTATATAATAATGTTGGTCATCATGTCACACTGTGTGACATTTGAAATCTATGAAACATATCAATTCCATACAGAAATGAACATTCTTGTTAACAAATAGTTGTAACAGGTTAAGGAGAAAATACCTTTTATAGATAATATTTATAATATTCACTACCATATCTTCCCTCCTAAACAAAATTAGGAGTGAATATTAAAATGTGTATCCTTTTTCAATAAGGGCATCATAAATACAAAACTAGATATGTCTTTGAAATTGACACAAATCATTCTGAATACTCGTATAGCCAGTACAAAGAAAATTGGGAGGAAAATAACTCCATTTCATTTACATCATTCGAAAACATGATATTTTATAAAAATGTTTTAGATTTCAGGTGTAAAGGCAAGGACATTATAATTACATTATCATTTCTATCTAAATAATGAAAGTTTCAATCAAATAACTTGCCAGAAATGCTAGGCGAATTAAATAATGCTACAGTGCGCAACCTTTAGAAGTAACATGAATTCAATTTTATTAACAATATGCCTAAACGTTGATCACGAAGTATAAATATTTCATATCACATATTGTGCATTTACCTCTAAATAACATAATTTCATTAAGTTTCATATAATTCTATTTTTGTGTGCACCTTTCTGCGGAATATGATTATAGTCACGAGGTTTACATTTTTTCTTTGTATCCGCGTCCTTCTGTGTCACAATACCAATACAATTCTTGATAACAACTGATATCCGTTATCCACAAATATATACACAACTAATACAAAAACATAGTTAACACTCACTAAAACACCGATAGTACAAACATTTGTAAATATTTTAAATGAAACCTCACAGGATTTTTAAATCGAAAGTATCCATTTCTTTCTAGATCTTATCAATATACTCTCTAGCAACTCGATTAATCTTTAATGGCAGAGAAGTAGCAACATTTTCAAAATGGTAGATTAACACTTGACCTTATACATAATGTATTCAACCTTTATAATGTTTAAAGACTTGAGTTTTTAGAGTGTTTGTTTACTAATATAGGAAAGCATCTCTTTAGCTCACTGCCCAACCTTACTAATAATAAATATATGTGTAGGTCCAAGGCTGCACCATTATGTTACCGACTACATTAAATATTCTGTGTGTGTTCAGAGCCAGAAGGAGGTTAATGAGTTAACGCCTTTATGGCTTCAAAAAGACGTATTACACCTGATGATTATATTAAGTTGGTAATCATACGATACCTGGGACCACGCCCTGTGATCAGACCAAATGTCAAGAAGAGTGATAGTGGCGATGTTGATTAGGTTTCATGATACTGTTGTGTATACCAGGGACACAAAACAATAAGATACTTTAACCCCTAATACACTGTAAAAAATAATTTGTTCATTGGTAATTTTTACGTATTTTTTCCATGTAGAATTTACTTGTAAACATTAGTTTTGCCACTTACGCACTAAATTTAAGTCTTGCTAACTCAAACTTTCAATTTAGTAGAACATACGTGGAATATTTAAGTAAAATCAAATACATAAGAACTTTAAGTAATTTCAGCTTGTATTAATTTAGTGATTTTAACTCAAAATCAGAAATTATACGTATTACTCAAACAATTTATGTTGATTATTCTTATCTTTTTAAAGTAAGGACCGATGCAGTGCGTAATAGAAATATTTACATAATTTATGAATATTCATTAAGACCAAATTAAACTCTTTTTTAAATAAAACAATTCTTTTTTGTGGTTGAATGAAAATTTAAGGACTTTAAAACATTTACTAATTCATTTAACATGGCTAAGCAAAGACAAGACAATTTTTAATTGTTACCCAGTTCAAAACAAATCAAAACTTGATATTTCAGGAAATTGTCAACCAATTTTCCTTTTAAGATGCTACGATCAAGTATATATAAAATTTGGAGCCTTTCAATATGTGTCGAATTGAAGCGTATGTAATAGTTTGTGATGGTGGTAGATATATATATACGGTTAAATCTTAAATAGAAGTAGTGAATGATTAGTGGATGTTACTTGTTAGATTAGATGGGTACCAAATCGTGCAATATGTAATCCTATCATAGCTTTTTTTTAATTATCTAAAATGATTACAATACTTAAATTATTTACGTTAATGTAACTCGATTTAACTGAGTAAAAATTTATTCAGCAAAATAAGTAAATTCCACTTAAGATGCCGTAGGTAATATTTACTTAATAAAAATAAGGCAATTCTTTTCCTCAATTTTATTGAGTTATTTCGACTATTATTTTTTTACAGTGTAGTGTCAAAAGTTTACAGAAACACATACTATAACTACAACTCAATGAGACAAATTTATTCAAGTTTCTCTCATTCTCTTTCATTGATTTTCTTGATATATAACAGGATTCCATTGCTTCAAATGTCACATTCCATGAGCCTATTTCGAATTTCATTGAAAATATCTTATCGTGGTCTAACTATATTATGTACGAGAGGTTCAGTCACACCGCTAAACCGACTCCAAACCGATAAACTCTAAGTAAGTAATGTCATTTTGGTTCGGCCTACTGTCGGTACATGTCTGCTCCTTGGTGTGACTGATGTATTAAACATATTCAAGAATGGATGCAAAGATTGATATCATTTCCACTCATATGATTTGTGTTTATCGGCCAAAGAGTCGAAGAAGAAGGAGGAAAAGGTTGATGATATCAAGATAAAGGTTGAGTGCCGCAAAGATGTATTCCTCTGGTGATATGGAATACCGGTGCTTGCCACCGAGTAAAAGTTGAGTGTCGAATACAATGTACTGTCAGGGAGAAATGTAATCATAAATTACACTGAAATACTGTAAAGAATGTGGCAACTCGTTAAACATGTTTATATTTCTCCAATGAACTCTTTGAGTTAATATTTGACATTTATATTTTAAAACTTTTAAAAACAGCGCAAAACCCAATGTCTGGTTTAAATTTGAGCAGAATATCGGTAAAAATATTTAGTCATAGCTTTTGAAATTTAATTCTCGACTATTATTCTTTATAAAAAAGCATTTATTTTTGTATGAAAAGTCAAAAAGATTGCTCAGCTTTCGCTTCATATATACACAGTAAATAATACATTCTCCTTTTTATGACTTTAACATGTTCTTCGACGCTTACATAAAGTTCTGTGATATAATCGTTTATTACTACGGGATAGAAAAACAGATATTGTATACTTACCGCGCTGAATACAAATGCTCCCAATGCACAATAGAATGTGTACAGAATCTGAAAACAAAGTGAGTACGTGAAGAAATAAATAATCATGATTGTAATCCTTAGTAATAATGATGATATGGAAATCATATCCTAATTTATAGATATAAAACTCATACACAGTAATACAAAAGATTTTAATTTTAATTTGCCAAATACTTTACAACAGCAGCAATATAGCAGTCATTCTGGCTATCTCGAAAATATTTGTGACATTATCCTGCGACCATAATTTCCCATACGTTGCTTCCCCCCCCCCCCCCCCCCCTCCACGAAACTGAATTTACGGATAATGAATAAAAAAATGTTTTACTACACTTCTGTCTCTTTTTATAGTGGCCATATTTAAAGGGGTACACCCTAAAAACTGAAATGTTAAATCACCATTTAAAAGGGCCGAGGAGTGACCACTCTTTCAAAATGGTAGATTAACACTTTGAACATGCTGGATCCAACACTATAAAGGTCGAATCTAGCAGGTTAAAAGAAACAATCTGACATTTTTAAAGAGTAGTCACTCCTCGGCCCTTTTAAATTGACATTTAACATTTCAGTTTTTAGAGTGTACACATGGCCCATGCACCCCCTCCCTTTAAACCCGATTTGCAAACCCCAATTACACCCAAATTGCCCTTTCACAGTGTTTTTATTTTTATTGAGACCCTCCTTTTTTTAAATAAAATTTCGATCGACCTCTGGCAACCTGCCCAAGCCCACACTCTGTTGTAACACAAGAGCCATACTTCAACACAACCAAAGACGCACCCTTGGCAGTGAAGTTTTTCTCAGAAAATATGCCCCTTTTATTGAGAGTTTTCCTAATTATTATGATAAATCTTTTTACGTCAGATCGGAAGATCGCAGCAAAGAGTCCGAACATTAGAAGACTGATCAACAGCACGTACAGAAGACCAGCCATTAACGTGAAATCAATCTGATGAAAAGAGAATTACATTAAAAATGTCAAAACTTATTGAAAGGTCAAACATAAAATCAGATAAATAGACACACAGACAGATAGAAAGATAGTTAGATAAATAACTAATTAACTAAATAAATAAAAAACAGATAAATGAATAAATAAATAGAAATGAATAAATAGTAAGCAAATAAACAAATAAATAACTAAATGAATATATAAACGAGTAAGTAAATAAAATAATTAATTAATTAAATAACAAATAATAGTGAACAGAAGAGGTATGGAACATGATTACTTTTTGTACACGAATGCATATAATGTTATATTAGTATATGGAAAGAACAACAATTAACAACAACGACGACAATGACGACGACGAACCACAACAACAATAACAACATCATTAACAAAATAAAAAAACAAAAAAAGAGTAGTATGGAGTAACATCATGAATTCGTGTAAGCCAATGTGGTAATGTTGAGGTCATGCTGTCCTACCTTTGTTTGGAATGCGAACAGAGTCAGTGCAAGTGTGATGAGCTGTCAAAGAAAAACATATACAAGATTAAAACAAAAACAACACCATCAATTAAAAATCGTCGTGTGTACTTACACGACGAGACGTTAATTGTGTATTATTTTCTTCTCCTCAAAGTGCAATCCAACCCGTGTTATAACTTCATTGGTAATGAAGCAGAAAAATAAGAGAAACAGAATGGCGAAAGTCTGAAATAAACTGGACCAATAACAAGGGAGTTGTGAATGTTTGAAATATGAGATCATTAAATTCATGCCAATCCGAGTAAATTTTGCAATTTTGTCAGTGGACTTTGACGTTGTCATGGGACAACTCTCCCGGTTGTCATGTACAAAATCATTATAAATTTATCTCTTTCTTCGAAGTGCTATTAGGGCACAACTCAAAAAGCATTATGGGTAGCATATTATTAAAGGTCCTCGATAGAGAAAAGACCCTCCTGAATAATACGTTTTTTTAATGTAAATTCGAATAATGTTGTGTGTTGAAACAAATTGGAAGTATAGTCCGGCACGTCGCCACATGGACTTAACCGTCCAGTAAATAAAAAGCGCCCATACGTATATTACAACTTTTAAAGATTCCTAACTTTCTCATTTTTTGTCCGATATAATTCAAACTTTCATCAGTCTGCTTCTCTAATTGTTCTGCTTTCCCTTAGAGTAGTTGTCTCTTAAGGTAGGATTTTCCTTCAGTATTGTGCAAACAAATAATGTATCTTGTATTTCAACATTATAATTGGGGCTGTCGCCCGGTTTTCATACCTTGTGCAATCTCTAAAAATGTTTTTTCTTTTCTTTCTACAACTTATACAAACATATTAAAGAGACAACTTTTGAGATAATAATTTCTACCTTTCACAGAGAGCGTCTCGTCCCCGTATGTGCAAAATTGTTTTAATTGTTTCAAAAATTGATTGTATCATATCGTAATTTACAATCGAGATTATTGAATTTCCTGATCAATCTTAATAATTGTGTTGGATATACATGTATTATTATTTGTTCCTCTTATCATATTACCATTGTATAAGGAGTAGGCCTATTTTTATTATTTTTTATTCTGTATGATAATCGCCATCGATTTGTGTAAAATTTTAGTACGTTCCTGTGAAAGATTGTATTATGTAGCTGAATAAATGGACAAATAAAATAACCTGTGAAAAAAGGAACTTTGACCTATTCTTACTTTTGTTGCTCCCTAAGAACATTTAGGTGTATATACTCACAGCTGTAATGCCGATGGCCAAGAGAACTTCTGTACCATCATAATAGGTACAGGTCAGTCCAAGTAACACCCCTTCACATATCGTCTGGAAAAGAAAAACAAAAGGGAAGATAATAATAATAATAATAACGTTTTATTTACCCAGGGTAGCCACTTCAGTTATGAAACTGCTCTTCCAGCGCGCCCTGCATAACATAACATGTTATTACTACCCTTCTCCACACTTATATGCTGAGCGCCTAGCTAAAAGGCAGAATTGTTATAAGTCTTTGGTATGACTCGGCCGGGGTTCGAACCCACAACCTCCCGTTCATGAGGCGGCGCTCTAACCACTGAGCCACCATGCCCGGTTTAAACAAAGATGAAAAAAGAACACCAAAAAGAAAGAGAACAAGAACAAAAGAATGAAAAGAAAGAATAGAAAAAATGTGGCAACAAGTTGTAGATTATTGTCTTGCCGAAGGACGTATACTAAGTAAAGTGGCAGAGCCTCAAACCCCGTACTTTGTGATCGACCCCACCCCTCTTTCCTGCATTCTAGGGCACCGATTAATACTATAAGGCTGCTTGAAATAAAATCCGGACCTTCAAAATTTGGGATGGGGTTTGCGCCTGTCCTTTCCTAAGTTATTATGGACTATATAGGTCCGTCATTATTTGTCATAGCTTTATAATCTACAAAATAGACAAAGAGAGAAAATAAGGTGTATAAGTGCTATGTCGTTTCTTAATATACGCATGTGTTATTAGTGGAAAGTCTGCTGTAACTTCTAGTTGTGCCCAAGAAGGAAAATAACATCGAGTGTAATATCTTTATGGCATGAACTTAATTAAATTAAATTTCGGTTATCCTTGGTCTATACATTGCAGTGCTCGTTCTTTCTTTTCAATGATCAAAGTATACTTACAAATAGCATGAGACAGATGATGTTGATCGGGGAGCGTCTCCGCAGATCAGGGGTACATGCCAGAACAAAGATGAAGACGAAGGTCAGAGCACTACCAGTGAAGATAGGAAATATTTTGATATTTTAATTAACATTATCTGGTCATCGTAGTGATCAGAATGTATGTATTTATAATTGTATTAATTGAATGTGGAATACATAAACCTTGAATCATAGTAATCAATAACAAAAAATACTGTTCTTTAAAGCATTAATTACGTAAATGAAAAGAGATCCTATACTTAAAAGCTATGCTTGTTGCGAGTAGGTTCACTGAATCATATATATAAAGCACAAAAACCAGATTAAGTATACACTAGAATGTGAAAAAAGATAAATAAAACAAAATACAACTTGTTACGACTAAAAGTTGAGGAGAGAGATAAAGAGAGGGGGGCGAGATAGAAAAAGGATAGATACATGGATAAATAGTTGTGTATAGATAGGCGGGTAGATGGAGAGAGAGAGAGAGAGAGAGAGAGAGAGCGCGAGAGAGAGAGAGAGAGAGAGAGAGAAGTATAACATGTATAATGTCAAATTCATGTACTTACAAAGCAGTCCAAAATATCCAGTAATTTTGCTGAGCGTATTCCTTGACCTCATCACTGTACAGGGGGGATTTAATGACAATACCACAGTATATGTGTGAAATTAAAACTTGAATGTACTATGTCCCTTTTGCAGCCAACCTCAAATGCTGTAGAACTTTGCAGGAATTATGAATATGTCATGTATGTCCTATCTGTGAAATTTAAACGTTCGCAGCTAGTGTCCTCATATTCAAATTATGCAAGGAAACCCGTTTACTTGCTAGACTTCACTGTCAGACACTATTGAGTGACTGACTGACTTTTTTTCTTCTTTGGTAATAACATACATGAAAAGAGTTGTAAAGGGTACATGAGCATTTGTCTACATCAATAACCCACTTCTTGTGATGGCCAAGATTAAACTGATTGAATCTTTGCGCAGCATAAAACGTATGACCATTCGGTACAATTGTCTGAAAATCAAGACTATTACTTTTGGGCTCTATAGCCCTAAAGTCAATTTGACAACTAATAGTCGTTATTTTCCCACTTGAAGACATTTTCAAGCCCCACCTCTTTTAGGGAAGTTCTAAATTAATATTATCTTTCAAATGCAGTTGGAATTTAACTTTTTCATTTTTTTGGCCTGCAAATGGGACATAGTACCTTTAAGTTTGTTGATTTTATCACTAAAACCGGCAGACGATTTTTATATAAAAATATGCGGTACATAAAAGTGTAAATGTAATGTCAACAAATCTTCTAACTGTGATATAAGTACATCTCCTAAATATACTGCATGTATATTATGTAAGTATTAAGGGAGTTAAAATGACAAATGGTAGAATCATTCATTAATCAGTATTATGATCAAATTGATACATCATTACTATCCATAGTCTAGTTGCAGACCAACAAAATATTTATCACCATCGTTATAATATGCTGCCGTTTGGTAAAGCATTTTTACTGTTGTTATTTCTATCATCAACCTATTTAGCACCATTTATCATCATAATGTTTTATAAATAATGTCGTAATATGCATGGGCCATGTGTACCCCTTTAAATATGGTCACTATAAAAAGAGACAGAAGTGTAGTAAAATGTTGAAAAATGCTATTGACTGCTATATTGCTGCTGTTGTAAAGTATTTGGCAAATTAAAAGTAAAATCTTTTGTATTACTGTGTAGTAGTTTTATATCTATATAATTAGGATATGATTTCATAATCTTTCATCATCTTTTTGGGGGTGCTGTTCTTGGTTTTACTACAAATTAAACATTAAAAAAGCTTACACTAAGATAAATATGCACATTATTCCAATTGTGACGGCCAGTTGCAGAGTCAGTATTGCATAGACTTTCTTGATGAAGGCTAGAATCACGATCAGAAAAAGGAACGAAAGAAATATGATATCATAATTATTAGCAAATATGAAAACACAAAATAAAAGCATCTCTATTTCCTATGGCCCGTGTTCTACTAATTCAGCATGTTGAAGAGTGAAACCCAACGTGATCACAATCTTGATATAAATGCATAGTGGCTAATTGACTAGACTAGACTAGACTCGCCGTTTTTTTAAACCTGGCATCGGGTTTAGATTATTTGTAGAATAATGTTGTTTATATAATTATTTGCATTATTTCCATACAGATATCAAGATATTGTTTGAAAATTGAGTAATTTACATTCAATTACTCAGCGATATAGGTGATATAATCAGGAACGCTTCCAGAAAAATAACGAGGAGGGGAGGGGGAGGGGGGAAGGGGGCTTGAGGTTCGTGTCATCATTTTCTATATGACTTTGGTATTTTTGGGGGAGGGTTGAGCCCCCAATCCCCCTCTCCTAACATTGCTCAACGAAACTAGGAGTCAAACATATAATTATGATTTAGAGGTTTTGGAGAATACTTTATATTATTTCTATTACTAAACACTGTTGCAAATCACTACCGAAATGACAGCGTCCGGTAATTCAACAACGTAATTCATAACACTGTATTCCATCATTATCAATAAATTACAAAGTGTTTGAAGCCGAAGTACAATGTGCATGCATTTTGATGATAAGAATGCTATTTCAATCACCTAAAATGACCCATATTATCAACATCATACATCTTATTATGTCGACTGACTTCTTTAAAGCCCCTCTATAGTGTTAGGAGCCCAAAATTCACCAACAATTTGATGGCAAAATTTCACCTCAATTGTATCATAATGTAAAAGAAGATGTCATTTAAGACACATTTCTGCAAAGCTTTCCCCCAAAAAATGTGTTTTGAAGTCAAATATTGATAAAAGAATACATAATTTGGGTTTTCCATTGTACGGAAAAAAGAAAAAAAAATTGTATTCTATCATCATCATTCGACTTCAAGCACGTTTGTTTTGAACGTCCTTGCAGAAACGTGTCTTAAAGATACTATGTCCCTTTTGCAGCCAACATCAAATTCTGTAGAACTCTGCAGGAATTATAAATATGTCATGTACGTAATATCTGTGAAATTTAAACATTAGAAGTGTCCTTGTATTCAAATTTTACAAGGAAACCCGTTTACCTTCTATCACTGTCAGACACTATTGAGTGACTGACTGACATCTTTTTTTCTTTGGTAATGACATACATAATAGCTGTAAAAGGTACATGAGCATTAATGTTGTCTACATCAATAACCCACTACTTGTAATGGCCAAAATTAAAGTGATTGATTCTTTGTGCAGCACAAAACGTACGACCATTCGGTGAAAGGGTCTGAACATCAGACTGTTACTTAGGTGATTGCAATCACTTAAGTTTATTTTCCCACTGAAAGCCATTTTCAAGCCCGTTCGTTTTGAGGTAAGTTCTAAATTAGTATTGTCTTTCAAATGCCGTTGGAATTTAACCTTTACATTTTTTTTGGCCTGCAAATGGGACATAGTACCTTTACTTTAAATGACATCCTCTTTCAGATTATGATACAATAATTTAAGTGAAATTTTGCCATCAAATTATTGGGGCTCCCAACACTTTAGAGAAGTAGAGACAAGTCAGTCACGTGATCATCAACGAGACCGACACCTGATCGACAATCTCATACTGTCTCATAGACCGAAGAAGCGTGTTGGTTATCTGTCGGTCTGGCTGGCTGTGGTGTGATAGGGGAATTGGCCATTACATCAAATACCCCCTTTTTAAGTTTGCGAGTTTACCATTCTGTTTTCAAGAATGCATGAATAATTATCGTCATTGGCTTGAATTTGGCGAAATCATTTCTAACAAAAAAGTTAGGATGGGGGTAAGATGGTTGATTTCCGGCCATGATTAAACAGAGAAGGGCATGATCAAAATAATATCCCCACAAATTGACTGACCCTATATATAGGCAGCTTTCGGGTCTTATCAAAAAGCAAATGTTGACCAATTACTGTTTCAAATATAAACAGGAACTTATTTGTGTCCATTCGACCACGCATTAGCATGAAGATTTGTTTTTTAAATACAGAAAAATGTAAGGGGAATTAATGAATGTTTTAAACCGACTAAGATAAGGAGCTGACAAAATCAAAATTCACAAGCCTATTGGCTAATATACCAATAAAACACGAATTGTGTATACTGTATTTAATATATGGCTATAAGTAGATACAGAGTTGTTTTATCTTACCGTGCCGTATCTCCTTCTCCACAAAATCAAAGTTGTCTTCTCCATACTCGGAATCAGCCATGTTTACCTCGAATTAGCTGGTGGAGAAAAAACAAAATACATGTCATTTGGCTTTCTAGGCCTATTTTACGTATGCATTTTTTTTTGTCGTAACCTTATTTAGGGGATACGAGACAATGAATAATCATTATGAAAATAGTAAATGTGTTATTTATCTCGCAAAGATATCCAGATGTAGGTCTAAGAAGCAAATTGTACGAAATATTGAATTAATAACAAAATGATAATATTCAAATGTCAATTTATAGAGTCTACATATATTTAAATCATTAATATAACGATATAGAAGTACTTTTAAACTTACAAAAACGCAGTATCCTATATCCAGCACCACGTTGTTTCACTACAGTCTTGTATAAAGATAATAGCAATCATACCCAAACTGCTTAAAATCCAACCATATGTATTCCATCCACAAAAAACCGCGCCCGGTTAGTAAAGGCTATCTTTCGCAAACACGTCATGAGATTTATCATTAACCAAATCTAACTTGAGATACAAAGTCCTCCTTTTGCATAATTGAATAGCATGTACTAGGTGCACTGTGTGCGAGGGTGCGGCAAGTGTATGTTTTCAAACCATTTTAATTTTCATCTCGATTGATACAAAGCATAACAGCCAGCCTCGACATGATCTGATTAATTGATCTGATCAAAGGCCTAATAATAATTATCATTTTCATGATTACGGTTTCACGGAATACAACCCGCTTCTTTCCTACGTGACAAAACAAAGTTCGTTTAGTTAAACATTAACTAGTCAAACATTCCGGATTGAACCATGGACATAATTTGGAGATGAACTTGACACAGTTAAACAAAACGCACAGAATAAGCTTGATTAAGAGGGTTTAGAATTTTTAACTATTGCAAGGAGGGAGAAGGGGGGGGGGGGTACTAACAGAAAGGGGTACCTACAAAGGGAACCTCAAAGTGAAAATATGCCATTTTTAGACATTATACCCCTACATCGTCATTACATTATCACAGGCTGCATTATCAGGGATGATTTCAATGTTTGTTTCTCTCTTTACATTGTCCAAGATACTGCTCTAGCATTATACTTTGCAGTTTGGGTGTGATGAATGTATTTGTGAGGTGAGTGCGAAAAACTACATTTTATAATTAAAAGAGGAAAAAACACAATTCTAATGGGGAAGATTTAAAGGGGGCACTTATAAGAATAAAAAGGGGCACTCTTCAAAATATAAGGGACACCTCCCAGATTTGAAAAGAGGCAAATATAAGAGTTGGATGGGCACTTATCAGAGGTAGTAAAGGGCACTTCTTGTACCTGAAAAGGGGCACTCACCCAGGATTAATAGGGGCAATTGTGAGAATAAAAAGGGGCACTTAGTACAAAGGAAATTGGCACTTTACGTAATAGAGGTATTTATCAGACGTGTCACGTGTGAGTATATAGGAGCATTTATGAGAAGGGGAAAGGGTACTTATTAGAAAGAAAGGGGCGTGTCAAAATAAAAGGGGCAATTATCAGAGGTGACAAGAGGCACTCATCAAATATAAAACTTATCTGAAGAGGAAGGGGCACTTATTACAAAAGAAAAGGGCACTTGATAAAGTAAAATGGGCACCTCTCACATTCGAATAGGGCAATTATCAGAGGTAAAGGGACACTAGTCTTATCGAGTTAGTATTAAAGAGGCACGTATAAGAATATGGAATAGACACATATTTGAAATAAAAAAGGGGCGCTTATCTGAAAAAAGGGGGCACCTTTCATATGTAAAAAGGGGCACTTTAGAGTTATTTGCCTGACTATAAATTTGGGGATTAGTCATTTTCCAACAAAGGAATACAAAAATTATAATTTACGAAAAAGTGAAGAAAAAAACCTGGAACAATTATTTATATTATTATTATTATCATTATTATTACTATTGTTATCATTATCATTACTATTGTTATCATTATTATCATTACTATTGTTATCAATATTATTACTAGTGTTATTATTATTCTTCTTATTATTATTATCTTCACTATTATTATTATTATTATTATAAGTAGTAGTAGTAGTAGTAGTAGTCAGGCGCGTAGCCACGGGGGGGGGGGGGGGGGCACGTGCCCCCCCCTAAAATTTCCAGGATCGGTTGAAATTTTGTAGACCCCTTTTTTTGACCTCGATCGATTACATGTATGTGCTCCCCCAAACATCAAACTCTGGCTACGCGCCTGGTAGTAGTAGTAGTAGTTCTAGACACTATTATCATTATTATCATATCTGATTGATACACGTCTGTAAAAACCCAATTACACACACGCACACTATTATCATATATTATCATTATCATTATTACCGGCATTATTATCCTCATCAACTATCCCTATAATGGGGTTCAGTCAAGTAAGAAGGGCCGCATCAAATTTGATAAATTTATGATAGCCGGTTGGTTTGTTTGTTTAACCGGACTGCTAAGAAAGCATACATGTGTATGCTTGAAGGCCTGGAACTTATGATTAATACTCTTTTAAGCTCTCATGAATCAATTTCGTAACCAGGTAATCTTTTTCAAGAGGGAACGTGTTGTAGGTAGAAGCCAACTTCTAGTACAGCTTTCAGATGATAGAGGCATCCAGTTATTGGCGCGCGCAATTCAAAGTGCGGGAGAATCATTTCCGGTTTTACTATTGAAACAGAATTCTGCCTCCACACTTCATACTACTTGTTTTCAGTATGGCGCTCTTAGAAATGTGTGATCAGATGTTCGGAACAAGAATTCTTTATGACGTCTTAAAGATTTCAAAGGAAGCCTCAGCAAGTGAAGGTAAGATGTAAATAAACTAACGATTACGGTATCCGTTCACGCGAAGTTAGACTTAAAGAAATATGACATTGTCCCACATATTGATATATATGTCAGTATTAAAGACAGTAGTTTTGTGTATGAATGGATGTTAACTGAACTTCTACTTCTATTCTGCTACTTGTCAAAGCCTGTTCAGCATCTAGACAAGGGTGATCTTCTGCCGACGGTGGACGGCTTGTGTGAATTTGTGCCGAAATATATACATGTTTATGGTGTAAGTAGAGTAAAGGAGCCGTAGGCGGTAAACTACCAGCTCCAGTTTTCGGCCGATCCATTGGATGCATGGTAAAATCCCTTTAAAATACATCGCATAATAGCATATCACATATCCCACACATACCATACCATGCCAGAGTCACTGAAGAACCACATTTGCAATGGAAAATATATCCTAAAATATCACATTTTAGCGATGTAATTGGCGGTCCCGCTACCCAAATCTGAAAAATCAAGTTTCTTACGCGTGTATGTAAGAAATATGGGTACCATAAAATGAGCTTTATTTCAAGTATTTTTCAGATTTAGAGCCCGATTTTGTGTTAGTCGCAAGCTCAAAAGTATCTCATCGCATGTATTAAATCAATGCAGCCGGACCCCGCCACGCACACACGATATGTCTGTCTAATTCAGATTCCAACTTCCGATCACCGCTGTGCCTGTCTTCGACCAGGCGAGCACCTGGGAGCTCCGGCGTGGGATACCTGCTCCGCCCGCTTGTGCTATACATCAGCGCGAAACGCACGGCGCGCGCGAGCGCTTCCTATTGACTTTGTACATGCGGTCGTAAACTGAATCGCTAGGTCGATAACTGGCTCCAAAACAGTGAAAATTGATATTAGTGTCATGGCAATTCGTGATTTTTTTCTGGGATTCTTTTTTTGTTTAAATAATAATAATATTTGTTTCATGATTTGAACAAGAAATGATAATAAATAGGAAGTAAAGAGTCCAAAAAATAGGATTTTGTCTTAAGTGGCCGAAAACCGGCTCCTTTACTCTAGGCCTTAAATGATAAAAATAATGATGATGCTGTGACTATTCGCAGCTGATGGCTTCCTTGAACTGCTTCAATGTGGGCAGCTCAATGATATTTGTAGGAAGCTCATCCAAGTCTTTCATGGTGCGAGGAAAGAAGCTGTATTTGTAAGAATCGGAGGATGTACCAAGTCTGGTGAAACGAAGATGATGTTGACTTCTTGTAGCTCTGCCTTTCTGTGAGATGTAATCTGGAAGAGGGATGGCTATCTGGTGGTGGAGGATCTTGTACATCATGGCTGTGATTCCAGTCGTCGCTCTTGTAGAGTTGGGAGTCCGATGTTCAATCGCATAGCCGTGACGCTGTCTTCTCGGCTGTGATTCCCTGTGATGAAGCGTATCCCCCTCCTCTGAACTTTCTCAAGGCTATCTATCAGGTTTTGCCGATATGGATCCCATATAGCTACCCCATATTCTAGTTGTGATCTGACTAGTGTTGTGTATGCCTGTTTCTTGATGGCAGATGAGCATAGGCTGAGGTTTCTTCGAATGAATCCAAGTGTTCTGTTGGCTTTGGCTGCGACTGCCTTGATGTGATGTTTCCAGCTAAGTTTTTCATGGATCTCCATCCCCAAGTAGGACTGGCTGGAAACAGCGGCGAGCAACTCATCTCCCATGGTGTAGTTAAGGATGATAGGTTTCTGCTTGCGATGAATTCTCATGCTGTAGCACTTTTTCGCATTGAATAGCATCTGCCACTTTTCAGTCCATTTGTGCAGCTTTTGAAGGTCTTTCTGTAGATCCTGGGCATCCTCATCTTTGTTGATCTTTCTGAACAGGAGGCAATCATCGGCAAAGAGCTTGATGGTTGAGCTAATGTCCTCTCCAATATCATTGATGTAAAGTAGGAACATCAGTGGCCCTAAAACTGTCCCCTGCGGCACCCCTGATTCAACATCTATGGTTTCCGATGCTGCTCCATCAACAACTACTCGTTGTGTCCTTGCAGTCAGCCAGGTCTTTATCCAGTTCTTGGTGTTGTCTCGGATGCCGTAGTAATCTATTTTCCCCAGTAAGCGCTGATGTGGTACCGTGTCGAAAGCTTTGGAGAAGTCGAGTATCAGCATGTCAATCTGGTGGTGAAGATGAAGTTCACAATTATTTGAAATCAGTTGTAAAGCTATCTGTGAATCCATGTAAGCCCCAAGAGTGAGACAAGTAAGAAAGTAATGCTGTTGAGCTCTAATGCACTTTCGCACTGGGAGCCAAAGTCACACACTGTGATGACAGTCACATTGTGACTGTCAATCATTGATGTCGCATCGCATTGTCCTTGTCGCACAAAAAGAGCTCACATTTTAATTCTTGTTTTCTCTTTACAGTGAAGAAAGCTTACTACAAACAGTCATTGAAGGTCCATCCTGACCGGGCAGCTGAAGAGGATAAGGAAGACGCAACGGTCAAGTTCCAAACATTGTCCAGAGTCTACACTGTCCTTTCAGACAAAGCTAGGAGAAATCTTTATGATGAGACAGGTTAGGATCTTTATTATAATAATGATAGTAACATTTTTATTAAAAAGATAATTGGTACTACAAAATCAGAGAATAGCGTTAAAAAGAGCCATACTAATGCTCTTTGACTCGCACTCATCAAAGTAAAACACAAGAATGAAACAGAAAGCCGAAATCGATCAATATAAACAGAAACTAAAAGAAACAAGGCGTAAATATAACAAGCGCTGATTGGCTGTCTAAGGTAACGGTAAATAGGCTTATTGCCAGCCGGTTATACCGGGATAGTCGCTAAAATAATACGAGCATCCGAATTCAGTTGACCGACTTGCTTCTATGCAGAAAGAAAGTGTTTGTCCGGATGCTCGTATTATTTTAGCGATTATCCCGGTATAACCGGCTGGCAATAAGCCTATTTACCGTTACTTTAGACAGCCAATCAGCGCTCGTTATATTCGTGCCTATTGATTGATTTTGGCTTTCTGTTTCATTCTTGCGTTTTACTCTGATGAGTGCAAGTCAAAAAGCTTTAGTATTGCTCTTTTTAACGCTATTCTAACATTTTTATTGCTTAATAATAATACTAATGTTTCTAAGTGCTATTATTACCTTGGCATTTGAGGAATTCCCTTCTACTGAGTACCCATTTACTACACTTGGCTGGGAGGAGTGCAGCATGGCACACTCGTTCACAGCACTACACAACAGTACGAAAATACTTTACCCAGAGGACTGTACTTGCACTGGAAGAAGAAGAAGAGTGGTAATTTGTAGATTAATGTTGTGCCAAAGGACATTAATACTACTGTGGCTGTGGATTTGATTGCAAATCATGTAATCCACTATGTTTTTAGGTTTTCTTATGCTAATAAGCCACTTCAGAGATGACATCTGTGAATTGGCAGATAAAGGTCATTTGTACAAATCTTGAAAGTTCTTGAAAGTTATGTCATCATTCTTCATTTATGCACCAGCAGTACATTCTATGATACAAATGGAAGTATTCTTTACAGGAGGGCAAACAAAGGATATTCCTACTCCTCTTTGGCAGTGATTGTTCAAAAAAGCAAAAGTGGGACGTCTCCATGTGTAAAAAGATCTGTGAATATTTGAGGGTCATTTGTGCAAGTGCTATTGGTTTTTAAAATTTGCATATGTGTGCACTCAAGTTTAGTACCATTAATCCTATACATTTCCTTTCTCTGGATGCCTTTAAAAGGGCATTGAAGGAAGCGTCCAACTGATGGCAGCACATCGCTGTCCACGTTTTTAACAGCACATCACTGTATATATATATATATTTTGCACCTGGATTGAGGCCTACACACATTTTGGACATGGCACACACCACACTGCAGTGCGTAATCTTCGTTGTATGAAGTAGCATTTACCGAGGAAGAAAAAGAAGAATTGGATGAGTCAATCAAATATTTATATTGGCTCATTTCAATGTAGTAGTAGATTGTTTAGCACAGGGGCTAATTCTGCTAAAAGGTCCTCAAGCTATTTTGAGGGTCCAAATGAATGATATTTAAAACCTTCCAGTTCCAACCCATTATAACTTCAAAAATTGATGATAAAGTAGAAACATTGCTGGATGACTTATCTATTGGTAGTGAGATATGTTAAGGATCGATCATTTCCCATCATGCACTCAAATTTATTGACCTTTGTTTCAGGTGAGGTCGATGATGAGATAGATACAGACCAGCAGAAGGATTGGGATGCTTACTGGAGAATTCTCTTTAAGAAGGTCGAGGTGAAGGACATTCAAGAATTCAAAGAGAAATACATAGGTAAGTAAGATGTAGGCCCTAGTATTTTCTCTATCTCTCTCTCTCTCTATCTTCTTTCTCTCTCTCTCTCTCTCTCTCTCTCTCTCTCTCTCTCTCTCTCTCTATCTCTCTCTCTCTTTCTTCTTTCTCTCTCTCTCTCTCTCTTTTCTCTCTCCCTCTCTCTCTCTCTTTTCTCTCTCCCTCTATCTCTCCCTCCCCCATCTCTATCTCTATCTCTCTCTCTCTCTATCTCTCTCTCTCTCTTTCTTCTTTCTCTCTCTCTCTCTTTTCTCTCTCCCTCTCTCTCTCTCTTTTCTCTCTCCCTCTATCTCTCCCTCCCCCATCTCTATCTCCCCCTCTTTGTCTTTCTCTCCCCCATCTCTATCTCTATCTCTCTCTCTCTCTGTCTCTCTGTTTTTCTGTCTCTCTCTTCGCTACAATGTACCCCATTTACACAATTGAGATCAATACCAAATGGACAACAGACCAAATATAAAAATGCATAATCTTAAATGGCCTGAAATCAATTGGTTTGGAGGCAGTGTGACTGTACACATGTATAAGATTTGTAGAATAAATCAACTCGGCTCTTACTCGATTATGGTTGGTTACTCTTCCAAACTATAACATCAAATGATATTGTTAATAATTTAATTTTGTGTAGCACATAACACTGAACACCTCCTAGAATTTTTGGATATTGCCATTGTGGTTTTACATTTTGCGGCTTGGTTCATAATGCATTACAACCCATACACCTGGGTCAAGTTGTTCAAATGTAGAGTAGTGTACTACCAAAAGATTTTGGTGCTTTGCTTGGGCTTGTAGGGCAAATAAAGAAATCATTATTGAGATATAGCATTGAAACCATCAAAACATGAACAGTTCAGACAAATTAGAGACATCAATTGGAGGTATCCCTCTTATAGTAGCCTATCCGATAGGCGTCGGACTAAATGGCAAGTGTACTAATCGCGTTATGGAGGCTGACATCAGGGCGGGCGTCAGCCCGAGCGCCTATCATCACTGGTCAACTCATCATTATTCATATATGTGTATCGTATGTGTGACTAGCATATTCTCATGCATGATTCATAAGACTAGCCTTATTTGGTGATCGATCACTTTGATTCAACCAATCAAATATCATCTCCAGGTTCCTCATCGCTCATTGGCCTATTTTGGTCCATGCTACATAAATATTCATGAAAGAGCTTTACAGGGGGTTCGTAGATTTTCTACGAACGAAACATAGTACATAAAAGAAAATAAAACTTTTCGCATGCACCAGTGATGATAGGCGCTCGGGCTGACGCCCGCGCCGATGGTCACTCTCCATATAAACGCGATTAGTATACTTGTAAAGCCCGACGCTTATCGGATAGGCTACTCTTATAGGAGAAACGGCTCAGATAACAGTGGTTATTTATGGTAGCTCTATAACTACATGTATGTACATTATCTGCCTTTTTCTAATTATTGAAATACATTTGTAATAAGATGTGAATGCAATAGTTTGTTAACAGGGTCCTAGGGTGGAAGCATCCATTAATTGGAATACATTCTTGAATGGGTCTAGTTTGAATTAATGTTGATCATTTTATCTTCTAAGGCTGGTCACATAGCAACAATTTGACAACAATAGTGATAAAATTAGTCCATTCAGAAATGAACTGAATGCCTATTGGCTTAAATCGATGCGGAGCACCATACATTAAAAAAAAAGAATACTGATTTTAGGATTTTTATTAAAATGTGACCTAATAGTAAACAGTCGTCTTACAATCAAATGAAAAAATCTTTTGTATCTCCATTCTTGTTGTGAAATGGTATCTTACCATGCATTGTAGCCGTCTGTAAAATTAAATTAAATGTAATTTACCAGTTTATTGTAAAGTTATGATTGAAATGGATGAGATTAATTTTGGATAGATACAACTAGTTGTAACTTTTTATGTTACAGATCCCTGCTATTATGTTTCATATGAAGTATGAGGATTGTAACAAAGTACTTGGTTCTTAATTGTTGAATCACTTTCCTTTCTTGTGTATTTCAGGTTCAGCAGAAGAACTCAATGACTTGAAAGCAGCATATGTGGAGTATGAAGGTGACATGGATGAGATTCTGGATAATGTTATGTGCAGCACAGAGGAAGATGTGCCAAGGTTTACCAAGATCTTAAAGGGGCTCATCAAGAAAGGAGAGGTGCCCATGTTTGAAGAATTTGAGAAGGCCTCAAAAAAGAAACAGAAAGCTAGACAGAAAAGGGTAGGCTGAATCGGCTTTTTTGTGAAATAGGAAACAATTTATTTAATTTCTATGCACACACTGGCATAGAAAGTCATTACAATGTTATCATGAAGACGGAAAGAAGATATAAGTAGCTGAGATTGACCTTACTTGTCAACTCAATTCTCTTAGCGTTGAAAGTCCAGTTTATTACTGATAAGCCTTTTGATAAACATGAGGTGTTTTTACAGGTCAAAATATAGTTTAACTTATTAATGATAAATCATCTGATATCTTTCGGTAATAACTTTGGTACTGATGCTCTATAATAACTCTGTTAGTAATTCATTTGACAAATAATGCATGCAGTTCAAGGGGTGGTCTTGCACAATATTGTTCAGGAGAGTCTTTAATCACATACATTAGAGTTTGCAAAGTACTACTGCCGCAAGATAGAGAACTCAATCTATCCGCTTGACCAGGATAATAATTTTTATTTGTTTTGGAATAGCTGATTGCTTATAACTTTGTGGCTGATTTCCAAAGGATATAATTCAGGGATGAGATTCCTCCTCCGATTTTGAGATTTCAAGACCGAAATTTTTTTTTTTTTGTTTCCCTTCAGATTATTTATACTTATACGTTTCTTTGTTTTTGACCATGTTAGCTATATCTTTATTATGTTATTTACTATGTTAAGTTAGTCATTTTAGTAATATAAGATTTGTATATTTCTCTGTGTTGATTCCTTTTATGTGATTATATATATGCTTGTACAGCGCAAAGAGAAACTTATGTTTATTTTGCGCTATATAAATATTGTATTATTATTATTATTATTATTATCATTAATTGTACATCTAGCATTGAACTTACTACCTTAGCAGCATTTATTTCTCATCTGAACAATGTTATAGAGTCCCTTTAAGCAAGATGGGGTAACAAATATTTTCAAATTTAGCATTTAAATGCAAGGAAAACGTGTCGTTTCTGCGGAAAGGGGGCATGGCTTATGACCTGTACCGTTTAACCTACACACCATTCTCAAGTATATTCTGTATTCTTATATCTGTCTTCTCCTGCCTACAGGCAGCCCAAGAAGCTGAAGAAGCCAATGAGTTAGCTGAGGAGCTTGGGCTGAACGGTAGAGGGGCGTCCTCTGCTGGAGATGGTGATGATGCACTCAAGGCACTCATCTTAGGAAGGCAGAAGAGTCGAGAGCAGCAGATGGATGGTCTCTTTGCTAACCTAGAGGCTAAGTATTGCCAACCTAAGAAAGGAAAGAGCAAGAAACAGAAGAGATAATGTTTCTAGGATGCTTGCTTTCTGCAGAAATGAACTGTGATTGAACTTGGGACCTCTTAAGGTCTGGACTGTATCTGGAACGTCACTCTTTAGTATCACTCCACCCATGATATGTACTATCCTGTCATATTGTCTTGGTGTAAGAGATGCTTTGCCTCTAAGGTTTGTACCAGTATGCTACAGACTTCTAAAGCTGAATATAACTGTCTTTAATTTTTGTGTGCAAACATGTAATATGTGTTTCTGACCGACAGCATTTTAGTAGTAAAGCTGCAAATGAATCAACTTATTTGTTTGAAACAGATGTATGGTCGGGGGGGGGGGGGGGGGGGGGGTCCTTATGAGCCTAGTGTTTGTCTTGTAACTTCAGATGGTTTTTTATTTCAAACGATTTGTGAATTCATATGCTTGAATGCAATGATACCAACTCTGTATTTTTTTTCTCTCTCACTCTGTAAGGGTGTTGATATTTATTGATTGATGTTATATAAAATATAATAACAGGTGTTTGTTGGCTTAATCATTCTGTGGCACTAAGTTTGAGGTGTTTGCAACATTTCCAGTCATAAGATATTTATCTGTTATCTTGGAGCATCATGATCAAATAATCCAATGAAGTGTGTTCTGTAGATTGAGTTCTGATTCTTGAAGTTAAGTAGGTTTATTCCATTTAATAACTTATTTTGAATCAAACCTAATGCCTTGTACGTGAAGTCCTGTGTCACACAATACCAACCACAGTGAAGTGTGCCATAGATACAATGGTGGCAGTTAGCAGGATGGGCATGTACACTCCTAGTTGACTGTTGTATATTATGTGAACAAATTATGTACTACCAAAATGATTATTGGCAGAAGGATTTAGAACCTAAATGTTTCAGTATAAAAACTACTCTTTTGTGACCAAACCTAATACATAAATTTTGTACTTGTTCTACTTATCATACACTCTTACACCTTTAGGTTCGAGAGAAAAGATTAAACTGCATATTTTCGCTTGATTACAGCAACTGTATAGCTTTCTTGAATATAATTATCCAAGTTTCTTTTGTGAATGCAGTGTGAATAAGCATGCTTGACTAGTTTACAGGGCTGCTGACAAAGCCTCTGGATTTTGAAACCTTTTGAAAAGCATAAAGTTTGTTCCAAATTACGTTTCAATTGTGTATTCTACTGAAAAACAATTTTTGAGTTGCAAATTTTGCAAGTGGTACATTTTCATTTAAGATTCATGCAGCGAAATGGTTGAATTACAACTCTGAAACTTTGGGGTTTGTGAAGTTTCTCACTGCAAAAATGATTGTTGTTGACAATTTTGGCACGTTTTGTTTTCTTGATTGATGAAGCAAAGAGCTAGAGACTTGTACACTTGTCATACATAGAGTTATTTGAAAGTGCACCTGTATGGATTAAAGAATGATCAGAGAGTGGAAGGAGAAGGAAGGGAAGAATATTTATATATAGCTTGTAAATCACTTTCTTCTAGTAATCCAAATTGAACCCGACGAAACTATTAATAAATTTAAATATGAAAATGAGTCATTCAATGACTTCAGTTAATGAGGATTATGTGTTGTATATGTTAATATTTTTTTGATAAAATTGAGGCATTAGTTTGACTAGTGACTGACTAATGGCTGCCAGATATTTGTTTATTGTAATTCTGTTGATTTTATGTACACTTCAAAAGAATTGTGAGAAATCTACTTTTTCAAAGGATCTCCATACAATACTAAAATGGGGTAAGCTAATAAACCATGTAAAGTATTCTGTATTTATTTTCTGATTGCCACTTTGTTCAAACTGCAGGGAAAGTGTGATGCATGGATTGAGGGATGTTTGTAATTTATTTTCTTCTTCTTTACGTCTCTCTTCTCTTTCTCTCCGTCTCTCATGCGCTCTCTTTCTCTCTCTTTCTCTCTCTTTCTCTTTCCAGTATCCCCCTGTCCCTCACTCTCAATTTAGGCAATATGACGTTAACTTTGCCAAATTGTATACATGCAATCATTATGTGAAGGAAAAATTGTAGTTATCCTACTGGATGTAACATAAAGGAAATAACACTATACATTCATTACTCTTCTCTTAATGATAGATTCTTAATGATTTATAATATATTTATACCACAGTCCAGTAACAGAATGATGACATACAGAAATATCTTTGATTGAATTTATTAGATTATACTTTCAAGGCTTCATTGTTGCATTAGAAGAATACAGGTGAATACAGTACACTAGGACAGAAAGGTAGGTAAAGGCACTAGAAGGCGTACTTAATTTGTTGACCGATTCTACATTCACACAAACGGTTATAACGTAAGTTGCAGCTATTTATCCGATTCCTTTCACATATACAACAATGAGCATTAATTCAAAGTCAAAACAAATATGAGTGGAAATTGCTCATAGAAATTCTACATAACTCCCCTGTAACATCTTTGAATGATAAACTTTCAAACTAAAGGACTAGTCATTAAATGATAAAGCATGTGTTTTGTTAGTCTGGAGGACCAACATATAATGCAATGTTCAAATGATAAATCAAGACTACTGCTAGGATTACATGAAATAGTCATCCTAATAAAAAATTTACCCAAATTAATTTGACTTTGAATAACTTTTGACAAAAAAGTATGACACACAGATTTATAAAACTTTAGATTAATGTACATGATTTGTAAATCTAAACATAAAAACATTTCTTGCTCTGATTATAATATATATTATTGTTCAAGGTGCTATCATACTGAAATGATGGAAGAAATATAAGACTGAACTGTAGGAATAGACATCAGATAATGTGCATACGGGAAGTAATGCAAATGGTACATTTTGTTATATATTAAACTACACAAGAATGATATGCAGTGATGCAAATCTAAACTGCACAAATCCCTCCACTCCAATGATGTCCAAACGGAGGCTTGAAAAATAACTATTTACGTGAACAACAAATAGTTCACTGAACTTGTATATTAAAATAATTAAAAACT
Source organism: Strongylocentrotus droebachiensis (assembly GCA_035222895.1). NCBI lineage: Eukaryota > Metazoa > Echinodermata > Echinoidea > Camarodonta > Strongylocentrotidae > Strongylocentrotus > Strongylocentrotus droebachiensis. The sequence continues at coordinate 833,880 of JAVYIG010000102.1, forward strand.
AGTATATTTGCATGAGGGATAGCATTGTTAAAATCTACCCCAATATTTTATCTCCAAGTTTCTGAAGATACTTGTGCAAGTAATGTGGATACAATAGAGTACCGAAGCTGTGACATCATAATAAATTTATTTTTAGAATTTCTCAATTTTTTCTTCATTTTCCAAAAGAGCATACAAAATAATGTCCAAATGTTGAAAACCAATTAAATATGTTAAGCATTGGCTGAGATATGACCATCTGAATAAATAGATTTTCTATAGGAACTCAGTGTTATACTGCTCTGGTTCATAACATTACGAACCAGAGCAGTATGACATTGAGTTCCTAGAGGAAATCTATTTATTCAGATGGTACATGAAACTTATAGATGTACTTCAATGTGCTTTCTGACTGTGCCTCGGTGCCTCAAAATAATCATCATATGATGATATCGTATATGAAGAAATCAACTTTTATTGTAGCAATTTACTGAACTTTATAATTTCACAACAACTTCACATACCGTATACAGTAAGATGCACTTTCATATATTTATCCTACCAGGTTTGTATATAGAGGTAGTACATATATTCTTTTAAGAAAATATTAACTTTTTGTACATTGTGCAATTGTATTATGTAGTATCCTGTTACCTGCAAACCAATGTAAGAAGCTGACTGGGTTTGAAAGATGTAATGTTCTTACCAAATTATTACTTTATGTGTAAGCATTTCATAGTCTGGTAATCTACATATTTCACACACCATACATTAATATTTACAATCTTGGATAAACACAGAGTTGCTGATTCACGAGATGCTTTTAAAATATATACATCAAAGTATAACATGCATACCGGTAGACTAATTCTGATGCATTTCTTTTTAGAAATATGAATCTACTACATTAATTCTACAAGCACTCACGATAAATAAACTTCATCAAAAACTTTCTAATATAAAAACAGATGCTTATACCAACAGTAGCAAACAAAACTATAAATTGACAAAGATTCATGATTAAGTTTCTATGTGGGTGGGCACAATCAATTTTAGTAACATGATTGTGAAGTCACAAAGATTCACGATTAAGCTTCTATGTGGGCGGGCACGATAACGTTTAGTACCACTAACATGATTGCCTAGAGCCTGAAGTCACATAGAATGAAGACCATTCTTCTTTTTCCTGAGAAGGCATATTTAACTGAGAAGTTTGATATCAGCATATTGAGCGAGCATACCACTGGGCAGCTTGATGTTACATACATAACCCTATTAGTGTTGTCTCACCACAGTAAAATGATTTTCAAATCGTTCAAATAAGAAAGACTTCAAATTTAATTATATCAAATACAAGCACTGTACACCGTATTCATAGTTACCAAATTGCTTAAAGTATGCTTCAAAATTTCCCTGAAGTAGTAATTAAAAAAATTGTATCTCTTTTAGTAGTCTATGGTTGATTAAAATAAACTTTTAATTCCCCCCCCCCCCTCCCAATTATCAGATTCCTACAAAATCAATTCAAAATTGCTATTTTTTTACCAGTATTTTAGTTTCTCTTTACATGATCAGTACATTCTAAAGTAAATATTGAAACAAGAACTGCAGTGTCACTTTATTCTGGATCAATATTCAGCAAACTCTACCCTCCCTGCTATATAAATGAAATATCTACATTCAGCATGAAATCAAAAAGCTGACAGAAAAATGACAGCCATGTCACATAGAATAAATATACCTCACAAACAAGACACCATCACAACGGACTGTCAAATATTAGTCTACATTCCTGAGGTATACAGATCGTCCCTACACAGATCTTTGATCAAACAGGTCTTTTCATATCTTCTTAAGAGACATATTGTTAGACAAGCTGCATGTATAATATGTCACAAACAGACATAGAGGGTATCATTGGTATAAGGAATAACAGTGCATGTGATTCAATTTTCTTCAAAACATGATTATAAATTCAAATTCTAATTGTCTTTATTACACTTTATACATTAACAAATCAACCCTGCAATTGTCAAGACTTTCTAAATATATATAAAGTGTATTTAAAACAGAATGACACAGGTATTTCAGATTTTACACATATTTTTTCCTAGTTTCAATAGAAATATGATAATTTACTCTTCCTTAGAATGTGCACTAAAATTATCCAATTGTGTGCTAAATCACTTCATAAAATTGTTAAATTTAGATACACGTAAATGAAAACTGGTTGGTTTCATAGCAACTTTAGATGCAATGAAGGAAACATTACTGCAAGTTTTCAACTTATCACTGATGTTGGCAGGCATGGTGTTGTATAAAAGTACAATGAATTTTGTGCTCATTTGTATTTACATGAAGTGTTCCATTCACTCATATACTTTTGCTTCAGTTCTTAGGGGCAATTGGCTTTCGTTTAGCGCTTCGTCGATCCTTAAAGTTCTTCTCAAGATTCATGGACACCTCCCTCTGTAGATTGATCTGTTTGCCTGTAGCGCCCTCACTGGTGACCCAAGGATGTTTAAGAACCTGACCAGCAGTGTAGCGTTTCTCCTTGTTCACCACGAGCAGGTGATTGATCAGGTCCTTGGCAGCTGGATCGGGGAAAGGGAAAAGTCAAGTTGGTTAAAGATCAAAGTAGATTTATATGAAAATAAGAAAGATAGAACACTTAAAGAAAGGAAGGGAACGATTGGAGAAAGATAGAGTTATCAGAGAGAAAAGGTGGATAGAAAGAGCTTGTGAGAGAAAGAGACAATTGAAAAGACAGGAAAAACCATTTGACAAACACATTCTGCACACAAAATGTTGTATCACTGAAGCATAGGCTTGAAAAAACTCCTAAATAATGAGGTTGATGCTACTTCCTAGTCTATCAAATCAGACCCCGGCAATGGTTACTAGTCAATCAGATGAAAGTCCATGCAATTACGATGTGCAACAATATACATTATCGCACAAAGAATTAAATGTGATACAAGTGAAAAGAAGATTTCATCAGAACTCTCGCTGGCTTTTAAATCATTTGCAGACAAGATGCAACTTTCATACTCTCAAGAAAGATGGTTTTTCACACATTTTATAACATGGTTGCAAAGCATGAAACCAATCCACTTACAATACCACTAAGCTATCTGACGGTTGATCTCTTTTTCTCATTCTTCCTAAGCACCAACTGCAATTGAATTGAATCATCCCTGATTTACAAAGAAAAGCAGCTTACCTGAAGAGATGTTATCCCAGTAAGGTGCAACGAAAGAGAATGCTCCTTCCTGGATGAGTTCAAAGAGTTCCTCTTGATCTCTCTCTGGGCTCCTGAAAGGAGGGAACCCACACAGCAGGATGTACGTGATCACTCCAATGGCCCACATGTCCACCTCTAAACCATATCCTATAATACAGAGAAATAAACAAACATAAGATGCGGGTTAAGTTGAGAAACTGTTTAACATCTGATAATCTAGTTGCCATTTCATATGCAGTTAATCTACCGGTATGTTTAATAGAATGAGAGAGAGAGAGATGGCATCCTGAATGAATTTTGATAGAGATATAAAATAATAACATTGATGCTGCAAAAGGAAAACAATGTAAAGAAGCAATTCATATTTTCAAAATTAGGTGAATCAAAATAGGAAGCACAAAACTAAATCAGTTCAATAAAGATTATTGAAGTCAATTTTACACATCTAGAAATCAATGTTTTAAATACTGAGTTCTTTCAGTGCATCAACACATTTAATTTTGAATATTTATGATATATATCCAAATGTTTTTAATATTCAAATTGCTTCATGAAAAATTACAAAGGAAAATGGCTTTGGTAGTAATATTTCTACGTAATGTTATGGACCTTTTGATATATCTTCAGTAATGTCTGAACTCCTATACCTGTATCAACCAATGCTCTAGATCCTTACCTGTCTCTCCTAGGATCTCTGGTGCTACATATGTAGGTGTACCACACACAGTGTAGATAGGTTCCTTTACTTCCATTGCCAGCCCAAAGTCAGCAAGCTTCAGCGTTACCTCTCCTGATTCTGATTTATTCACCTACATTATAAAATATTCAGAAAGCAATTTAGTTTAGATTTCATTTAATGTAGTGCTTCCACTATGAATACACTTTGAAGAAATTATCAAGAGAGAAAATCTAATTCCATGCTGAATGTACTGTAGAACAAACTTTTCAACTATTAATTGAATTCAGCCAATTTGAATGAACTCCACCGTGGCTTCACGTTCTATGAATGTAGTTACATAATTTGATTGATGAAATTAAACAAAAAAATAATAGCGTTCACATCATATCTAAAATTCATTTATAATGACCTGTATAGTGATCTTTTGACCTGTATCTCATTAACAAACAGGCTCTCAAATCAATTATGATGAGATGAAAACTTTTAAAAGGAAAATATACATGCTCAATCTTTTCTCTTCATCTTTTAAGTTTGATATTCATTTGGGAATGATCAGCTTTGCTCAGACTTACCAGCAGGTTTTCAGGCTTCAAGTCACGATGCACCACATTCAGGTCATGGAGGTACTTGAGAGCCTTGGCCAGGTCAGTTACCATCAAAGCAGCATCTCTCTCTGTGAACTTGACACTTTCTGTGATAGCATCAAAGAGATCACCTCCTGTTACATACTCCATCACTAGGTAGATATGACCCCGAGTCTCATACTCCTCGTACAGCCTCACAATGTTAGGATGACGCACATGCTTCATGATAGCTATCTCATTCTCAACCATGTGTTCCTTGTTCTTAACCTTAGCCTTCTCAATGACCTTCAAGGCAAACACGTCTCCGGTCTTCTTCTGAGTTGCTTCGTGGACGTCCGCAAAGTTGCCATCACCGATCTTAGCCCCAATATCGTATTTCACCAAGATGTCAGACTTCTTGACAAGAGTTCGAGGCTGGTGAATAAATCTTTCTTTGGGTGGCTCTGGAGAAGGAGTGTCGTCACCTTTGTCTCTTTTGTAGACAATGTTGTCATTCGCGTCACTCGAAGAGCCAGAAGGTGACGAAGCATCTTCAGAATCCTTCTTGTGATTGGAATCTTCCTCTGCTCGTCTACCTCTTTCCTTCCTTAGGTCTGCTTCAAGCTGCGCAAGCCTCTCTGCGTCTTCTCGTTTCCTGCGCTCCTCTTCTTGTCCCTCCTTGTATCGCAATGCTTCTTCTGTTATCCTCTCTGTTTCATCCCTTGCCTGTTTCTCTGACATCGCCCTGCTTTGTGCTTCCTCCCTGGCCAACCTCTCTGCCTCTCTGGCTTCTCGTTCTGCCTCTTCTTTCTCCCTGAGCTTTTGTTCTTGCTGAAGTCTCTTCTCTCCTTCATCACGTGCTCTTCTCTCTGCTGATGCTCTCCTTGCTTCTTTTTCTCTGACATTCATTTCTGCTTCAAGTCTTGCTCTCCTCTCTGCTTCCTCTTTCCTCTTGAGATCTTCTTCATCTCTATTTCTTTTCTCAATCTCAACCTTCGCCTTTCTCTCTGATTCTTGCCTTTTTGATGCTTCATCTGCTGCTCTCCTTTCTGCTGCTTCTCTGGCTTCTCTCTCTGTCTGAGCTTGTGCTTTCAACCTAGCTCCCTCTATTTTATGCTGCGAATCAGCTTCCAAGAGTTCTTGAAGTTTCTGTCCCTCTTCTTTCTCTCTCCTCTTCAACTCTTCCTCCTTCACTCTCAATTCTGCCTCCTTTCTTGCCAGTTCTTCTTCTCGTTCTCTGTCCTTCCTCTCCCGGTCACCCTGTTCCTTCCTCTTCAAATCCTCTTCCTTTAGCCTTAATTCTTCTTCTCTCTGCTGTAAATCTGATTCCCTCTTCTTGATATCCCCCTGCATTCTCTCTTCTAACTCCTTCCTCCTCCTCTCCAGTTCCTCATCCCTCTTTCTTTCATTGTCATTTGAATTCAGATTAGATTCATCAGTTGTCAAATCTAACTCCCTGCTATCATGCAATCTAGAATCACTGTCCTTCAGTTTATTTTTGTCTCTTTTGTTCTTCCCTACCTTGACTTCTTCATCACTTATTCCGCTATCATTTTTTGTTCCATCTTTCCTTTTCCCCTTTCTTTTGCGGATGGTCTGGGCATATGGATTGTCTGGGAACAGTTCTTCATAAATATCAAGAATGGCATCATCTGTGAGGCTGCTTCTGGATGGAGATGCAATAAACACACCCTCTTTGTCTCTATAAAAATCAACCAGACTCTTCACCTCTTTCCCCTTCAACGTATACAGCTTCCGTACTCTGTTGTTCTTGTACTTCGGCATCCCAAAGGCATCCGACACATCCTGGATCAATTGTTCATAAGACTGTACACTACGTTTGTTGATCAGCAAAGACACCATCTTCCTAGGCTTTGGTCCAGTCTTGACAATCTTGACAACCCTCGGCTTGATGGGGCTTCGGTCCGAGTGGAGGATCCCCAAGGCTTTGGAATCTCCATCAAGACTTGCTCCAGGTTTACCCCTGTTGTGGGCAAATGAGCCTGGCCCTGTGTGACCGGAGCCAAAGGTTGTCCTGCCGTACATCTCTGCATACTTTCCTTCTGTGGGGTACGACAACCCAACAGGGATGTGTGTGTAAAGATGTGCATCGCTTTTTGGATCCCTCCCTGGAAATGGGATGACAAAAGAGATGAAAGATAAATGATTAGTTGGAATTAAACATCAAATAGGAACGAACAATCAAACATATGAAATCAGAGAAAAAAATTCATAAATAGATTATATCATTCAGGATAAAAATGGAATATACCATGAACTTTCATGAGCATCTGATTATTAGTGTAAATATCTATGACTACCAAAACATAAAATTATAGGTACAAAATGATGTTCTCAAGAAATATGGTGTAAAAATTTAGCAAAGGTGTTGATTCTGAGGAAACTAACATGTCAGCAGCAATCTCCTGTTTTTGTTCCAGTACATGGTCCAGGCATAAATCACAGAAATATCAATCCAATGGTATGAAATCAAAAGAATGGGTTCAAGGAGAAAATGATCCTGTCCACATTAAGATCCAACATCAATTAAGCCCAATCTCAAGTACATCCAAATATGAATCAAGGCCACTCAAGTGTTTGTTTGGGGTATTAGATTCGTTGTCATGGGATCTTGTAGACCAGTCCTACAAGGCACTCAATTGCATAGCTATTGAGAAATCCTAATAAAGCATTGAACAGCCCATACTCTGAGTCCTCGTGCCACATTCTTGGGGCTGTATGAAGTGGTTGCTATTGATACAACAGAGACAGTGCCGTCTTAGACATGAACAGTCAACACATCAAGACGTCAAACTCCTCCTATTTAATTATTTACACATTTCCCCTCTTTACAAGAGAAGTGGTGCTAAATCAAACAAAATCAAGTGTGAATATGACAGCGGACTAGATTATTAGATATGGTAATTGGCTAGATAATGGGTGAATATTCATATATTTCTATTCAGATGTGCATTCCCTCAGGAAACTTTTCTCTTCATATATATAATTATTTTGGAATTGATTCAACATTTATTCAACCCTCTTTCTACATGAAATTAGTGATAAATGATTAGTTATGAAACAATTATTTCTTGAGCAGGGTAGAGATTTGTTTTTGTTTTTTGATGGGTGATAATATACTGTCACATGGCAACATCATCTAGTTTCTACAGACTCTCCTAATTGTTAATGCTAGCATCGTATAGGTACATGTACACCGCGTACATTTACATGTAATACTAAACAATTTCAACTTTCAAACATGTATGCATTTAGACTACCGGTATATTCCTTGGCAACAAAGAAAATTTGGTTTAATTTTAATGAAAAAATTCTTGTCAGTTCTTACTCGATTTCTATTTGACTGATATTCTATTACTTTTGTTTACTTGTCAGTACTGACCAGCAACATGTAATAGATTTGGGTTGTTAACTAAACTGCTTGCTTTCTTGGTAATATCTAGCCGCCCAATGCCCACAACATTTATGACCATTTGTGCATTCGTCCTTTTACCCCTTTCTGTAATGATTTTAGGTTTGTACTATAAAATCATCACTAGCAAACTTTCAACAGTCAAATTTGTGGTTATCCATCTTTGCATCATTGTAAATTTCGTTTTGAATGTCTTCCATCGGACCACATCTTCACACTGTACATACTTTTCTATGTTTTTAAGGAATAAAAGTACCGTAACAAAACCGTAAATAGTCAAAACTTTTTTTAGATACCATTTAAATTCTTGGATGAGATTTATTGCCCACAGTACAGAAGAAAGTAATAATATAATATTGGTATTCCTTGGGTGGTATATCAGATACATGTACATGCATATTGCATTCAGCTCGCAATTATATTATTAATACATACAAATTTGATGAAATATATCTACAGTGAAATTTGCTGTGGACACAAGCGGATTGAAGCCAGCAACCGCCACTGCTTGCAAATAAATGTTGCGCTCATGCAGGATTGTATATTAAGAGCAAATATCACACTCATCATGCTATATGGTAACACTGATTCTCCATCGATGGAGTGACGGTGACGTCATATATGCGGAGGAAAAGCAATATATGCTAACATAATGAACTTGATCAAACAAAGGAATATAATACATTATTTTATTCCCTTGAAAAAGAGGCTTGTACTGTATGTATAATAATCTTGGATGGTGCATAATAATGCTTCATGTACATTGCACCTCTAGTCTATTTCAAAGTACCCTGCTTCTCGCGCATGCTTGAACATATATCACATGATCTTACAACCATGAATTACATGTAATAATAATAATAATAATAGCTTGTTCTTTACCAATAACCTCAATACAAAAACCACCTGTCTTATAAGACCATCTAGTTTGTTTCCCTTAAAATTACTTCCTATTGAAACCTGTACTAAGGCAAACTGTCTATAAAGTTTACAAACCCACTTTTGCTGTGCCCTTGGAAGGTCTATATACAGTGCGTCCCAGAAAAAACGTAACCGAGAATTATCAATGTTTTATCATAACTTAATCACATTTATAATTAATAAATGACACATATTTGGAAAGCTTAGATCCTCCTCTTTCATTTGATGCAACTCATTATGATGCATATTTCACGCATGAGTGATTACAATCAATTTGAAGAGAGGAAACCAAAAATTTGTTTGGCGGGCGGTATCTGAATTTCAAAGGGAAAATCACATTTCTAGAAAGTTGGGTTTCTGCCCTTTCATATGACACCTCAGTCAGGAAAAATGAGCAAGGAATGACAAAGTTCTGTTTGTTTAAAGTAGCCCTTACATTTTCATAATTTTAGCAAACAATTCGTTTTCACTGGCTGCCTGCCGTAGCAAAAAGCAGAATTGACAAAAGACTTAACTCCATTTCGTTGACAATCAGTCATGCATGAAGTCTTTCGTCTACGGCTGATTGTCAACGAAACAGAGTTAAGTCTTTTGTTAATTTCGTTTGTTGATACGGCAGGCAGCCAGTGAAAACAAATTTGTTTAATCAAATTATGGAAATGCAAGCACTACTTTAAACAAACAGAACTTTGTTATTCCTAGCTCATTTTTCCTGATTGAGGTGTCATAAGAAAGGGCAGAAACTCAACTTTTTAGAAATGTGATTTTCTGTTAGAAATTCAGATATCGTCCACCAAATGACCTTTCGGTTTCCTTTCTTCAAATTGATTTTAATCACTCATGCGTGAAATATGCATTATTATGAATTGCATCAAATGAAAGAGGAGGATCTAAGCTTTCCAAATATGTGTCATTCATCAATTATAATTGTGATTAAGTTATGATAAAACATCGATAATTCTCGGTTTCGTTTTATCTGGGACGCACTGTATACAGGTTTCATTGTTTTTACAGAGCTGCCAACCCCAACTGGACAAAAATCTTAATCTTTTCCCCCCAAATTCCAATTTTAAAATAAAAATCCTATTTTTGATCGATAGGTACTTTTTCACTGGGAACATGCGTTTTTGTGTGTGTTTGTTTTGGTGCAAAATCGTATTTTATTGAAGGGGAAAATTGTTGGCAGCTCTGGTATATATATATACAAGTACTTTGTAATCAATATGGATAACCGCTTGATAGAAAAATAAATATCCTCCAATCTTCAAAGACTTTGGCTATCTCTTGATTAAAGCATACTGGTATGTACTGTATGTAAAAAGATATCAAGTGTTATTTTGTATTCATATTACCTTGCCAGCTACAATTACCGGTACAACAGCATCTCTGTTGCCTTCCCCAAACATACTTCTTGAAATAGCTTGGATATCCGTTTGGCATTGTAATACATTAAGTCATGAGATGTGATACATAACAATGCACATGCATGTATTTTACTTCCTCTCTTCCCTTGTGTTCACGGTTTATGATAGTGATGGTACTGATGCTGTACAAACTATATGATGAAGCATATTTGTAAGCATTTTATAATCACTGACATTATAATCAACATCCTTGAGCAGTATTTATTCCATCTTCAAAATATTTCATCCTAAATTCCCAACTTCTGATTGTGTAGGAAGATCAATTGTAGTCCGATTTGGAACACAGCATCCATTTGAGAGCAAATATGATCCACTTTTCAATCCATGGAGATGAACAAAAACTCTAGCTTAGATACTGCGTATCCATAGTAAGTCCATTCAAAAGTTGTGGAGGAATCACTTCTGTTTAGTTGTCAGTACTGACCATTAACAAAATTCAAATCTTAAACAAACACAATTTTTAGCCGAGTTAAGATACATGTAATCATAACAAGCAGAGCTTCCATTAAAAAAAAAATCTTAACCTAATAACAATGAGTGCTGCATCCAAAAACTTTCATTCAACAGATTTTACTAGTTGCAATTAATTCTAGTGTATGACGCAGCCCCAAATAAAAGTTTGGCCATTTCTTTGCAACAAGTACTTCGTCAAATATGACACTATTTGCTCTCCATAAAAATATGACGTCTTGTTTGAGCAGGCTTGCAAACAGTCTTGAGTCAGATGAGATAAAGAACATCATAATGATAATAGTAAGTGTTTTTCTTTCTTTCGGGGGGGGGGGGGGGGTGAATTACCATCTTTTGCCAATTGATGTGTTTGCTACATGTACAGTATACATGTATGTATGCTAGTATACTTTCACTCCAAAGAGGAGTACATATGTAGATCTACAGTGTACATGTACATATTATATTCAGGATTTCTTTCACACATTTCTTTAAATTTAAACTCTAAAATCTATTGCAAAGTAAATAGCTGTTACATCGTTGAATTTTGAATCAAATTAATTTCTAAATTTGCATTAAAAATTAAAAAAAATCACTGAATACAAACCTTTATTTGCTTGTCCAGTAGACCTGCCTGGTATATTTACACTAGGACTGCTTCCCATTCAAAGAACTTATACAAGTCATGATATTATCAATATATGATGACCTATGATCCCAGCTTAAAGAAATTCATTCACGTCTCATCATCACACACAAATGTAGTTCATATCCTGATTAACAGTTACATCTTGGTAAAACTGTTGAATAAAGTTCTCTATTCTAGATGTATCAACTGGAACCAGAGTGATACCAGAGGCCTCAAATGTCTGAAATATGTTGCTACTTCACCACACCCTGGCTTTCTACAAGAAAAACATTTGATTCCTGAAACGAGATGTCCTTTTTTTCTGCAATTGAGCATGCTGGCTACTTGTTTCACAAGAAATCTACTTGTCAAATGATCACAAACACATGTACGTGTAAATATACATGCATGTACAAGTAGACAAGATCGCATAATCTCATAAAGTCGATTCTATATTTGTCTTTCAAACATGGTGATTATCATTACCAACATTGATAAGCTACAGATCCTTAAAGGTAGCTAGGTTTCAGGGGGGTAACATGGGGTGATACAAGAGGGCTAAGTATAAACCGGAAACTTTTATGACGATTCTTCAAACATTGAAAATGAAGCTTGCATCAGAGTACCGGTATTTAATTAAACGTGCGCACCAGTAGGTGATAATTTTGGTCACGTAAGGTAAAGTTATGGTATTTTTTTTATTGAACCAGACTTTGATCATCACACTCAGATGCTAGTATTTTTATGATTCTTTGAAGAAGAATTAAATTTTTAATTCATTTTATATTCATCACATTACAGATAACATTAATTTTGATAGACTAAAAAATGTAGTGAAGCGATTTTAAATATATATTTAGCAAAGCTGCAATTCAAGTAACAAAAAATCAATCAGCTACATGTACTTCAACCAAGAAAATGCTAATTCCCTGCTTCTACATTGCTACATTTAATTGGAAGACCATTTTTCCTGGATAGCAGTTCATAAAGTCCTACAATAAACAAAGCAGAACTCTCTTACCCTTTTTCATTAGTACTACTATGCTGACGTGAATATGTACTAATGTACATATTCATGGATGAACGGATGCAAGGACAAGATGACATCAATGACAGTAGACATTATAGATTCCTCCCACTCACAATCATAATATTAATCCAATTTGAAATTGATGACAATTGCAGTAGATAATAAACATTTCCACTGCTGCAATAGTTGGTCATGCAAAGACTGATAGTAGATCCGGCATAATGTCGTGCTTTGAAGCATTCGCATTAATTCTATTAATATACTCAGAAAAACAAGGTCATCATGTTTATTAAAAGAAATAATAGACACAGCTGCTCTAAGATGTTTCAGCTACAAGTAAATCCTGAGGAAAAATGGGGGTATCTCTATTGCAGTACCAGGTATACAAAAATACTAATCAAGCCTAAGAAACTTTCTGTTCATCAAAGTGCATATCAAAAAAGGGTTACATAATCTAAATTGGTACTTGAGCTTTTAATGCAACAATCTATTTGTTCAGCCCTCCTACAAATGTATGTAAGTTCTTACCAAGGGCAGTTAGGATAGCAACAACAAGCAAGGGTTCTTATATTTGCTTGGACAGGACTCACAAGAATACAGGTAAGTATACTGTTTACCGTTGCTATGACAAAGGGGTGGGATTTGCAGTGTCCAGAAACTGACAATGGGACGTGTAATGCTAGAGCTTAACATATATAACTACATGCAGTTTGAAACGTGAACAAGTCCTCTATATTGAAGCCCCACAGTACTAGTTTGGCCAAGAGGGATTAGACCTCCCTGCAAGGTCACTGACAGGTGGTTTTCTCATCAAATCAGCTCTCAATTATTACATAAGAAAGAGAGGATCATGGGGGACCAATGGTCACCGATTAGGCATTGTTTGCTATATAGAGGGCGCAAGTAGCTATAAGTAGTACAGTGGGGCTTTAATGATAGGGTGTGAAACTATGTGCCCAAGACTAGCCTGTACTAGATCTACATGTATGCACACATAAAGTAGTGTAGCCATTCCATACAACAGAGACTGACAACATTAGGCTAGACTCAAGTTGTGATGAAATTTTGTGTAAATGTCAAACCAAAATTCTGTGTCTGCATATTATACTGTATACATTAAAATTGCTTGTCTAATTGTGACCCGACTTGTTTCACTGTGTGTTTTATAGTATAACTCAACTGATCTTATGCATAAGAAACCTGGGTGTTTTGAATATTGCTTTAGTTTTGAAATGCTAAGAGTATATTTATACATCCGAACCGTAAAATAAGCTGAAAAATTATGAAATTTAGATTACAAATTAAATGTTATTAATTACATACCACCAACAATATAGCTATAACAATCATACTGTCCTCAAAAGAAATAGGACAAGTCTCTTTATGCCTAGTTCACACCGACGCCGAATGTCGCGCTTTAAATCGGCGAGCAAAGCGGCGGCAAAGCGTAACAAAGCTTAATTAAAGCGTAAAGACCGTAATAGAGCGTGAGAAAGCTTTGAGCAATTCGGGACATTCGGCAAGAGCGCCAACAATTTAAACTCTGTTAAGCTTTCCTACGCTTTGAGCAAAACTTTGATAAGCTTTGTGACGCTTTGATAAGCTTTAATACGCTCTCCCCACTTTACGCAATTCGTGACAGATCGCCTCAAATTTTTAAACAGTTTAAATTTTTTTGGCGCTCTTGCCGAATGTCCCGAATTGCTCAAAGCTTTCTCACGCTCTATTACGGTCTTTACGCTTTAATTAAGCTTTGTTACGCTTTGCCGCCGCTTTGCTCGCCGATTTAATGCGCCATCAATTCGGCGTCGGTGTGAACTTAGCATTAGGCAAATATTTAACTTGGTCTAACTCTACTGCCATAATCATGTTGATAATAATAGTAATCCTGTCAAAAATCAATAACATGTAATATTTAAATCAATAAATAATTTCAGTGTACAGGCAATAATTGAGATACAATGGATGTAATTCATTTCTAGATTCAGACCTGTGATACTTACTTTGAGCGCCTGTATTCCAGCCAGGAAACGCTGTGGAGGATTTATACTTGATCTTCTTTAACCTCTCAAAAGAAGCGCAGACATAAGACTCTCCATTCTTAAGATCCTCAATGTCTCTGACCTTTGTTCCATCAGGTGTAAAGATCTGCCTTACACCGTAAGGTAGCTTCATGTCCCTGGTGAGTTCACTCAGAAGGTCCTCAAACGACGTGTACCGATGCGGTGTTATCAACATCTTCTTCCCCTTGAAGAAACGGTCACCGTTGCGAAAGAAGACGATCTGACGAGGTCGCCTCCTCTCCTGGTATTGTTCGTGGGTCAGGTCATGGAGTTGCTGGGATGCAGCAGCCATTGTTCTTGGTGATATCAAGGATGGTTGGATACTACGAGGAGACAGCATGTTCAACGGCATCGAGAGAGAAGAGACTCTGTTGTTATACTGTATGGATCGAGGACTGAGTGAGGTGGCCATGGCAGTGGGTGGGTCTGTATGGGGAGGGCGTCTTTTGCTTTTCCTTGCTCGGATGGCACTACTTGGTAGTGGGTACTGTAACAATGTGTCGTGGCCAGACGATGATGCCATCCAACCATTGATAGGTCGGGGTTGCCTTGGCTTGGTCATGCCATCAATCTGATCTTACTCTACATCATACATTCTTGGCTTGAAATACAGTTCTGCAGTAGAAAATGGAATATAAAAACACAGACCATTAATTGGCATCTCAGAGGAAAAAGAAATGATTTCAGGTTTAAAAATAGTGGTACTTTGTGGAAATGAACTGGAAAGGTAAAGCATATATGTATTACTTGTGCAATTTCTCTTTTAGAGTACCTTCATGTATGTACATTATAACAGCACTTTGAACAAGACCTACATGTACATGAATCACATGTACAAGCACAAGCCAACTAACAAATACATGTGGGCAACAATCAAACAAATTAGCTTGAGTTTAAACAAGGCCAGGTGAATGTACATGCACTTTAAATATCATATAACCTGCTTTAATAATCATCACTATTTCCAAAGACTCCTATATGTAAAGAAACATAACGGAGATACAAACTTAAACTGCTCTCACATTACCCACATATTTATCTTTACATAATTTACACAGTAATGTACTGGGTGTCAAACTGAGAATGGCACTGCAGAACATTAATTTCAGGAAAAAGTTAGTTAAAATTGACAAGCATACACACATACACCCGCCTAATCACATGAAAATTTCAATAAAAAAGGGATTTCTTAACAATTACATCGCAATTACACATAATGTAATTAAAGACACATTTGGTAGTCTTAGGGTACGTTTATGCTCAATTTTGAAGGCAGAATGAGCCATTTGAAACGCTCATCGTAATCGCAGTTCCACGGTGTACTGTTTATGCTCACTTCCCAGGCTCCTCCAGGCATGATTCTGGCTCAGAGCCAGAATCATGCCTGGAGGAGCCAGAGAAGTGCAGTGCAGAGTCTGCAGCTGGATTCGCAAACCTGCACTGCGCATGCTACGTTGACCCCATTTAAACGCGTTTACAAATGATTGTGCGTTTATGCTTCCCCAGAATCGCCGATCCAAAACGCACCTTTTTGTGAGTTACGATTGGCGATTATGATCGCCGTTTTTCTGTGATTCTACAAAAATGAGAAAGGACGCAACCGTGTTTTGAACTATACGCGTAACAAATGCCTCATTCTGGCCAGAAAAAGGTGAGCATACCCGTATCTTTCACATTTGACACATTAGATAATAGAAAATAAATTCTCACGGAATCCAACGAATATTACACTGGATGTTCAAGATTACAAATAAATGACATACATGTATGTGCCAAACGATTTTGGTAGAAAATGTAAACTGAGTAATGAGCATGGAAAGATAAGGAATTCAAGGTAAGTATAGGGCAGACACCATGTCCTTATAACCATGGCTTATTTTAAACATAGGTCACTATGTGCAAATGAGAGTTGTGGTTTTATTGAAGATGATTTCTAGCAAAATTTTTTGAGGTCATTTTTATTTTATTGGTTCAAACAATCAATCTACTGCAGGATAAACAATCCAGAATGAATTATATAGCCATGTTCACTCAACATACGATGCCCATACAAGCTAGAGCTCAAGATTAGCTTTAAACTGAATCTTCTCCCACTGACATCACCCAATCAATGAAGTATATCAAGGTCTTTTTTGTATAAAATCAATGTTGCCCTACAGCTATTTGTTATACAACTACCACAGGTATGTTTCAAACAAAAGGTTATTCAGGTCTGTGGTCTCTGCATATCGAGGAAGAAGCACAATAAACAAGGATAATACTACATTTGTGCATGAAAACATTCACCACAATGAGGATTGATGTTTAATGTGAAATCAATTTTCAAAACAGGTCAAATAGATTAATGGAATCTTGTTTAATAAGCACTTATAAAAAATTATTTTGACGAAGTGTTAGATGAAAAATAATGTTATTCATTATTTGTCATTCAAATCAATTGTAATATTGATTCCCCATTGATCAGTCATGGGCAATTAAGGTACCAAGGTACATGCTCAATTTGTATGCATAATAAGCATTGTATTCCCCCCCCCCCAATTCAAATTATAGTCTACATGTATTTCATGATACATGTACATATCATTTCATGCATGAAGTGGGGGGGGGGGGGGGGAGGGGTCAAAAGAGAACATGAGAGTTGAGATATAATTTATCTGCCTAGAACATACTGTACATGTTTATTTTTTGTACATCAATGAAAACTGATGTGTTCATTACCGGTAATTAAAAAAATTGCTATAGACCAAAACCTCATTCTTGATTCATTAATAATTTCATATTTTATGTAGACTACCGGTAGTTTGATGTGCAGATGATTGTATCTATCATTTTTTCTTCAAATATGGCTCTGAAAAAGCAACAAGAAAACATCCTCATAATTTCAAGCTTCCAACATAAAAATATTTCTTGTGCATCTTTATGAAATCCTGCTTATATTTAAATAACTGAAGTGAATTCTCTTCCTTTTAGGACTAATTTGAATATTTATTTGAAGAAAAAAAAAGACAAAGAGGAATGTACCTAATTTTAATCACATTCCCTTCTTGTTGTCCTGCTCTGCGTGCTCTTATTGAAGCCCTCAATAAAAAATATGATTTCCCAAATAATGCAGGCCCTTATCAGGAGGAAATGTCACATTTCCTCCTCACTTTCAATCAACACCAAGCTCACATCTTCCATTTCCTTACAAACCAACTATCTCTTAGTGGAATCTTATATCCCACTTGAGGTGCTGGTCATCTGAAATCAAGTCTAAAGGATTCAGGCCATTTCAGGGGATTGGAACAGGAAATAGCACAGGTAGAGGAAGTGGTCCTGAAGAGTATATTGCAACTTGTTACTGCATTGCAATCAATCATATAATTGTTCTTTAAACAGTAGTTACTTCACAAACTTGAGGAAATATAACCAATTTCTTGTTTTTATTACAAACAATGCACATATGAACCATTTGGGCAATGTAAAGAACTAAGATGAAAGAATTGTCATTTCTTTCATATATTGATATATTTTTGTGTTTTGTTTGTTAATTGAATGATCCCTTGCCGATATGATAACTGGTAAATCTGCTTTTCTGACCGATACTTCTTCATAAAGCTAAACATTATAAAGGAAAATGGAACTATGAAAAATAAGAAAGCAAGAAACCTTAAATACTTGTAATTTTTTGTTTATTGTTATTATCATTATTACTACTATTATCATTATTACTATCATCTTTATTACAACTATTTGCATTATCATTTTCATTACTACCACCGCCACTGCTACCACTACTGCTACCACTACTACTACTACTGCTACCACTACTACTACTACTGATGCTACTACTACTACTACTACTACTACTACTACTACTACTACTACTACTACTACTACTACTACTACTACTACTACTACTACTACTACTACTACTACTACTACTACTACTACTACTACTACTACTACTACTACTACTACTACTACTACTACTACTACTACTACTACTACTACTACTACTACTACTACTACTACTACTACTACTACTATTATTATCACTTTTTTCATAATCATTTGTACAGATGTACTTTTGTCTAAACTAAATTAATTTTATATCACAAAGGAAATGAAACTACATTACAGGCCTACTATTGTACATGTATGTAGTTTATAAATAGAATGGTGAAAAAATCCTTTTCCTAATAATTTTCAATGGAGAACTGAAATGCAAACATATCTACGACGTGTAGTCGAATGCTCGAGTATCCGCACGGTTGACAACTACTCGGGTACGATTTCTCGTACCCGAATATTCGGCCGCGAAAAAAAAAAAAAAAAAAGAAGAAAAATCTGTCCAGGCCGACGCTTACCCGTGCCTGGGTGAGCGGCGGCGGCCGCTGGCATGGTGCCGTCGGTAAAAATGTTTCCCAACTCAAGCACTGTCAAACTCACCACTCAGAAACTGGGACCAAATGTCTGGATTTCTGTTTGGACTTGTAGGAAAATGGATTATTCTGCCATCTTTGGTTTTTAAAACAGCATTGTTTACTGTTATTATTATTATTAAATCGGCGCCTTCAACTGCAACTCGAAGTAAAATTGCATGCGTTTTCGGCGACAGAACTGGGATACTGCTCCAAAGGTATGGTGGTGGCAACAACAAAAAATCCAAAAAAAACAAAAAAATCCAAAAAAATCCAAAAAAAATCAAAAAAAAATCAAAAAAAATTCAAAAAAATTATAAAAAAACATGGCGTTCAAATATTCGAGTATTCGCTTGTAAGCATGGGAGTGTACTCGGGTACCTCATTACACTGTTGTGCACAGCCTTAATCTACGTATATGAAATAAATAAATACAAAATAAAATAACAACAGTAACAAAAGCATCAACAACAATAAAAAATAATAACAATAATACTAATATTAATTATTTAGGGGAGGTGCTGTGGGCTAGTGGATATTAAGTTACCTGATTGTAGATCATAAGTTAAGGGGTTCAAATCCCAGCCCTGCACTAACTCCCTTTGGCAAGATGTTTAGCAACTCTCCACCCAGGGGTGTTAAATGGGTGCCCCGTAGGATGCAAACTGTAATGTAGTTTGCTCAGCCTTGTGAGCATTTGTAAAAATGGCGCCTGGCTGGAATGCTCCCAAGCTAGTGGAGAATGGGCATATATTATTTGGGAACAATCCTGAATCCGATGACCGGGGAAATAATAGTCTATAAAGCGCTTAGAGACAATGGCAATGTATTAAGTCCTATGTAAACGCAGAATATTATTAATTTAATAATGATATTAATAATAATAATAACAGATGTACAGAAAAGTCACTGATTCTGTTGTCAAACATGTTTTGTTGTTCCATTTACTTCCTCATATATTCTTCAAGCTTATGTTACAACTCAGTGCTCAACTTCAACAAAATAATTTTCCTTCCACCCAAAATTATGTAGCCTACATGAAAGCCTTGTCTTATCATTTTTTGCTTTGGTTGACAACTTGACTGACAGTAGTCATTGAGAGTAGTTACACCTACTGGTATCAGACCATTATCTTTATCAGATCCATATCATATTAAATTCTGAATAAAAAGTACTTCCATTCATGAAATGCGAAATTCACCACTAATTTGAACCTGAATATCAAACATTAATTAACTATAACAGGTTACATGTACATACAGGTACATGTACAAACCGGTATGTATTTAATTCTTACATGTACTTTTCCTTTGAAAATGAAAGTGATCAGATTTTGCAAAGTCTACAGAATGTGTGAGCATGATATGTTTGTTTTTTTAGACAAATCTATCCTAACAGAGAATCAGAACAGCCTATACTGAAAATTAAAAAAACCCTCCATTACATGTATAGTATCAAATTGATAGAAAATGTAGTACCAGTATGCATGAGGATATCTACAATGTAGAGCTAGGAAATTATTTAGCAAACATTAATAATGGACTACAAAGATGCGATACGCCATTAGGGTCCATTTCAGAGGTTGATGCATGGACGTGTACCTGTATCTTGTCTGTTAGGAAAATAGGCATGGATCCACACTACCGGTATTAAAGTTACATCGTTAACACATCTAAGCACACATAAATCAACCCGTTATACAAACAGACACAGTCATCAACTATGACTGAAACCAAAGGAAACTCACCAAAAATTATCCTAAAACCCAAGTTCTGCCGCCAAAAATGTAATATGGGAGCCAAAATCTGAAAACCTGTGGGCGCTTACCGTACACATACAATGTAGTGATAAGAAACAGGATTGCAAAAATGAGCTATAAGTAAAAAAAAAAATATGAGGTTTTGTCCGAGGATTTTTTGTTCATAGCGATTAGCGAGCCACAATACTGATGCAGGCATTGAAAAAGTTCGATTTTTACCCCCAAATTAGGTAAATATTTCTATTTCAATGCATAGCAATTGAAAATATGTTAATAATACATGCAGAAAATCAATGTTGATTGATTTTTAATTTAAAAATTAGACCTCCAAAATGCTCTAGTGTATAAATTATGATGTCCTTACCGTTTCTAGTTAAAAGGAAATCCGACCCAAATAGAAAACTACTTTAAAAGAAAGCAGAAAAATCAGAGAAGCAAACTGATAAAAGTTTCAATTAAATCTGACTAAATATAAGAAATTTTGAATTTTTGGAAATTGTAATCACTATTCTTTATATGGCCACTTCAAATTGGCTGAAACAGTAATGTCAATGCGATGTAGTGCCAGACTACTTTCCCGTCTGTTCCAACATATAAAATGACTAAAATTTAAATATGTCAAAAAATCAGGACTCATGAAGGTCTATTCTTTTTAGAGGAACTATAATAATATGCTATCTACAGTATAATACATTTGAGTAGTGCCCGTGCCAAGGGATAAAAGAACTTATGAGAAAAATAGAAATTAGTAATATTTATGCACACGGCAAATGGAATAGTTATCCACATCCTACGTCACAATCGACTGACGATACTACCAGTTTAAGATTCGCATAGACCGTTAATTGTACCTCTGCTAACACCTTCAAGCTAGAGGTACAAAAGACCCAGCTCCGCTAAAACGGTAGCTGTTTTTACTCGCACTCAGTTAACTGTACCTCTTATCAGACATTGTACACACATCTGCACTGCACCTCAACAGTACGACAATACACCCGACGGTGGCCTGTACTGATACTGAAGAAGACTCAATGATCTCATATTTTGAACATTCATAACCTTCTTTAATAGTGATACTAGCTCCTATAATATTGGTCAGATTCATTTCAAACTTTTGCCATTCTGTTTCTGTTAAAATTTTTGACCGTTTTCAATTCCATCCCCTCAATGCCTTACTTTCTTGACTATTGAACTATTCTCTTCTCCATCTCTTTTGATATATTTCTCTCTCTCTATCTCATCTTAGAGTTAGCAGGGTTAGACTAAGACTACACTCCAGCAAAGCTAGAGTCTAGAGAGTCAGACTGACTGTCTCATAATTTTCTTTTCTTTAAAGTTTAAACATTATTCACATATCAACTAGAGTCTTCATAGATCTATGATTAGACTCTACTAATTCATAGTAAGACTTCTAGTTTTATCTGTTCGTGATAGGTATACAAGTTGACTTACATTTTCCCACAAAATCAATTAAATACACGTTATACCAACTCCCTGGTTACACGAAGCTCAGCCGCATTTGTAACCTATGCGAGAGTCTCACACACACATCACATATTATCGCGTTAATGGGACTGAACAAATTTCTACGCCATTCACACAGCACTGTCTAAGCTAAGTTACATTAAAAAATACTCAAATCCATGTAGACCTATGCAATTCTAATTCTACATAACATAATTTACTTTCACAAGAAATCTACTTACGAAAATCATTTCATGACAGAGTTTCCTCTTAGTCTTATCGATGATTATTACATTCTCGGTGTGGCATTTTCCCCTTTTTTCGGTATAGGCCTAGATCTATTATTGATTGTGATGTATATGCTGGGTTGTGACGTCACGAGCTGCTGCAGTATAGTAATTTAGTACGTACGTACGTATTGCTGTTTCTTGGCGACCGAACAAGCTTTCGATCAAACAAAAGCCCATCATCATAGGCTGTTTCGCCTGGAGCACGTCGCGTCACATACGAAATCCGGCTTTTTGTATTAATAATCATGTTATGGCTTCGTTAGAGTAGTGAGGTTTCTGCGAATATTATGAATGACTGGCTCATGGTTACCAGTCAATGATGAGCTAATCTGATACGCTTCAACACAAGGCCTTCTAAATAGGCATAATTGTATTTAAACGTCTAAGTTGGGCATAATAGTTAATACTAAAGTTTGGGTGATTTAAGCTGGACGAAAGACGTGGGGATTTCCCATCCGGACTTTAATAGCTCACTGAGCTCAATGAACTAATAATATTGTGCATGTAAAAAGTTGAACACGCTAAATTTTAATCCGAAGAAGAAGCCAAAGGATTTGTAGTAGGAGGAGGAAGAGGAGGAGAAGAAGAAGAAGAATATAGGGGAAAGAAAAAGAAGAAGAAAACTAGAAAAGTATTTTTTTTTTTTAAGAGGAAGAAGAAGAAGAAGACTCTACAGACGAAGGAGAAGAAGAAAAAGAAAAAAGATGGAAGTGTTTGATTTCAACCCCAGTCATCTTGTAAAACTATCAAATGTATAACAAAATTGATTGTTTGGAATTGAATTGAATTCATAGGCGTACTAGCGGGTACCCCCCCCCCCCCGGCCTGGATGCCAAAATGTTGCAAAAATTCGCTTGAACGCCAAAAATTTCATTTAAATTTGCCCTAAAATTGTCACTTGTAGGCCTATAGGTCTATGGTACTTGTATACTAGTGTGGATATCATTTTTCAGGTTTTGCTTTTTTTTAATAATTTTCCTTCTTTTATTTTTTACGTGTGTATTCGTTTTAGATGTATGATTTTAATTAAAAGAAATAAATAATCAGATAAAGCGATGTCTATATATAGGCTTAGTTATGTATGTCACATTTAAGACATGGGAAGAAGGAAAAAAGGGGAAGGAGATTGGATTTAAACAAAATAAAGAGACAAAGAAGAAAAGGAGTTTAAACTTTTTCTTTACACCACTTTTATATGTTTTAGGTCAGAGAGGAGAGAGAGAGAGAGAGGGGGGGGTGGAAGTACCTGTGGTATTCAAATTCTCTCGATATGGACTGAAGATACTCTCACCTATTTATTGTGTTATTACGTAATAATTGTATTGTCCCCTTGTGGTACTTTGCACGATCGGAGTATTACAATGGGCATACATGTACGTTATCTGTTGAAGTCATATTTTACGTTATGTCAGTGTCTGCGTCATATTTAAAGTTAAACATACTATAATCTTATGACAATCATAAAAAGATTCAACATTATGTCAACAAGGCTTTAGCACCATAACCGCCTTTTGCCTGAAATAACAGTAATTTGCAACGTCAGTGCTTATCGCAGTGGATGGGTTTGTTGGTTGTTCTTTTTTAGTCTGTGAGGTAAGTTGGTCATCTTGTTGTTACATTGTTACAAATGTTGATTATTAGCGTTTTTTCTCCTCCAGATATTATGCCTTGAGATAATCCCTCTGAATATACACTTTACATGATGGTTTGTATTGATATTGAAGTAGGCCTACATCGAACATTGTCCTGCTTAATACTAGCAAGAGACCCCCAAAAACAGTCTGAAGTTTTGTTACAAAATGTGAAGTATATCAACACATTTTATACGTGTCTCGCTAGGTTTGGTAAGAAATAGGCCTTTAAAAGAAAACCTCATTTGGAAATTTATTATCTAAATTATATTGCAGTGGCGTATATTCTATACATGTTATATATAAATGTGGATTCCCAGGCTCACGATCATCTATAGAATCATTGGAATGTATACATTACAGAGTATCATCATTTTTCAAATTACAAGTGTTATGTTTAGAATAATTGTGCATGCCATTGAACGTAACTTAAAAATCAATTTGCAGAGTGTAGCTGTATATAGGCACTGCTCATTATTATTATTTATAAAATGCATACTCACAATGCAAGTGAATGCAAGGGTCTTTTCTATACACAGATTGATGCACACATGACAAATATGCACTTATTGTATAGAAAGTCTGGATTAAACTACCAAAGCAACCACACATATTTGTGCTGGCTCCATTTTTGTGTCTCTATACCATCTCTATACTTATATTTATTTAGCCTAATAGTTATTAGCATCCAACCCACAACACAACAATAAGCGATGACAATTATCATATTTGTCGTTTCTCGTCAACCGTGTCCATTATTTAGATGCAATGTACCTTGAGCTGGATATCCAAACCTGAACAATAGATTAGGAAAAGAGGTTAGTTACACGATATAGTGACGGTAATACACTCGGAAGCAAAGTCCCGTCAATAATGTGTAGTACTGTATAGGTAGAAAAAAAAGTGAAAAATCCAGAAAATACACGTTTACTGAATAAATTAAGATGTAGAGAAACCAACCTAGACCTACTACAAGTCAGCTTTATTATATGATAAGAGCATCGAGTTCTAATGACTTAGTCATTAGAATGCTTGTATTATTAATGCAAAACATGACTTATGCGAGATAATGCGAGAATGCACACACGATACAGGTTATCCGTGGTTTTCTCCATCACACACACGATGATTGGAATGATCTCTCATTCATGTTTTCTTTTACTTTTTGCCCACAATGAATATGTGCAATTCAGTCGATGTTCCATTTTCAATTACTGTCAACTAGATTCAAACAAATCTATTTTTTTTGATATAAACCAAAACAAATATACTTGTTAATATAGATAGTTGCATATTAATATAACTATGTTTTTTTTTTTTAAGAGAAGTTATTGGGTGTGAACTAAAAGAAAGAAGAACATTAAATGAGATAAGCAACCCCTCCCCCGGAAGGTTCATATTTATATTATTTGGACAATAACCTCATAATTATTTGGGAAGGGAGGTGACAAAAATAGTGTTGTACACTCAATTGCCACTCACTCACTTGGAAATAAAAGTAATGAGAAAGTTGATGTTCTAGTAATACGAGAGGCGAGGAGAAGCCAAGCTGTGACTATAAGTGAGTGATACGGAGAAATAAACTTTAAAAAATTCATAGATACCCCTGGATAATAATAAACGCGTAAAACTACTTGAGTGCTAGAAATGATGCATAGCAAATCCAGAACATTGCCTTTGGAGGGTCTTAACACCTCCCCCCCCCCCCCCCCCCCCCGCTCAGTGTTATTTAGGGTACGCATAACTATGCATGTTCCCTCCTTTTGAAAACACCCCCCTAAGTCCGGTGTGTAAAGTCAATACGGGCCGGATTTTTGTGTACTACGAGCCGGACTTTGGTGCGTGAAAAGTACCCCTTTACCGGACATTTGGGGAACACGCATGGTATCCCTCCGTTCTCGGAGTGGGGGGGGGGGGGGGGGGGCGGGCTTAACATCATAGCTTTTAGTATTCACTGTGAACCATAATAGTTGAAAACTGCTACACGTGGACTAATGCTAGTTACAGTGTGTGTGTGTGGGGGGGGGGGCGTCGTCTTTAAGAACGTGTTTTGTGAAGAAAGGGTCTTTTGCAATATGTATATATCTCGTGCGTTTTTATGTGCGATGATTTATGAATTAAAAGCTAAGCAGGGAAATCTTAACTTCTTTATAATATGTTCTTGATATTTGTGTTCGCTCTTCTTTTCTCTCTGCCCTCATAATAATGTAGATATAGATTTCGCTGCTGCAATTCTCTTACTTCTCTTTTTCCCTTGTTTATATTAATGTTCAATGGTGATTTTCTTCATATAATTAGTGTTGATCTTTTTGTATTTCAATTTGGTGGCCCCTTTTTATAAGCTCTGCTTTCTCCGGGGTCACGAAACCATCATTGCGTTCTGTTAATTTGTTGATGTAACTTATTTTAATTGTAAATATATTTTGATGGTTGAACAAATAAATGAATTGAAATGAATTGAATTATATATCAAAAAGTGACCGATTTTTGTTTTTTGTCGGCAATTATGTCAGGAGAGGGAGATTGACCCTTGTCCCTCCTTCAAATAGGCTAGTGCTTGACATAAGACATGGCGTGTATGTGAATAATGCTGGAGCATTTGCAGTAAAGACTGATATGAAATATTATATCAATTGATTTTATCTCTTTCCTATATGTTGTTTCTTATGCCATGGAAGAACGGTTTATTAATTTTTACTGATTCACAGCACTAAAACGAAGAATAGAAAGTAAGTACAAAAAGAGAGATAGGAGAAGAGAGAAGGGGGCGGTTGCATAGAGTTATGAATATTCCAAGGTGGCGCATAATAATTATTGCATACATTTTCCAATTCAACTCATTATAGAGTGCGAAGCAATCAATACCATTCATCGTCTGAAATAGAGGTCAACAGAAAGCGGGAAATTGTATTTCTGTCGGTATATAGCGGTGGATGATAATATTGTATGCGGATATTTTACGCGTTCCGTATACAGTTTGGTGATCGTACAGCAGACCGAATGGATATGGGATATTTTGTCGTGCCAAAATGACTCAACCGTATGATTTTTAAGGAATTGTATACAGTGCATTATATTTTACAACTGACTTATGACTGTTGAATCTTGTCATTTTATTGCTATCGTCTCAATCTGCAGGAGAAGCACGATCTAGCCGGTGGCCCTTGTCTGAATTTGATCACTGATTGTTCCGTTTGGTAAGCTGACAGTGTTTATTGTATTATTGTATATGGAAAGCATGCCAGATAGAATCGATATCACGTTTTACTTGTCTGATATTTATGCATTATAACTGTTTCAGATCTAGGAAAGGTGCATGACAAAACATATCCTTCAGGGCGGACGGAGACCGCAACATGTCTTTGGATTTAAAATAAAAATCAGCTCAGACGTTACCTAGATCTAGAACATTTTTTCTTCTCCTTGGTCAAGCGGCACTCCGTCTTCAAATCGATCTGCTTCAAGTACCGGCCTTTGGGGATTTCCCCCTTTTCCCCTACATTATTTATTGTTCATAATTATACAGGTCGTAATCTCCACCCAACTCTATAGCATTCCAAGTTTTAACGAGAGGGTCTGTTTTGTCATGGACTCTACGGTTTTATTACTGCAGCATTGTAATATGGTAATTTTAGGGGAAGTTGTCATGACGTATGTTGCAAAGGAAGAAATACATGATTGTAACGTTTAGGATAATACACTTTGCCTGTATGATTGATGAAAGACCTCGTAATAGAGCCCTATATCTGAGCAGCATGCACGGATGAGTCAGACATTAAGATCTGATCCTATTTCGCAGTGTATAGCCTCCATGATTAAGGGGTGTCAATGAGAGCGTAAGGGGGAACGTGAGAAAGACTTAGAGGATATGCCTTAAATTCTCCACATCCCTCAGATGATGGTGCGTCGGAGAAGTTAAAGGGGGTTAAAGGACTTACTCCTAATGTCAGCTAGAATATCAACCATACCGCAGAGTTATTAGAGAGCATGATTGCCGATCGCATATTTCCATATTAATGACGGGTGTTGAAAGTGATTGTTAACTGTGGTTGGAACATCTGATGGTTTATTGATGAGTGAGAAGGCAAAGAAAATTAAATTGCTTTCTGTAAATTCGACGTTAAAAGAAGAATGTTTTCACCTTGATTCATGAATTAACTTACAGTCCTCTGTTTCGAGAGTTTATCTGGGCAACGTTTCACGAGACCGTCATACTTAAATACACGTTCACCAATATCCCATTAAAACGCATGTAATTAACACGTAATTCAATAGGATATCAGTGGACTTGTATATGACCATTTCGTGAAACACTTTGGATTGATACATTGGTATTTAATTATTAAACAAACCAGGGAAACATGAGAGAGACTGAAATAACCCTCGAGACCAACAGCCCACACGACCGACAATAATAATAATGTCAATGATAATGATGATGAGGTTAATATTGATATTAGTAATAGCAATAGCAATAATGATGATAATGATGACACATTTTTTTACCAACAGAAGTCTGATTAGTCTTTAACCCTGTTCTCTTCTTGAGGCCCTTTGATTAGAATCATTACCCCCAACAAATGCCATGCTTTGCAGGTACCTGTTCGGAGAGTGGCAGATGTGGATTGGCCGGGGAGGGAGGGAGGGAGGGAGGGGGGGGGGGGGCACGTACCCCTTTAAACCTTACTGGATCAGCCACTGATTCCTTCTTTACAAATCAATTGAAAATAATGACCACTGAGGAATAATCAGTGAACGATCATTGATTAAATCTTATATTCTGTAAGAAAGGGTGTTCAAGTTTGCAGTGTACCAGCATCGAATGTTGGATGTTCTCAAATGGTATCTAAACAAAGGACTGTGAATCGATAAATAATACTTGAAAATACATGTAATCGTGATATGAGATGCTTTATCGTAGAAGACACTTTCAAACTTATATAATACTGCTTTGTAGGTTTCCAAGTTCATGATTTATAAGCTTAGCATATGACCTGAAACTTTTGAAATCTTACGTGAAATCTCAAAATTATAGACAAGCATTGGATGGGA
Organism: Strongylocentrotus droebachiensis; assembly: GCA_035222895.1. NCBI lineage: Eukaryota > Metazoa > Echinodermata > Echinoidea > Camarodonta > Strongylocentrotidae > Strongylocentrotus > Strongylocentrotus droebachiensis. The sequence continues at coordinate 862,893 of JAVYIG010000102.1, forward strand.
ATTTCACACGTCTATAGCATGGCGTGTTGCCAAAGTATTGTGCTGACTTCATATTGTATGGATTCGTTCTTTAACATGTCCACAAATGTCACATACGTAATTGAACAATTTATTGTTTCCTCTTCCCTCTCTTTACAGTCATTGAGAAAAGAAATGTGTTGTCAAGGAAATATGATGTTATATCCTTTACCATGTGAACCGTTTTTTGAAAACACTTCAAAGGATGAGTGCAAGGGCAAATATGGGCACTGTAAATTGTTTAGCTTTGATAGTTTGTTAGCTTCATGATTTAGTCGAGGACGTTATTTACTGCTGAAGGTCAAAACTCAATTGTTTTCCTTTAGACCAAAGTTAAAAAAGTGCTTTCTTAAATTTGTCGGCTTGGCGACAATTTACTAATTAAGGAAACATTTGAAATTCCAAAAGTCCTCATTGGATTTGAAAGTCATTGTATTTTGATTTGTATAAACTCTTTCAAGTAGACAAAAAAAAGGTATATAGTAATAGTAATGTATTCAGAAAATCCATCCTTTCTTTCACTGAATAAACTGTTTCACCCCCCCCCCCCCCCCTTTAATGCAGGTGGCCCACTATTGTCCAAAACGTTGTCAAGAACTGAGATCGTGAAGTTAAGATGGCAGTCAAAAGCTTTGGAAAGCATATAACAATATTCCTAATCTTGGCGTCATCTTGGACATTCGGAGCCGCCGTTGACGTAAGTGTTGCCTTCGGAAATGCTGATTTTGTCGTCGTAGAAGCTTTTAATGAAATCGAGCTCAACGTAACGGTCACATGTTTTACCAGATATGGCGGAGACTTGAAATTCGTTTCAGCAGATGAATCAGTATTTACTGTTCGTGATAACACGAGTATGATTGAGTGCTTTCCAGGAGATAATGTTACAAACGTGACCTATTCACTCTACCTTGATGGAGTCGCACTAGGTGTAGCCGATATGCAAACAGTGTTCCAGAATTCCTCAGGTGAATATCTTATCAATACCTACCTGGTGAAAGTTTTAAGGAAGCCACTGTTCACCCCGACAGCATTAGCGGCTGTCCTCCTTGTGTGGATATGTGTGTCGTATGTTACGATGGGTAGCAAGATTGAGCCAAAGTTGATGTGGGAGCACATAAAACGACCTCGTGCTGTATTGATTGGTTTGTTATGTCAGTTTCTCATCATGCCTCCGCTGTCTTTTGCTATCGCCAAGGCGTTCCAGTTGGACGACGCAGCTGCAATCGGGCTCATACTCGATGGGACATGCCCCGGTGGATGGTTTAGCAACGTCTTCACGCTCCTGCTCGATTGCGACTTCAACCTCAGTCTAACGATGACATTTAGCTCAACTGTCCTAGCGCTTGGCATGATGCCTTTGAACCTGTTCATCTATACTCGCTTCTTTCTTGACCATAATAAACAACTTCAGGCACCATACGGTCAGCTCGCCATTCAACTAGCTTTTCTCGTTGTTCCTGTCGTCATTGGGCTCGGGCTCAGCCACAAGTTTCCGAAAATAAAACGTATTTTTGATAAAATGCTCCGGCCGATGTTGGCCGGGTTGGTGGTGGTCGCTCTCGGAGTGGGAATCCCGACGCAGTATTACGTCGTCCTGGTTTCCTGGAAGATATGGGTTGCCTCCGCTGTCTTCCCGCTAATCGGTGGTGTGCTAGGCTTTGGCATCGCTCGCCTGACCTGTGTAGACCTCAAACCTGCTGTCACAATCGCCATTGAAACGGGTGTCCAGAATAGCTTACTGGCCATCACAGTAGTGACTCTGTATTATGATCAACCTGAGATTGATCTCATTGGACGTGTTCCCGCGCTCATTGGACTCCTTGTCGTCATGGAGGGAGGGACTCTAGCCATAATCAAATCCATCAGGGATTTCTACAAGAAAAGGACAGAAGTGCCTCATGTAGAGTTAGATGAAGAGACTGAAGATGTGGACAAGGAAAGAACTGTATCTTCAATCACGGTAGACCCTTATATTCTACAAGAAAGAGAAAACCAACAACTGGACAACCCTCATGGTGTGCCAAAGTTATAAATTGTCACTGGATATTTTACAGTTACAATTTTGCAGGTCTTAAAATTCCAAAGTCGATATATGGTTAATGATAAAAACCTTTCAGATGCCTTTGGGACAATCACGGTTGATATGGGCTCATTGTAATAGTTTTGTATTTCGAATTGAGGCATTTACAAATAATCAATTTTATGTGGGTTAAATAAATTATCTTTAACGCAATAGCATTCCATAGGAAACTTATGATCTAATAGTTGGCTAAGCATATACTATTAAGTAAATTGTTTCATACTTTATATTGGAATTATAGTTGACTGCATCGTTTACATCTTTTATATAGCCATTATGAATGAGAGAGTTTCAAGATTTATAATTTATCATGAAAAATATATCAATTTGTGTGCTGTCATCAATTAAAATTGAGATACTTTGTATAGCTTTGTATTTGTGTTTAGTAATTTATCCAGAAATTAAAGCAAAAAAGGAGGCGCAAGTCCCTGTAGATTAAGACCGCGTAGAATATGACGTATTTAGTATTGAGTTTTCATTTTATTTTCATGTACATTCACCATTTTTTTTTAGGGGGGGGGGGGGGCTTCAAACATGGGGCAAAGTATGCTTCTCACTGGAAGTAATTCTTATTCGTTTATATATATATATGAACTAAAGCTGAATCTGTTATAATTTTTGTTTAACTGATAAATAAATTAATAAATGAAAGCTGCAAAACAAGAATTTCATTTGATGTGTTTATTTTTTCCTTGAGTATGTTATCATTCACTTCAGATGTATTTGCTCAATAATGTCTGTTGCACACAAAACGTTATTTTCTGACGTAGGAACTCGTCAAACACAGCCGCCATGCTTAAATTCCCAACTGCTTCAAGCATGACTACGGTTGCAAAAGTAGTACATTTTAAAGAACAATGCCTCACACAAATAACAGTTTTACTCGAAAAAGAATGTTCTATCCAATAGAATAGATATCCATGACTTTCTTGAAACGATGTCGGGAGTTGAAATTGTAGACCCTATAATACCAGCTATAAAATTATCATAAATTTGCATAATTAACCATGCTATGTGGAGGAAATGGAAATAGACTCATGGCAAGTATGAAGGGATACTATGAATACAGTATTTTTGAGAGATAAAATATCAAAACTTAGTGACAGCCAAATTTATTCATAACAATTTGCATAATTTGCACTATGAACCATGAAAACATTTGATTTTGTGAGATCTGTGGAGAAGATATATATAATATACGAAGAATATGCAATTTCAGGAGGAAAAAGTTGAATGCCAATGGAATACCGCCAAAATACATACAAATTGCATAAAGTGAATGGATGAAAATGATATCAATCTTAGCCATGACGTAGGGGTAACGGCTGTAAGATCACCTCTTTTGTTCGTCAAATAACGACACAAAAACATACAAAAAGTTTATGCTGTGACTTATTATTTCCCGTGCCAGAAAGGGGTTATGCCATGCTGTAGGCCTACATTGAAATACTTCATCAAATTATTCAGTAGGATATTTTCCAACTAAATTGCCTGGCACCAAGTCAAATCATGAAGTTTAATTTGTTTTTATATATTAATTTCTTCTTCAAGATATTCATATAGACGATAATGGGACAGTGCATTGTTAATCCAGTTATTAACAAAATACAAACCATCAAAAGTTAGTATAAATTATATTAAATGTAAACATGAAATTGAATAAGAAGACATGTTGATACAGGACGAATGACAATATTTTTGTTTAAAACAATTGTTTATCTATTATTTAGAGTGACTCATATTGCTTGGGAATTCCCCGATGCGATTGAAATGCCATTGACAAAATAAGCTATTTAAAAAATTGTGCAATTTCCTGTCGTGTCGATCTTGCAATGTCCTGCAATACTCCGGCAATGAAGCACAGCCATAGCCATAGGTGTACGGGCATTTTTTTTTGTCGGAAGGGGGGGGGGGGGGGGCTGCATGACGCCTCTTGCCCGAATATCTACTTCCCAGTTTACTACACATTTTGACTCTTCATTACAGAGAAAGTTATATCAACAATGATATCGAGTTCGAATTACACCCTACTTTGATGATGCTTAATAATATATGGTCTCTTGCTCACTTAACAGAAAAGTGACAGCGGGGTGATTTCTAAAAACTTGCCCCCTTTGCCTCTGAACGGTGAACAATTATATTTACTCTAGAAATTATTTCGTTAATATTTCATATTTAAAGTTCATATTTTGCATCTTGTAGGGGTCACATCTTGTTACATTGTATTCCCATGTTTGTAAATACCCCGACAAAAACAGGTGTGTGTAGGGGATGGGGAGGTGTCCCCAGTAACCCTCTAATATCAAGAAGAAACCCAGTAAAAAGAAACCGTTTTCCTTGTTGATAGGAAGTACATGATTGTATATGAAAGAGAAAGTTATAAAAGCCGGTGTCTAGGCCTAAAGGAAATAACGTGACTAGCTAGAGTATCTACGATTGGTGTAATCAATACCTAATTGGTAGGGCCTACATAATTTACATGAGGAATGATTTCCCAATTTGTATATAGAATGATAATTGAGTGAATAATTGATCAAACGCAACAAGAGTGTGGACTTGGACGGACGAACGTGTTGCATTATCTTTCTAGTTGTTTATATCTTCATTGATCATGGGCAATACTACGACTACCATGCTCCCCACGGTCTCTCCATCGTCAACACCTATCATCAACATCGAATCTCTTTCATCAAGTTGGTCAGAAGGCCTAAGTGATACACCGATTTCTGACTACTCTGACTCTGTTCAGAGTTCTGGAAGTAGCGATCTGGGTGAAGGCACACCTACTGCAACGTCCTTAACGAAGGAGTGAGTTTCTTTCTTTCTGTTTGTCTGTTTAATATGAAGCTTCTAGTAAACTTTAAAACACGAATCATGTTAATATTTCACCGGGCACAGGCGATGAAGTCATTATACTGTTACTGTTTTTGGTGTCAGCTTTACATTTTTGTCACTTCGTGCCATGACTAAAATCCGCTCACTATACGATCCGACTACGATCCGATTTTGGAAGAATTTGTAAAAAGCATTTGAAACGAACATTCAAACATGTAAAATCTTAATGACCGAGGATATGAAAAGTCATTATGATTGAGAAAATTTAAATTTTAAGGGATCTCGTGCTTCCTTGGAAGAACAAGTGTTAAATCGGTTCAGAATTGTTTTGGCGTCAGACCAGCTATAGTACGATTGTCTCTTGTATTCTTGTCATTATAAAAAAAAAGCTATATCAGGAAGAAGATGTTTATTTAGATTTTCTATTTAATACAATTGCCAGAAAATCGGATCATATGCAGGACGACCGTGATTTAAAGAAACTTCAGTCTTTAATTATTGTTTAAAAAAAACAATAAAAAAAAAAAAAAATTCGTGTACAAAATTTAATGTTAAATTGTATATACTTCCAAGTTCCAAAAGACTTGAAACCCATAAAAACCGTCATCTTGAAATAACTATTTTTATAGAGGCAAGTTTCACATAAATATTTGAAAAATATAAGGGGTTTTAGGTAAAGACTTAACAAACAAAAATCGTAACATTATGCTGGAAACAATCAAAGGAAATTTGGATTGAGATTTATTGCTTTTTTTGCTCAAAACATATATTGAACACGAAAACGCTTTTAATCTTATGTCATATAATTTTTTTGCCACAAGCAGTTGCGGTGACAATATACAGTCACTGCAACATCTTTGTAAATAAGATAGCGGCACACCTTTATATAGTTGCAGGACCAGATCTTTGAAATAGTACCCATAATTCATCCACCAGGCACACACTTTTAAACATTTTAAATATCAAATTATAAAAATGTCTAGTAAAAGAATGTTCCACATTACTTATTTATCTTAAATTGTATTTTACCCTGATTGTGTATAGTGTCGGATATGTATTCGGAATTCGGAATTTGTTTATTACACTCATTACAACATTGTGGGAACTCTGTGGTATATTAGTGAAGGTTTTAGACACTCATGCTAGAGGACAAGGGTTCGATCTTTGATCGGTGCTTATATATATCCTTAGCAGGCGCGTAAGCAGGAGGGGGGGGGGGGTTAAACCCCCTCCCTTTAACTTTTTTAATGTATGTGTTTTGGAGGAAAACCCCCCTTTTGTTTTTTGGCTGAGTCGTTGCGAAATTTTCAAATTTTAACCCCCCCCCCCCCCTCGAAAAAATCCTGCGTACGCGCCTGATCCTTAGACAAGGTGCTCTTTTCCATATTTACTCCTCTCGACCCATGTTTATAAAATGGGCACCTGGCAATGCCGGGTTAATAATTATTGCAGGGCCTGAAAAATTAAATCATCATCATCATCATTATTATTATTATCATAAACCACATCGTAAAATAACAAGCGTGTGGACGGAGGCATTACATTACATGCTAGCATCAGAAGGGGTCATCTACAGCCCAGTACAACTGGTGCAAAAGAAAAAGGGAACTTTGGTGAAATATTTCCGTTTCCGATAAACTCTTTTTTTCCATCGATTACAGGATGCTGTCGAGTTCCTGTCAGGACACTGGTATTTTCCCAGGTAAGCATTTAGACTTTCCTCCTTTTTCTGAGATTATTTTCATGACGATAAAATTGCGGACCCTGACCTAGTGATTGAACTTTGAATAGCTGTTTTAGTTTTTGTTCTTATTAATTGCATTTCACTATATTTCTGATAAATATGTTCGAATAATTTCTGAATACATTCTGAATTTCTTCAGGCATTAGTAGTTGGATATAAAACAACCAGTTATATTGCAGTGACGTTTCCAGCTAATGGTGAAGCCGATGTACCCTTCCTTGAAGACACACGAACAAGTCAATAAAGCTTGAATGGGTCTAGACCACAAGTGTCTTACCCCCCCCCCCCCTCCTCCCCCTCCCTTCATCTCAGGACAAGTTAGCCAATGCTTGTCATTTCCCAATGACGCCACTGTTGGAGAGTTTTGAAGATAATTTTGTTAAATCAATTCTAAGACTTAATTTATTGTCATGTAATTTTAAGTGGAAACAATCATTATTAGTAAAAGCTAGCCAAATTGTTAATGTGCCGTACAACGTATTCCAGTATAATGTCTGTCGTGGTCGGCTATTAAAGTTAAAACCTGAATTAATTATATATTAATTATACATGTTACAGATATTTTGTGCAGATATTTGATTACTTAATCTTCGTATTCTGTAGATTCCAGTCCGCCGCTATTACATGGATTCCTCGGTGGGTTTATTACCGGCGTAGCATCTCTTACTCTCCTGCTCATCATCGTTGCTCTGGTTGTCTATACCATTCGTAATCGACGTCGACATGACCACGCTTTACCACCTAATGTCAATGTGTCAGCACTAGCAGAAGGGGTGTATCAAGAGTATAATCGACATCCGAAAGGGGTGGAGGGGGTAACATCGCCTAAGGGCGGCGATGGCCAACATTACCAGGAGATTATTACTATTAAACACGATAAATTCAATGCAGATAAAGGAGCTAACAAGGATGATCTTGTGGCATCAGACAGCGAATATGTTTACACTGATGTAGGGTATAAGTCAGATAACGAACCCACTTACTTAAATGTCAAAGTATTTCTAGGGCAATCAGCAAACATGCACAGTACCACTGTGTAAATTTGTGTGATTTCAAATGAGACGAAAATTATCCCCCCCCCCTCCCCCTCATAATAGAGATCTCATGGTCTCCAGGGTGATGACCTTGATGCAGTTTACTGTCAGATGATAGGCCAACGGGGTTCGAATCACTAGTACGCCACCAACGTCCTATCTACAGTCGCCATTCTTTATTCTAAACAATTGTTTGTGATGAATAAAAGAATGGTCATTGAATGATTAAGCATTTAGGATAGAAAAGTGTTTTAAAATATCAACGTTTCAAAGTAGTATATATTCATACTGGGCGAAATATCATAGTTACAAATGACATGAAAAACAATAATAAAGACAAAGCAGAAAGGAATCAGATAAATAGAGACAAGTAGAATAAAAGAGAAAGTTAGATGTTACTAGAGAAAGAGATGGAGAGAGAGGGAAAGAGAGGGAGGGAGGGAGAGAGAGAGAGAGAGAGAGAAAGAGAGAGAGAGAGAGAGAGAGAGAGAGAGAGAAGGGTAGGGATCGAAAGAAAAAGAGAAGAGAGACTGGTGATAAATTGAGATGAGTTGTAGTCATATAGCAAAGAAAGGTTATTAACGTTATCATCGTCCAACGAGGTCTCCGATTGAAAGCATGCCAAGCAATGATGAACAAGGCATGGCAAATTACTCTTTCATAGAATGTGTGAAAGTCTATATTTCCTAGTGTATATAAATGACTAAAATAAACTCGAACGAGTGAATTTTCTTCATGTTTTTATCAGATGTTCAGAATGATGATGTATGGTCAAAGTGTTTATTACAAACCTTGGTTCTTTCATAACCAGGGCATTGATTAGGCCACAAACAAAAAATCTTTTGGTTGTCCTCGATTGCTTTTCTGGAGTAGGGGCGGGCGGGCGGATTTTTTTTTGTTTTGTTTTGTTTTGACTTATTTTTGTTATATTTTTTAATTTTTTTTTTTCCCCCATGTCTTTTCTTTTTTTTAATAATTTTTTTCCCATAAAAAAAAACACATTGGGATGTCAAGCATTTAAACAAACAAAGTCTATAAAACACTTTAATATGGTAAAAGACTAGTTAAATGTACAATGAATATCAAGACCAACACAGAAAGTATTTTTGGCTTTGAAATACAGCACCTTTTAAATCTCCATTGTACTACTTATAGCTACTTGCGACCTTTAATCGGTGACCATTGCTCCCCCATGATCCTCTTTATCTTATGTTAACTGGGAGCTGATTTTATGAGATAACTACCTGTCCAGTGACCTTGCAGGGTGGTCTAATCCCTCCTATAAACTAGTACAGATGGGCTTTACAATGAGTTTAAGAATGCTCAGAACCTGATTTGAATGAAAGGCATTTTGACATAGGAAAATAAAAATGGCAAGTTTAATAAATACAGAATTGCGTACTGAAAAGACCAAACTGGCAACGGGACGCATTTTGATACTTGCAAATGCCTAAAATTGTATGTTTGGCATTTAAGATTGCTCCCCCCAAAAAAATAAAAAATAAAAAATAAAAAATAGATTAAAATTATTTAAAAAAAAAAAAATATATATATATATATATATTGAATAAAAAAATATAAAAAATTGAATTAAAAAAAATGACGAGCGGGCGGTCGAGGACAACCAAATTGATTTTTTGGTTGGCCTTAGAGCTAGGGAGAATGACACACCTCCATCAAAACGTCTGTAACTGCTAAAAATAGGATTATTCGAAAGATTAAAGCAAAGCGATTGATGAGTACTGTGTCGTGTGTGTAAACCGTCTATTAGTCTCTTTCTTGTTTATGTGTGTTTCTGATTGCGTTCTGTAGACGTACAAGGGGTCTTTATATTTAGGCATATCACGCAGTGTTTGATGTATAGGAAGAAACTATCATGATATTATTGAGTAAATTTGAATGATGGATCATTTATTTATTTGTAACAATTTTTTTAAATTTTCACTCTAATAATATTGTAAGAAAACTTTGATAACATTGCATAATGCATATTGCATTGATGAAACAATTTCTTAATCTTTTTCTACAGGACGGCTATTCAATTCAATTCAATTCAAGGTTTTATTTCGAAAAACATAGAGTACAATGATGCACATGCTGCAGCTAAAAAGCTGAAATGTATGTGTTTACAATGATCGAGGATACATATAAAAAGAAAAGAATATCCATTCACAAAACATATCTACATTATCGTACATAGGCCTATATATTATATTCTAATTCTTACATTATAGATCTCATCCACACACGTGAATTTATGTTAATGACTGTCATGAATAAACGTGTCACTATGACGGAATAGCTACTATTGTACAGCTACCTATTTTAGTTTGTTTGTGAAATATTAAAACCGAAAAACACAAAACATGTATGCACTCTAAATGGCAATTCGTGTTTATTCGTGAGTCAAAGCAAAAAGATGTTGCAAAAGTCGATATACCTGACATAATAATTGCTGAACGAGTCTTGAGTAGTCTTTCTGAAGATGTGCTGTGGACGATGATCAACAGAGACGAATAGATCAAGTATGAGTTATAGGAGGGATGAATTCTGAGAGATATGAAGTTTGTAAAAGGCCTTGTATGTAAGCAGGAGAATCTTGAATTAGATACGCTTTGGGAGGGGGAGCCAGTGTAGAGAACTAATGAAAATATCTATTAATCATTTCCTCATGTTATGACAATATACTTTTCTGCATGGCATATTTTGGCATGGTGTCATTGATTTTTTGGAAAATAATGCATAATAAGAAGCAGGGTTAGTGTAGGCATAGTTAGGATTATACTTTGAATTCATAATACTATATTAGAGAATATTAAGGTCGTTATTATATGTATATGTAAATCACATTTTGACATGAAGGTTTTGATTGTCGATATTTGTATTATACATGTACCTTACGTTAACCTCTTCTTTTTTTATTCAAATCAAGTAAAATGAAAAGCAATATTACTATAGTCATTTTTTAAAATTATGAAACAATATATCTTTTATGTATATTTTGTTATTTGTATTAAATCTGCATGTGAAATTTGATATCAATAAAATCAATTTAACTCAACGTTTATTAAGTATATATGAAACTAAAATCTGTAAACTTAGATTGCGTGACATAAAACTATTTGACTTATGATTGGTGAATTATTACCTGATCAAACTTCCAGGTAATCAAATAGATCAAATAAAAGTACCGTTGTTAAGATAAGAATTATATTTTTTCCCGAATGCGAGGACAGTTGAAATTTCTTTTAGTACATCTGGCAGGCGATTCCAAAACTATGGGCCTTTAAAACTTACCGTGGTTCTTGAAAAGTTAAAATGATAAAAAGGTTCATACATTTTATTGGAATATCTTGTTTTATACTTATTGACGTTGCTATTATATTCAAAATAGTGAAAGTTATTTGGTAATAATTGTTTAGAATAAGAAAACATAAGCGATGCTATAGTTGTAATTTATTTATATACAAAAATTCAATATTTTAACTTTTTTAATAATTATTGTTGGGTATATGTGCTAAATAGTTTGATTTGGTTATCGCTAGTATAGCACGTTTCTGTATTAAAAACAATTTTTGAGATGAACAACCGCCCGATACAATATTAGAATACATAAAATGTGATGAAATCATACAGTATACAAATTAGTTAAAATCTTCAGTGGTAAAATGTGTTTCAAAATATTTAACTCTCCAATGGATTTAGATATGTTTAGAGCAATGTAGTTTACATGTTCCTTCCAGTTCAAGTTTTCGTCTATGATTACGCCAAGAAATTTAGTACTGGTTTCTCTCATTATACTAAAATCATTAAGCTCAATATTTATTTCATTATCTTGTATTCTACCATTCCTACTCTTAGAGATCATATAGCATGTTTTATCGCGATTAATGTAGAGTTTATTGGCTGTAAACCAAGTTTGTATGTTTATTCAGTATATATGAAACTAAAATCTGTAAACTTAGATCGCGTGACATACAACTATATCTGACTTATGATTGGTGAATTATTACCTGATCAAACTTATCAAATCAAGCCGTGCCTCGGCCAGTGAGTTGATGCTTTGAGAAGCCATATTAATAGTGATCATGGAAGGCAGTGGGTCGATTCCAAAAGACTTGGATACCAGCGTTCCAACACATGTCATCATTCCGCAGGATGATGAGGACCTTCATTTTGATGAAAATGACACTTTGCGTGATGGCACAATGGATACAAATTTCCAGCTGAATGAGTAAGTTTAAGATATCGAGAGCTCGGCCAAATATTATTTTTTATTTGTTAATGTAAATTAAAGAAAAAAGTTCGGGGATACGTTTAAATGATTTTATTCCACAGAAAATTGTGGAATATTCAAGTTCGGATTGTTAAAGGGAAATCCAACCTTATTAGCAAACTGAACTAATGGAAAGCAGAAAACCAGAAAAGAACATTGGTGAAAAGCTTGAACGACACTGGACAAATGATAAGAAAGTTATGAGTTTTTGAAAATTGTAATCCCTATGCGGTAGGGGGATTTCAAATTGGGTGATGCCATTGTTACGTTAAGTGGTGGACAACTTTACCATTCGTTCCGACACACAAAATGACTAAAAGGCCACCCTTTTTCTTCAAAATGTATAATCCAAGAGGGCCTTTTCTTTTAAGAGAACCTGTAATGATATGCTCTCCTATTATGTTGAGTAGTGCCCGAAGGAAGAAAGCGCTTACTATAGGACAAAAACAGGAAATAATGATATTTGTGCACAGAGCAGATAGTGATCTCATATTCTAAACAAACACTTGAATTTTTTTTATATAGGATTTCCCGGCCAAATTCGCGAGTTTGTCATTCAAATTAATTTGTCTTGCGTTCGAATTCGACGGTTTTAGTGCAGTCAGGTATATCTCGGGTTTATATTCCCTTTTCTAGTGTTCAAATCTATGGAATTTTCGTTAAAATCTACGTATGTTTCATTCAAATTAATGAACAATGTGCTTCTTTCGCTATTTGGTCATTCGATTTGGCGCAACACGATTTTCTGACAACGCGACGGTGTACTTCTAGCATTCTAATTCATTTGTTGCATTCAAATTAGCACTTTGTGCACTTAAATTGATGGTCAATATATATTTCTCGTTTATTACACACTTTTTATAGCTCATTCTTTTTCTTTCAAGATTGTTTTTTCATGTGTATTTCATCATATTTCATTTTCTTGCATTTATACACTGATACTTATTAGATTTATCTGATATTCATCAGCATTTAAGTTTGATTGTTAAGAAGAAAAAAACGAATTGCATTTACGGACCTGATGGTCTCAGTATATTTGTAAATGTTCGTGTAAGGGAGTTGTTTGTCTTATGTTTCATCATAAATTTATCATAATTTCATCATAATTTCATTATTGAAGAAGGGTACAATATTGTGACTGGGGTAGGGACTAGAGTCAACAATTTGAACATGATTCATTATTTAGCCATGTCTTTAGCCATCGATCTGCTGGCGGGCAAGTTAACTATGAAACTCTTTAATAAAAACAGAGGGGTGTGCTGGGTATAAGAGACGATGTGAATTACTTTTGTAAAATTCCGAGTCTGTAGTAAAAAGGGGCGATTGAGGGTACCCCCACCTTTCCCGGGTATATGAACATGTCCGTGCAAAAATGCCATATCCCCTGATTTCGCCCCTTCTTTACTTTATGTCTGACTACACCTATCTGCATTGTCCTGAAAATAAATAAATGGAATAACAGCTTAGACCCCAATGGCAAATCATGCATTTTAACTGCATTATTTAAAAACTGTAAAAGTTTGTTGCAATTCTTCCCCCTAACATTCCTAACTTGAATAGAAATATTACGAATACGAATGACAGGTGTTAATTTGAATGATAAAAATTACGCTTCGACAAGTGAATATTAATTTGAATGCTAGATGAGCAGTTTCTAAATTGAATGACAGATCTATGAAACCCTTCGACCAAAATCCTAAATTAAATACAAAAACTGGAAAATTGAATGATAATTGGCATAGCAAAGCCGATCTGCGCTAACTAAAATGCAAAATAAATGAATTCGAATGACAAACACGCGAATTTGGCCGGGAAATCCTATAATTGGTCGGATTTATATCAAACTTTCCCCATTTGCGTGCTCCTAGTTTTGCTTTTATTTAAATCAACTCTTCACGAAGGTGCATGGATTGCCCTTAAAACATCCCACGATGATTCATGTACACTGTTGGTCATAATGGTGGAATATTTATTTTTACCCCAGTTTAGGGAAGGATTTTTTAAAAATTATGTATTTCTAATAGATCTAGATAATGGCATACATTCACAGATTTTATTGAATATTAATTTGCGAGTGTTTGTTTTGCGTGACTGCTTAATCATATGTGTGCTACTATGCTAATCAGCTAAGGGACCTACGTCCTTAAGTCACAATTGACAGTAATGAGGATTAATGCCTCACAAAAGGGCACTAATATATAGCTGATCGGCACGATATTTATCCTGGGGCCTCACAGTAACGAGGCCATTGCTTAGCCCCTGAATCATGACTGTACGCAGTATTTGCTAGGGTACGCGGCCCCTTCCACAAATCCCCCAAAACGAAGAAAATGCAATAAATTTTCAAAAATTCATTGCATTTCCCCCCGGCCCCCAACAGGGAAAATTCCTCTGAAGGGCCATGCATTATGGTTCAAGGCATGGCCACACAGAGGGATTTTTCCTGTTAGGGGCCGGGGGAAAATGCAATGAATTTTTGAAAATTTATTGCATTTTCTTCGTTTTGGGGGATTTGTGGAAGGGGCCGCGTACCCTAGCAAACACTGCGTACAGTCATGATTCAGGGGCTAAGCAATGACCTCGTTACTGTGAGGCCCCAGGATAAAAATCGTGTCGATCAGCTATATTAGTGCCCTTTTGTGAGGCATTAATCCTCATTACTGTCAATTATGATTTAAGGACGTAGGTTCCCTTGCTGATTAGCATAGTAGCACATTATGATTTAGCAGTCACGCAAAACAAACACTCGCAAATTAATATTCAATAAAATCTGAGAATGTATGCCATTATCTAGATCTATTAGAAATAAATAATTTTTAAAAAATCCTTCCCTAAACTGGGGTAAAAATAATTATTCCACCATTATGACCAACAGTGTATTTGTATATGAGTTTTAAACTACGAGTGCTAAACACGAGCGAGTTTTTGAAGCATTTGTGGGCGATAGTTTTTACTAAACGACAGTTATTCTAGAATAATTTTGAAATTGTGTTAGATCAGGCACTCCTAAAGGGGACCAGAGTTAGATGAATCAATTCGATTCAATTCAATGCGATTTTATTTCACATTTCTTTAAAAATATATCAGAAGATATAGAAACAAATCAGTATAAAAAACAATATCAATATAAAAAACATTTATTGACATGGTACTATGAAAGAAGGATGAAGGATGGTGGATGCGAGGTATCAACAAGGCTAATGGCCTGTCAAGGCTGATCCCCCTATATTATCAACCTTCAAGAGAAATACATTTAAAAAAAAAATCAAACAAACAGATAATATAACATAGCATAATCACATAAAACACAACATAATTATTTACATAAATCACATATTAAGGCAATTAGATCAAATAAAACTAATCACTGTTAAAGAGATAAGATTTATATCTTTCCTGAATGCAAGAACATTTGAATATACATCTAGCAAGCCATTCCAAAATTATGGGCCTTTAAAACTTACCGTGGTTCTTGAAAAGTTAAAATCATAAAAAGGTACATACATTTTATTGGAATATCTTGTTTTATACTTATTGATGTTGCTATTATATTCAAAATAATCAGGGCTGAAAGAAACGTATAAGTGTCGTCGGCATAACAATGACAACAAATATTTGGGAAACGCCTTTGAATAATATTGATCAGATTATTTAGGGTGTAAAAAGGAGGGGACCATGTTTGTTTTTTTGCATATTAAACTAATGAATGTCAATAAATTGCCATGAAATCTTTTTATCCTTTCAAAATATAATAGGCTCACTGATTCATCCACAGAATCCTATGTTTCTCGAGGTAAGCATTAGACGCGTCTGATTTGTCTTTTGATAATTCTCGATTTGTCTTTTGATAATTCTCGTTTTTCTTCTAGCCGAGGTTATATTACCATGATCCAACTTTTTCAATTCTTTCTCATTTTAGGGGTATTACAAGAAGAAAAAGAAAGCAAACAAAACTCTCTAAAGCAATTACAAAATGATTTTTTTTTGGTGAAATTTTAACGCACATTATTGAGTTATAATTTTAATAATATTATATTTTAATAATAATATTCGAATGAATTCGAAAAAATAGAGCTGTCTTATTTAATTTGAAGACTATAATAAAGGGCTTAACCGTTAATTGCTGATAAATAAGTTATTGTTGTGCTCCCCCCTTGCATGTACTCATAATCAGTGGCGGATCCAGGGGGGGTGGCCCGGCGGGCCCGGGCCCCCCCCCCCCCCCCTTGAGAAAAAAAATCATGTAAAATCACGTGATTTTTACCTTTTTTGGGGGTTGGGCCCCCCCCCCCTGGCGCTCAGGGGGGGGGGGGGTGCAAATTGAAAAATTTTCGAGGACCCAAAAAAAAAAAAAAAAATGTGCTCACTACCCCCCCCCCCCCCCCCCCCCCCCACTGAGCGACTTTTCGGTCGGCGCGATTTTCAAATTTTCGGGAGCAAAAAAATTGTGCTCACTACCCCCCCCCCCCCCCCCCCCCCCCCCCCACTGAGCGACTTTTCGGCCGGCGCGATTTTCCAATTTTCGGGAGCAAACAAAAATGAAGAAACTTGGGCCCCCTCCCCTAAGAAATCCTGGATCCGCGCCTGCTCATAATGACTAAGTAGTTGATAACTATTAGTAGTGGAAAATTTTCGTTATCGCCAATAACCCAAAATGCCCGGACGTTCGACCCCGAGGGGGTGGGGGGGGGGGAATACTCAGATTTGGTTTGGACGGGGTGTGCCGCAAAGCTTCGAAACCCCATTATTAAGGGGCATTTTGCTTGAAAAAAATATTATTTTTCCAAATTTTCAGGAGTTTTGCAAATTTTGAAAAAACGGACCCATTTTTAAAAGGAATCACACTAAGAAAATCCACTACATGTTTAGGGATTTTTGTGTGAAAAAGTTACCCACTAGAGGGTATACACCAGTATACACTGACTTCATTGGGATTTGATTGTTCGAGAAGAAATACTCCGGGAACCCCACTGCATGTCCATCAATTTGTACAATTTGTCAAAATGCTGCGAACAGAGTTGCGATCGTGCAGTGATTTCAAACTTGTCTTGCTTTTGCAGCAACTTTTTCCAGGTCGCGCGCTGTGTAGGATTTTCATTCAGGCGGAGTCCCCCTGGAGTTCAGATAGAGACTGGACGGCAAGTACAGCCGCACAAAATAGACCGGAAGCGACTCAGTCACCAATTGAAATGGGGGTATGAAAGGAATATATCTGGGCATTTCGGGGTATTGGAAATTAATCGAAACAAAACAAATTTTTATAGCGATGTTTCCTCTTAATATTTCCTTCCTTACAAAGTCAAGCGATTGTGCAAAGTTAGTAAGAGTAAATAGTTACTAGAAAATGAAACATTATGTGAAAATATAAATCACCTTATTATATTTCAGTTTCCAATCCGCCGCTAATGTATAGCTTCCTCGGTGGGTACATCTTCGGCGTAGCATCTATTCTCCTGCCCATCCTCGTCGCTCTGATTGTCTATATCATTCGAAAACGATGTCGACATGCACCACTCGATGTCAAAAGCGTGTCTACGTTACCACCAGGGATATATGAAGAGTTTAACGGAGAGCAAAGGGTGACTAAAGGCAGCGTCGTTGGTCTCGACGATGACCACCAGTACCAGGAGATGACGATTACAAGTTTGAATCAAGATGGAATTTATTCTGAGATATAAAGCAAATTTATTTGGGAGGAAAATATTAGGAAGAGAAAATGGAAATGGGAAGGAAATATTGTGTCTCGAAGAAAAAAAAGAAAAGAAAACAGATGCACAAATTAAAGCTGCTTGTAAAAGGGATGTTATAAAAACTACTACTTTATTTGTCGAGCACCTAAGAATGAAAAATGTGTTGAGAGAAATTGACCAGAAATATACACATTTGTTAAATCTATATTGGTTTGTAATAAATTAGAATGGTTAATAATATGATAATCAAGTTAGATTTACGAAAGGTTAATGGATTTAGAACTTAAGTCTTTATGCTATTTCAAAAAATATGAATTCGTAGTATTAGTTGTTCAGTATTGAATATTCCCAAAGAGGAAGCACCGTGGTGTAATGTCATGCCTACCGCACATGAAAACATAATTGATAACAAGTTTTTCTGTAGTTATTACATATACCCAAAGATTCCAGAAAGAAATATTCAAGCACTTTCAAACCTACTAACTCCAGCTATTAATAGAAGTTTGGATGAAGGCAATCATAAATTCAGAGCGCCAGGATAAGTGACAAGATCATACGTGACACGGGAATTTTCAGTATAATACTAAGTCTTGCTTTATTAAAGTGACCAATGTTTGATAATTATGATACTCTGAGAGTGTCTCTCAATTAATCTCAAACAATTGTAGGCTTTTAAAAACTACTTCAAAATGTTTATTTTTCTATGACGGTATCTTCTTAATGTACATGCACATATTATCATTGGTATGATTGTCTGTAGATAAATGTAGAAAAGCAAGTGTAAGGCGTAAAAGCGCCAACATGAATATTTTTATCTTTTAGAATTAAAAGAAAACAATTATCTTTAAAAAAGATTCTGAACAGAAACCATTTCTGAACAATTTAATCCGTTTTACACACTCGTATGTTTATTATGTGCTCAATAAATCTATCTTTATTATTATTATTGCTATGATTACAAGCAAATCACTGGTTTCTTTTCCTTTTTTTTTTTCTTTGATTCAGTTTAGAGGGAACGAGCCATTCCACCATGGTTCTTGTAGATTACACCATCCTCCAATATTCTGTAGCCCTATATGTATGGTAAGATAAGGAAATTGGTAACTTCATCAATGCATAAAACATAAATACAGATTACACAAACACTTCAATTCCATTAGGACAAGGTTGCAGCATTTATTAAAGAACAAAATATAGAGAAATATAATTCAATTAATTTTGCAGATGTTTGATCTTTTTAAAGATACTGATATGCAACAAGAGCAAAGTAAGAGTTCTTAATTTACAAATCTAATATCTGCTTGTAAGTGTCGGCTTGATGGTGATGTAGATATACAGTAGGTTTGCGGTTGCACCATGTGTGTGAGAGAGAGAGAGGTTTGAGGAGTCCTGAAAAGGACTCTGACTCGGTAATCTTTCTTGGAGGAGTGTAGTCCTGAAAAGGACTGTTTGTTATCTTTCTTGGCATATAGTTCTCAGGAGAACTATAGCGCTTGGAGAGGATGAGTGGCTCGACGTTTCGAACAGGTTGACTATCCGTCGTCATGGTGCAACCGCAAACCTACTGTAAATCTAATATCGTCTGCCTAAACACTACATGCCTTTATGTTCAGTTTACAACTAAATTATTCTTAGGCACAGCCGTTGTAAATTTGATGTGTTTTTTTTGGTGTGACTCAAGAATGAAAGGTGGACTCTTTGAATCGGAACATTTGCTAAATATTAGGTATAATCTTTAATATGTGATACGTCACATTCTCACAAAACATCAATCGGGACAAATCAATGTTTTACATACTTTAAAAATGACAAAAGTTTGTAAGGTTATAGTTGTTAACTGCAAATAAACAACTTGTAGCAGGCGTGTACACAGGGGGGGGGGGGGGGGGGGGGGTTTAAACCCCCCCCTTTGGTATTTTTATGTGTGTAAGCCCCCCCCCCCCTTTGGATTTTTTTTTAAAAATTATTAAAAAAAACAAAAAATTATCCCCATGGCTGACCTAAAAAAGGTAACCTTACCCCCCCCCCCCCAACAGAGCAAAATGTCAAATTTTCAAATTTCGAGACCCCCCCCCCAAAAAAAGTGTCCTCTTACCCCCCCCCCCCCCCCCCCCCCCCCCGCTTATTCAGCGGCTGGCTGAGTAGTTGCGAAATTTTCGGCCCGATTTATAAATGTTAAAACCCCCCCTTGAAAAAATCCTGTGTACACGCCTGACTTGTAGTCAATGCAAAGACATATGAATTCTCAAAATCAGTAGTGCTTTAGCTCAAATATGACAGACTGATATAAATGGCAGTTCTTTTTATGATCACATGTGTCAACATATTTTCAGACAGGAAAGAAATATACTGGCATAGGAATATCACTTTCATGTACCAAGTTGGTGAATTACCACACACCCATACTCATACTCAACTTTGAGGCAGCATTAGTGTTTGTCCCTGGGAAGAGATATAGAATAGTAATATGAATATTGGCTGGTATTCATACAAGCATAATAACTTCAGTCCAGTGGGAGTTTCATCAATCCTTAGAATCAATCTCAAAATACACTTTTATGATTAAAAATTCATCATTGTGCTTGATGATACCTCCCCCTGATGATATTTACAATGTACCATCAAAAGTAATCAGATCATATTACAACGTGTATTTCTGAGGACTATTGGTAATAAATAATAACAATAAAACAGAACTGGTAATATCTTGACTGTTGACATTATTACATTACTTACTGCTACACGAAAGTGTTGAAAACGATACTTTCTGTGTACCTCCCTAGAACATTAGGAATAGATTTCACTACTTCTAACTACTCTTAACGAACGTGTTAAAATATGATGGTAGGAAAAACTAGGATCATGAAATAAAGGGCTTCTGTATTTATGTGTTTCTGGTAATCCATCAATGTCACTTTATATGTTGCATTTATAAAAACCTTCATACATGTTGGATGCATACATAAGCCAACAATAGGGAATACACTCCTATTACAAAAAGTTGAATATTTCAATGAAACTTTAGATAAAATTCTGTTACAAACAATAGCCTTGTTAAAGAAGTGATTGATCAAATACTATTGATAACCATGACCGCATAATTATATTGTGTATCTGCAGCGTCTACCATGGAATATGCTCTCATTTCAGGCAACATATGAAATGGGTAACATTTAGAAAAAAGCAGGCCCCATTTTCAACATTTAAATTCGAGTTAATTTTTTTTTTTACCCACTTAGATCATACATGCACATTCTTCACTTTATAACTTAATTAACTTCCCTAATTAACCCGGTCCCCCCCCCCCCGGGAAAAAAAAGGTGTAAAAACACGCGCTCAAGAGGGGGGGAGGTGCGATTTTTCAAATTTCCGAGAGCCACAAAAATAAAAATGTGCAAGTAGGTTTTATTAGATTCAATAACCAGTATGTCACTTTAAAACCCCTGCGTGCGCGCCAAGGTGCACGGCCGTATGACACAACGTATATATATATATATGCATGCAGAGGCGGCCCTCCCGGGGGGCAGGGGGTGGGGGGGGCCCACAGTGCCCGCACTTTTTCAAGCACCCCAAAAGTACCCCTCTTAACAAGCTACAAGAAATGCTTCCTAAGCATGAATATTTACCAGAGGCTATATTAGTTCAACTTTACATTTTTCATTAAACTGTCTTTGAAAGTAATAGAAAATTATGATACTTTCTGTCTTCAGTGTTATTTTCTCCCCAATGAAAACAGTTACCGTTTGTAAACTTTATTCATCTTGCCAAAATATACTGATTTACCTGAAATGGAAGAAATTTAAATTTGTCTTTTTTCAACTTTGTCCAAATAAAAGCAAATGTAATTAATAATTCAAAGGTATTGTCTTTCCATAGCTTTCTTCATTTCACTCACCCCCCCCCCCTCTCTCTCTCTCACACTCTTTCGCTCTCCCCATCTATATCACACAAGCATACATGTATCATGTTGCATGTCATGTGTCAGAATATGGAAGGAAGATTAGATATTTCATGTTCATTCTTTGCACGTGTACAGTGTATGTGACAATTCAGAGACAAAAAATAGAAATGCTCCACTATTTCATATCAGATTGATGCAATCATATCATTTTGTCAGCTGCTAATGGTAAAATGTTGCATAGATTTAATTTCAACATGATGTTAAACATTAAAAAACAAATCAAAACTTACATGAATAGCACCAAATCTGGAAATAATAATACATATGTGTGTGCGTACAATACAAGTAGCATAAAAACTAAGCTCATTAATATATTACATTGATCAATGTAATATCTAGTTCATGCATCTATAAAAAATTAAGAAGTCAAGAGATTTTCCTTTACAGAGCTTTATGCTCATGCATATAATATATATGAGCGATCTCTATCTATGCTACAAGTCATTTCATCTACATATAACACACATCTATGTCAAGTACAGAGAGTGGCAGTGCTGATTGACTAACATGGCTTTTTATTATAGCCTTAAATATGGAAGTAAAAATCTTCAATCCACCCACTACTCTGCATGTACTATTCTTCTTGAATACACTGCGAAACCCAATAGGATTGTGTAACACTTTCTATCTTGAGGAGAGTCTGAGATGGATGCTTGGGTCTTGCAGCATTTGGTACATGTGACATGACTTAGCCATCGGACTAGGCATGGATGGGCATGTTATGCTATGTGTACCATACCAACATCTTCAGTATTCACAGTAGTTAAGTATTCATGTTAGTTAAGCATTTTGTACTTGTACTATTACAGCATATCATTTCTTTAGGATTAATGTGTTTTTACACATTTTCCAGACACTTCCTAAAATAGCTACAAAATGATGCAGTAATACAAAAACCACCAGGATTCTTCATTGACAGCCTTAATTCGCATCATCATCTTGCGTTATGGAGATCTTTCATGGATTATCAAAGTTCTTAGTTTGGCAAAATATCCACTTCCATATCAGATTACAATTAATCTCATCATTATTATCATCATTTAGCACACAGTCCAATATATCTGTAAGCATATACATATAAATCACCTTTGCAGTTAAGTCCTATGTTTAATCAGAACTTGTTGAATCAGACATGTTAAAAGTACAGTTAAACACATATGAAATGTATAAGGTATTGCACTTCCATTACCACTACATGAAAGATATCATACTAAGATCAAGCGTTACTCCTCTTTCCTCAAACCTCATGTCCCCCTTCGTGGAAGAAACACTACAGAGGCTCCACAAACCTCCCCCTTTCCCCCTCCTTTACTTTCTTAGTTCACAGAGTGAAGTACAATGTACTGACACTGCTGACTTGTCTGGTAAATTCCCATAACATGGATGAGAGATCTCATCTCTTCCCATGATGAAGGAACACCATATACAGAAGCTCTAAAAACCTTTCCCCTTTCCTCTCCTTGACCTTCTCACCGGTACTCCATTCAGGAAGTATGTATGACTATACATGTGAGGCTTGTGTAGTACATTCCTGCTGTAGGGATAAGAGTCCTCATCCCTATGTCATGCTAGAAGGGACACCATAGAAGCTACACAACTCTTCCCCATTCCCCTCCTTTTATTTATTCCTTAGTTTATCAAGGAAGTACACAGGACTGTGTGAAGAGCCTCTGATCGAGTCATCACCGCTGTCTGGTCTGGTCTGGCCAACCCCTACTACAGGGATCAGGATCCAGATGTTAATTGCTTCTGCTGTACCTGCTCGGCTTGTTGACCCTGCTGAGAGTGTAGGACTTGTGTACCCAGTAGCTTGCTGAACAGACTGAGTACTGCAGAGTGCCTCTCAAGGACAGATCCAGACTATTAAAAGAGACAGAGAGGAAGAGGAAGTGGCAAGATTGTTGGACATTGAATGTAACATCTAAATATACGCTACAGTATACCTTACAAAGGTCAAACGTTTGAACCTAATGCATTGTATACAATAACAAGTCTTAAAATCCCTCAGAGAGGTGACTGCCATCTGGCAAGTGCCTGAAACTAGCATGCTTCTATCTGTGCCCTTCAAATCATCTTCTGATTTGAATGATTATATGACAAGTTTAGAGATCTATTACTACTGAGATTTAAAGGAGTGAAATTTACAGCACATTAGTAATCGTAAGTACAAACTACCATTACTGCAACGAGAAGTCCTATATTTACATGATCACATCCTAATCTTGAAATCAAAAGGTCAAAGATGAGTCACATGGCAGACAGAATGGATGAGATACCATGAGGTAGGCAGGGAAAGATATATGGAAGATTACCAAACCAAAGCACTCACCAGAAAGGCGGCTTCATTTGTGAGACATTCTTCAGTCATGTGCTTCATTTCTTTGATGAAAGCCATAGTGTACAGTGCAGTGTCCTTGGTCATGTAGAATGTGATTGGTAATCCTTCCCAAGGACTGAACTCGCTCCCATCTTCACCAATCTCATGCGGTACCTGTTCATCATCAATCACCAGCTTCACAAGGTTAGCTGGGTTGATGCCGCTGTGTTCTGCCAGGACCTCTTTCCTTTCTAAATGAAATACAATCAAAATGAAACCAACTGGGGTTAGGATTGCTGTCCCTTTGTGATTATACTTTCCTCTTTGGTATATAATTTGTCAGGTGATAATCTACATCTTGATTTTGTATAAAATTGTGGGGTCAATGCATACCAGGGGGCACAAAGTATCTAATTTGAGGTTGAATTTTATACTATAAATATCTGACATAAAACCATTATTCTCTAGAAATCAGATTTTGAAGATGACAAGAAACATGACAGAATTTTAGATAAAAAAGCTAAACAATTATGATAATGTGCGAACCAACAGTACTTTCATATACCTGTATTTCTTGTCAGTCAATGAAATTTCATTGTCATGAAGAGAAAAGACTTCTAGCTTTCATATATATCAGTAAAGAGAAATATATCAGTTTAAAGAAAATCAACTGACACTGGATTAAATACATTGCAAGATGAAGAAAAAAAGAGTGCAAAATGCTTGACTGTTTTGTTGCAATGTACATGTATGTGATATCTTGACCACATTAAACCAACCTACCTCTCTGGGTTAGTTTGTCTATGTAGAGAGTGTTTCCTGCAAAGGCTACTACAGCCATAGGATGGATGACAGAGCAGTCACGGACAAAGGTCACATCAGATCGTATCTGTAGGGATATAGAACAATCCAATATTTATTTTATCAATCTAAAATTGTTTACTAAAAAAATATAATCATTTGTGGCTTAAGGGATGAATTGCAGATTTATCTGACAAACAATAATTTACACTGTACATGGAGGTAAACATTACAACATGATTGGACTATATTATATAAAAGATAAATATTAAGAACATGTGACATAAAATAGAATTATGGTAATACAACTGGTCTATACCACTCTCTGAGTCCAGTTCGTATTACTCAATGGGTTATTCTTACAAATGTTATATCGTTATGAGCTATTTGGTCTGCTATCAACCTATCAGAATCCAGCAAATTTTTTCCTTTGTATTTTGTGACTGTATGCGGTGAATACTTTTGGCAATGTTCTTGATTTTCCAACAACACCTTTATCAGCCCAGTGATATCTTGCCTGCCATTGCCTGCCATTGCATGCCTTATTGAGCATGCATTCTTGTATACCCAAAGCACAACAATCCGGATGTACAAGGAACTATGGAAGTAGTCTGCAAGATTTTTTCCTAAGAAACCCGTATATTTACTCATAAGCAGGTTAAGAGAAAATAATTTCTGTAGTCATAACATAGTATGAAATTATTTACCAATGTTAGAAATGCAAATACAAACCTTTGAGAAGTATGTAAGCCATTTGTTCCTGAAGTCTTTCTTTCCGCAGTTGACAGATCTTCTATGAAGCAGAATATTGTTGGAATCTCTGGAGAGGAGGAATCAAGAGAAGATAAAAACATCTTATAACAAAACCTCGTGTTTGGAATGCAGCATTGATCAATGGTAATGTCTGGTTTCAACCTTACTGAATGAATATTCTCTGATCAGCTATTTCAAGTCATACAGCTTCTACAGCAAAAAAACAAAACACATTTGAAGTAGTTCAGAGATTTTCTTTTCTTCATAACTAGGAGTGCATTTAGGTTCATGATTTCTGCAGATACTTTGAATACAGTGAGCACATAACATCAACATGACACAAACCTCTTAATACATGTATCATTGCCACAAATGAATAAATCTTTTAATAGCATCTAAAAAGTGTTTCAGTATGAGGATGATATACTTACAAGTCTTTGAAGATCAATTTATTGGTTCTGAGCTTCCCCTTTTCATGCTTGCCAAACCTTGCCTTGAGAAGGTTGGGATAGAAAGCACTACAGATCACAGCCTGAAAAATGTTAGAATATAAAAGACATAAGTATGTAAATCATATGGAATATCTAGGGTCTACAAATGGATACATGTATTACAAGGAAAGGAATATAGTACCCTACTGTATGGCCCTCAAGGTCATTTTTAATTCAATATCTACAAAACTGTTGAAATATTCCCATGTGTTGACAACCATCAATACACCCGAACTAGAAGCTAACAATGTAAACACCTTTTAAACTTTTTCTGATGTGAGATGTATCAGCATTCCTACATAAAACATATTTGCTCGATAAATCAGTGATATAAAAACGTCATCAGATATGTCAAGAGGAGCCTACCTGTATATCTGATGCAAACATTAGGAAAATTGGAATAAACTGCTCATACAATTCAAACGTGAAGTAATTTCACAATACCAAGTCTTTCAAAGTCTGTATCACTACATAAAATTAAATTGCCTTGAAATTATTCATAGTTTACATCTGATAATTTTCAACTTGACATCCATGTTCTAAATAGGAATTTCTGTAAGAATATCTCAACAGACTTTGATGGATCTAAAATCTGATTTCATCAAGTGTACCAATCACCCAAACTAGAAGTTCCAGGTCGTAATACTATATTAAAAATATGAGCTTCAATTACTACTCCTGTACATAGATTTTGCAAGATTAAATACACTCATGACTTGCGAGTAGACTACTCAACACACCCATACGTGCTCCCATAGAATAGGACCTTAAAGAAACCCAAAAACAGACTTTGGTTCTGTGTGCATGGTTTTAGATTATTCTTAATTTGTTCATACACTTTATCAGTTAGCCCATAGAATGCCAGGTGAAGTTTTTTTAGGTTGATTTATACATTCTAGCTGGACACAAATTATTTGTGTAGATGATTGGTATATTTAAAGAAAGCATGAACTTTTGATTAGAAAGTTGAACTTAATAAGTCTTGGAAGGTTAGGAGACTGCGTACCTTGATGAGCTCTGGATCCCCACTATTCTCATTGCATCGTGCTGACGGATCAAAACATTCACTAGACATCATCACCATCCCGGAATCCTCAAGATTGCTTGCAAACTGACGACGTAACCCTAGGTATACACATACAAAAGATTGCTTAATGTTCAATCCATAATTGTTGTCACTGCTATATGCTGTAGATACTTGGAGAAGTTTCCATATATTTCATACTGTTTTCACAGAAATTTAAGTCCCTGACCTACTCACTATCAACAGGATTGCCTTCATCTGTCACTAATCCAGTAGGATTTCTCCTACAGACATTTTTTTCATTTCATTATCATCATAGTAACAGGCATACTACATTAACATACATCTTCAAGAATTATAAAAAGGTTTTCATCTTGTTGTATTCATTTTGTCTTTGATTGTGTGATGTCAAAGAGAATGACAGATACTGTAACACAGAATAATAATTATAATAATATTCAGCTTTTAAATAGCGCTAAATACATCTCGGACGTCTCTAAGTGCTTTAGAGATATACTATTACCCCGGTCACTGGATTCAGTGCGCGCCCAATCTCCACTCCCTGGGGAGCATTCCAGCCAGGCGTTACTTGACGCTCAAAAATTGTTTGACCAACAATGACAGTCGCATCCTACCAGGTACCCATTTTAACACCTGGGTGGAGAGTAGGAAGTATAGATTAATATCATGCCAAAGGATATTAGTGCCGTGTCGGGATTCGAACCCTTGACCTTCGCATCTCCAGTCAAGCGCCTTAAACCACTCGACCAAAACACTCCCATAATAATAAAAGCCCTTCTGGTTCCAAACAGACAAATATAATAATCATTGATAATGGTTACCTCTGATGAATTGCAGGGTGAGGAGAGAGAGATGATGAGACTGCACATAGCTAAATGCACTCTGTCTACCAGCCTTCTGCTGTTCCTCCCATCCCTGATAAAGAGCTACTCTCATCAGATGATCACTCTCACCGTCTCCAGAATACTCTTTCATCTTCTGTAAACATAAGAAAAGTGAAAATATGGTTAACAAAGCAAACAAAGAGCTGTTGAGACTACACATAGCTTGAAGTACTATGTTCCTCCCATCCCTGATAAACAGCTACTCTCATCACATGATCACTCTCACTGTCTCCAGAAAACTCTTGCAAACATCTGTCATAAAATGAGAGCAAGTTTATCAAAGCCAATGAAGAGTTGATGAGACTGCACTTTGTCCACCAGCCTGCCTCTGTTCCTCCCATCCCTGGCTTCAGATGATCACTCTGTCTCCAGAACACTTGCATACATCCATCATAAAATGAAAGCAAGTTTATCAAAGCTAATAAGAATTTCTAGCTAAGGGAGCCACTAAAATAGTCACTGAGCTGAAATCACTAAAATTGCTAACAGAGATTAAGGGGCTACAAAAAAAAATATGCGGATTGTCTGAAAGGATCCGCATTAGGGCATAGGTCAGAAAATATACGGTACACATTAGCCGGCCTCTGCCAGGAGAAAAGTAACTTCAAAATAATACCCTTTATTGCACTGGATGAAATCACAAACATTACATTTCAATCATACCATTAAGGCTTCAATTTTTATATGAGCTTCTACTAAACTAGCAGAAATAAAAGCGACCGTAAGAGCATCCGTACCTTCATGATGAGTTTTCTGTTATCCAGATTTTCTCTGAAGATATCTCTATTGCACAAACTGGCAGCTATAGTTAAAATGGGATCCACACACCTGGATTGAGAAAGAAAATAAGCATATAACAAAAAAAGATGATTAATAAAATATATGAAATTTATGGAAACATATTCTTTTCATGAACAAAGAGAATCAAAACTAGTTAGGATAATGAACAGAAATTACAATAGGGCACTTTAAGGTTCTACTGAGGATGAAAGTTAATTAATTTAAAGGGATTGTGTCAAGTAACAGTTGATATTGAGGGACAAAATACTCAGAAAAAATAATATACCATGTATTGGAAAAAGTCAGATAATATGAACCCTTCTCAAGAATGCTCTTGAACACTACTGTGAAGCCATAATGAAAGAGAACCAAGACAAGGGAGACTGACTGACTGACAAACACACACACACACAAACCTGAAGATGGTTGAGAAGATGATAGCCTTAGCAATCCTAGGATCAGATCCAAAGCAGGAGATCTTCTTCCCTAGAGACGTCAGTTCCTCCTTCTCATTTAAGATGTCCAAGTCTTGCAAGAGATCAATGGCACCAGACACTGGACAAACAGAAAGAAACATGGCATTCAATAATGAAATGGATACTTGATGGGTTTGAATAGATAGAGAGAATCATTTCAAGAATTCAAACCATAAATGAATTATAATTGTTTAACTGAAGTATATGGCATGTCTGGAGAGGAGAGTAGACTGACAGCCAACATGACTCCAATTGTCAGTCTTGTGACCCCTCACAGAAAATGTGGGAAAGCTTACGATACCAGACAATTTTGTGGGCATCTGACAACTTTACTGATGGTTTCTGGGACTGATGATATCTGTCTTGTGAAACCTGAGATAAGTGAAAGCAGGAAACCCACGCACAGACATGTCAGCATCGTGTGCTGTTGGTCTCAGGGGCTGAAGCCTGTCTGAATTTCTCCTTTTGTTTGTCTCTACACAAGCTGATAATTCCACGATCTCAGTACTTCAAGTTCCTTTGATAAGGAATGAATTTGAAATGAGGTTGAAGGAATCAGATATACATTTACATTTGAGTCTTATGCATATTCTATTCTAGAATTTCTAGAATTTAAATTTCTAGACTTGTTTCTAGGAATGTGTGGTTGTATTACCTGCTTGAGATGGAGGTGGTTCTAGAGCTTGTGCAAGGAACATCTCTGCTGATACAGCCTCATTATGAACCTTGGCTTGGACTACAATCTGCTCTAATGGTATCCTTAGAATCTCTGCTGTCTGGAATTTACCTGAAATATACAGACATCATGCACTGGATTGTAAATGTAAGCCTCATGTATGTAATATCTTTATGTTTAATTATTTACTTACATCAAATGTTAGTTTATCAGTTAGCTAGTAAAGCCTTTACTTCTCATTTTCCCTGTATTCTCTGGCAATCTGAATTGACTTTGGGAATGAGGATACTTTGGGGGTAAAGTTGTAGCTATCATTCTCACAGGCCCCCACTGTCACACAACAATGCTTCCTAAAGTTAATTAAAGTTTTAAAAAAGCCATCAAGGTTTCATCTATTAATCGTATTGATGTATCAAAATGGTAAACCTGGTTCAATTCATTGAAATTCATAACTGGCAATTCCTGCATATGACTGTTAGACTAGATTGGACTGTTGAGTTGAATGTTAACATTTCTCAATACTGAAAAAATAAACATACAAGAACACACTGTCAAAATTCTAAGCAAAAAGAGCTCAATGTTTATGTCATTCCTGATTCTCATGTATTCAATTAGCGCCAGATTAATGATCAACTTACTCATCTGTTTGTAGACATCTTCATCAAAGAGATGGAAGCATTGACCTGGCTGACGGCGTCCTGCCCTGCCTTTCCTCTGTGTAATGTTAGCTTTGGATGCCCAGTGAAGGTCCAGACAAGAGACCTACAATATAACAATACCACAAGATTCCATAGTAGATATCACATACAATTCAAAAAAGTTTCTTGCTGCAATAAAAAAGCTCTTAATCACAGATAGCATATTGCCATTCCAAGAATGTTTTCTAGTTTTACAATAGATTATTGCAATTTTGTTGTGTCTTGATCTTAAAGAAATAAAATCTAATACCACTTCCTAAAAGGCATTGTGAATTATGAACCATTCTCCAAGACAATTTTCACACATATTTTGTGCTACTCATCTAGCTCATTAAAATCTATGAATAAACAATAAGATTCTTCCATATTTGAAAATTAGTTAATGCATTTAATGTACATGTGTATAATGAAAAAATATCTCCTTCACAAATTATTGAAAGGGAGAAGATATTTCAGCTAGGTGTACTGTAGTTTGTATCATAGTTTTGAGAGAATGAGGGTCCTTATAGGGGAAGCAGGATAAACTCACCCCTAAGTCTGAATCAAAACGCTCTTCTTTGTGGTTTCCTGTATTCACTACGTACACTACATCACTAATAGTGATTGATGTCTCCGCTACATTCGTTGCCAGGACAACCTTCCTCACCCCTACTGGTGGTCTGAAGAAGAAACAATCATTTTATTATGATAGAATATAATCATGTCTCTTTAGTTTTACAAGTGTAAGTAAGTACGGAACATGTACTTAACAGAAAACGCAATCTTTGGCATGTTGCATTGACATATGTATTTGGCTTTCCTATAGAAGAAGTACAAAAATATAGTGAACATTGCTAAAACAAAAATATGCTCACACTCTGTATAGAATCTTTGGAAATTATCATAATACATGTAGGAAAAAGCCCTGATATTTGGTATCCTGCTACTGAAATCTTCATAGTTTCATGAAATTCTTTGAGTCTATCAGCATCAAGTAAAGTAACTAAATCGTTTCTCTATTCATTAGTCATACATCGACCACCTCTGTGTTGATATTGGACATGTTAAATACATATGGTATGAAATCAGAAACAGCAAAGTAAGAGTTTTCTTGTCCCTCAGAAAACCTCTCAACTTACATATCAAACATGGCTTGCTGGTTATCAACTGTGATATGAGAGTGCACTGGATAGACCTCATGCTCATCTCTACTCTGTAATAATAAAAATAAAAGCACAAATAATTATTCTATTGTAATTGTTTAATTCTTGTTATACAGTACATCATTCTTACATGGAAGCTAAATTATCTCAAATCTTTCATCCTAAAAGAAAAAAAATTATAATGGTGCAACCTTTATAAAGTAATCAATATTATCAGCTCCAGAGACAACATGAACTCTCAAAGGTCCTATAGGCTAGCATTATTGACAATAGGCATTCTTGAACTGTTATACATCTATAATGATAATCTCTTTCCAAGCTCATCCTTATTCAATTAATAAACAAGCTCCTGACACAAGTATGGACTGTGAACATCATTCTCAAACTGCGACTACTTTTCAAATTTCTTACGAGGCCCTATACCTCCTTCAGTCTGTCATACAAATGCTGAAATTACGGTATTGACTGTAAAAACCCAAGCGAATTGAATTATGTGATTCTAACGGTTACAGTCCGTTTCAATAATTTGTGTGTGTATATGTAACTGCCATTTGTTACGACTTATATCTGTTCAGAGTTTCAATGCTGACTGTAAAACACTAGTTAATGCAAAATAACAATAAAAATATGCTTTTAATGTACATACATGTTTCTGATGGTTTAATCTAGTTTCATTAATTTGCTTTTCTCTTATGGTGTGTCATACAATTTGTGTATGCCCTATGTCTGGTAAGATTAAGTAGAGTTCTGGTAAATATAGGAAATAAATTCCCACAAAATAATGAAACTTACAATGAATGCTCGTTCAAGATTACAAATGAATTACATGTGCCAAACAATTTTGGTAGAAAATGTAGAGTGGCTGAGTAATGAGCATAGAAAGATAAGGGAATCCGGGTGAGTAGACCCGATACCATGTGCTTAACACAGGTCACTATGTGCAAATGGAAGTTGTGGTTTTTATCAAAGATGATGCCCAGTAAATTTGTGTGCATTTGTTTTTATTTCACTGGTTCAAACAACCAATCTACTGTATAATAAATCATAGCAATTTTATCTCAAATAGGATTCCAACACCAGAGCTCAAGAATAGCTTGAACAGTTTTGAGTCTCTCACCTGGTCCCATGCCCTCAGCAGTTTGTCATACACACTCTTGATGTCCTGCCAGCCAGGTAGAAAGCATAGTATAGCACCCTGGGGGATAAAGAGAAGAGTAGGCAAATTTAGGAGAAAGTGAAATCCACTAACACATGAATTAAACAATCCCATTAAACCAACTCTACTGCTGTAAAACAATGAATGTAGAATGGTTTCATTACTAGAAAACTTACAAATTTGTTCAAAAAGAAAATTTGAAGTAGAAGATTTGTTCTTATCAACTATCTAACAATTGAATCTACCTTAGCACTGCTTCTTTGCACCAAATTATCAAAAGTGGATGTATCCATAAAATCACCTCCCCCCCCCAAAAAAAACAAAAAAACAACAAGACATTCTAAGGAATAAGAAACATAGAGCATAAGGAGAAACAACTATCTCAAAACAATATCAGCATGAAATGCATGCTAGTATGAGTGCAACACAAAGTCTGTACACAAGTTGCTTCTACCTTTAATTAGAGTATGATTTTGATATTTAAATTTGCAATATCATTTTACATTTTAAAACTAATTTTCGAGGCTGATATTTTAAATGGAGTATTCCAGCATGAGACCCCATACATACATTTTGGTGGTTAGTCACCTTGAGAACTCAGTAATCAGAGTAATTTGTCAGTTCAACCATTTAAACCCTTTCTTTTTAAAAATACATCTCTTGAGAACACCGCTGAATATCTTTAAGGATGACGAATCTAAAGAACAGAACTCTGTGTGTTAATTGGGTTTTACAGACTTGTATCAAACAGATGTGAATATTTACATCTCGGACTGACCATGAACGTCACCATCTGAAAGACATGGCTCAGTTTCAAACCTGGGTCCTTTCAGAGTCAGCTTCTACATGTAGGCAGAGACAAGGCACTGGCTGTACCGTGGACATTATTTCTTAAGTTTAGCAATTCAAAAATCATAGCAACTCACTGCTGGCTTTTTCTGGTCAATGGCTTTGATGACCTCTACCACAAGGTCAACATTGGTTGGTGGTGCTCTCTGATTCTTCTTGCTCTTCTTTGATTGGTCCTTTTCTTTAGTCTTGTTCTCCTGCTCAAAGAGTGGACTCTTGTGTTTGTTTGGATTGATATCCAGGTCTGCTAACGTTTCAGGGAGGAAGTATTCCTTGACGGGGTACATGAATCCAGGCACATTGATCATAGGGCAGCTAAACAGAACAGAAAGGTGAACATATGGACACATTGTCATATCATATCCTGCATGGAAAACACACCAAATAGTGCTATATTGACTAAATACACATGGGCTACATGATTTAGATCAATGTCATTCGCAGCATCTTTTAATATACTCTGCCGTGGGATCAAGGACATAAAAATCATCTGTAAGAATAACATTTGGAACAGTACTCCGTTTTTCCCCCTTGGTACTCATTACTGGGTTCAATAATTTTTCCAATGATATTTTAATTTTTTCCTGCAACTTATTTCAACAAACTGTTGAAACTGTTTCAGCATGCAAGTATTTAAAACATCAGTCAATGAATACCATGTAATCTAATTAACTGATCTAGTATTAAGGTTGATTTACTCACTCGTCAAAATACTTTGAGAACAATCCTGGGTTAATAGAAGCACTCATTAGGATTAACTTGACATTCTTGTTCCTT
Organism: Strongylocentrotus droebachiensis; assembly: GCA_035222895.1. Classification (NCBI taxonomy): domain Eukaryota; kingdom Metazoa; phylum Echinodermata; class Echinoidea; order Camarodonta; family Strongylocentrotidae; genus Strongylocentrotus; species Strongylocentrotus droebachiensis. Next base: position 897,376 of record JAVYIG010000102.1, read on the forward strand.
TCCAGGGCATTCTTTAACAAGACCAGAAGGAAGTCTGTGTTGACATCACGCTCATGAACCTCATCCACTATCACATGACTGATACCTACAACAACAAGAAAAACAAAACGTTTGCTGACTAATGTAATTTTTCCAGGAAGGTGGCAATAATGTTCATACAACAAATCCCTGAATTGGAAAGAGGAAGAGTAAATCTACATCTGTTCATGTCTGTGCATGTTTATTTCAATGACAGCAAAATTCCATGACGATCACTATGAAGAACATGATGGATTCTATGAAGTTAAAAGGGACATGTTGACAATTTCAGGAGTCTCCATTCAAACTGACAAAATAATGTGAAACATTTAATTCATTTAAAAGGCGCTTGCTTACAATATCTTTTATCACCTGAAGAAGTGTTGCAGCGGCGCACGAAACTTCGTGATCTTTTGATCCCTTGTTGACCATACATTTCGAGACAAAAGAATGTCCCTAGCGATATTATTTTCGAAAACATTCATTTCCTTGCAGAAACAACTAATACTAATGGAGAAATTAGTATACTAGTGGAGAAATTAGTTGATCAAAAATTAATCTACTCTCGTAGAGCTAACTTGACTATTTCTTTACCGCAAGTGTTTGAGATCTATAAATATCAAAATTACCTGGAGGCAGCATACCTGCAAAATATTTGTCTCATTAAAATTCTCAAATCTCATAGCATCTACTGCTCTGTAACAATTCAATCATTTTTTTTTCATACTCAGCTGGTCTTTTTTTCAACTAAGTTGTTTTGGTTTAAGTCAACCATGTTTACTGTGACCAAATCACAAAGCACTTTGTAACTGCAACAAAATAAAAATCTGTTATATGTATTCTGCTACCTGTCAAATCTGGATTCTGTTGTAGTTTCTTGAGTAGGATACCAGTAGTACAGACGAGCATACATCCATGACTCTCTGGCATTCTACGATGAAGTCTGATCTGGTAACCAACTGTCTTGCCGACTTTTTCACCTCTTTCTAATGCGATCCTCTCTGCTGTGGATATTGTACTTATTCTCCTTGGCTAAGGAATGACACAAAAATGTTTAAAAGGTTTTATTTTTTTTTAAATCTGTATACTAATATTGCATTCTTTTACACCTGGTAATACATCATTCATGATAAAGTGTGCATAGCTTGAATACATATGGATCTCTACTATCCCATTTTTTTTTTGGGGGGGGGGGGTCAAAATCAGATTAGAATATCAGTCAGCCTCTATATACAAGAGAAAAAATTAAACTAAATTTGACAAAAATTTTAAGCAAATTTATTTCTGAACATATTATTAGAAGATCATAACAAATTAAGTCTTCATAGATGTTAAATCAAGTGAAATGTAGACTGAAATAGAAAATATATTCCCTTCAAAACATGAGTCGTTTCTCAAGGCACCCGTCTATTCACATGTACAGAAAGGAATGAGAAGAAAGTGAACTATGTTTGCAAGAACGTTAATATGATCAATAAGACATACCTGAGTTATGACTATATTGCACTGTGATCCCATATCTTGTCTGATCCAATCGTCTAGGAGGAATTGTGGCATTTGAGTTGTCTTCCCACAACCTGTTTCTCCACAAAGAACCACTACCTGGTTTGCATTGATGATAGATAATATCTCCTCTCTGTAACAGGACAAACACGTGGATTCAAATACATTTGTTATATCAACGTTGCAGATGTTAAAAGAACATCATAGCAGAAACTTTCAAAGAGTCTGCGTTGCAGAAAATGGCAGAGTTCTCTTGTAAAAGATAGTTAAACAAGGTGCTGAATGAAAATGAGTAATAATAAATAACCATCATGTTCAGACCTTGAGTCTGGTTTACCTACAAATGCATCTTAAAGTACATGTAGAAAGATACATTTTTTTTTTTTTATTTATTAAAAAAAAAAACAGAAATATGGCACCATAAACTTTAAAATCATCAAATTTAGCAAAGAATACTTGCGAGCAGGGCTTCACTCATACATGTATTTCTTAGAGTTCCTGGATAAAAAGATTGCAGGTATACATACAAGCACGAGCCCCTTGTAAAACTTTTGAAATTTTGTGGGTACGGACTTAAGATTTTCGGCACTCAGGTGTCTATTAAGTATTAGTGTTGATTCCTGCGATAAGCCACAAGCCTGGTTTTGGGAAGTAATCGCAAGTTAGGCTATTTCAAATATTAACACAGATTCAGGGATTACAATACACACAACTAAATTCAAATTTGAACAGTGTATCGACATCAAATCACCTCTTATCTAAGATTGGCAATGTCCGCACTTTCTTCATTATATCAGCAATATCAGGGTTGCTTTTTTGGTTGATGAGCCTCTGAAGTAGTATACCATTCCGTATATCACGCTTGGATTCTGAAAGATGCTTGTAAGGTTTGTCAGAGAAGATGTCCGTGACCCTCTCTGGTGTTTCCTCTTCCGACATCATCATCGAGTAGAATGAAAGATCTTCATGTGTTTGGTCATTATCCTCAGAATTCTTGGATTCTTGGTTCTGAAAATTAAAACATCCTGAGAGTTTTCACTTTCTGGTCTGCATTAGGTCAACATAACAATGAGAAATACTACCAAGGGTGCCAGTTAACTTTCATTTTATTTGCTAAAATTGTCAGCACTGTCCCTTGAAAGATCTTCACTAACCAAGAATTAGTGAGTGTCTAGTACTAATTCAATATCTTAAAATTCCACAAAGTTCAAATGAAGTACCGGTAACCATTAGTTGGATTCATGATTAAATGCAAAAATCACACATAATAACTATAACTAAATGATATAAAAGGTTCTATAATATACAAACATGTATAAGTACTACAAAATAAATGGCTCACACAATTTTTATATAATAACTGAAACAAGATACTGGCAAAATCTGAAATCAAATTGCAGATTAGAGCACTTGTTGGCAGCTCTTTCATAAACCACATGAGCACAGTCAAGCAGGTCTTCATCTGTTTGCAGGCCATATCTGTAGTATTGTGCAGCATGGATAATCAAGTTAGTCAATGACTTGTATACAGTACAGCTAGCTGTAACACTTACCTGCAGCTTTTTCAAGAAGCTTGACAGCTGCTGGCTCACTTGCTCATCAGCCTCAATGATATCTGGTTGATTCTGTTTCCTCAAGAAGATCCGTCTGTCTTCTGTTTTATAAACCACGTCAGGAAGCAAAGGGTTGTTGTCATCATCCATCAGACCAAGCTCCTGTCAAAGAAAATCAATCAAGCGAATGATAAAGACTATGATTTGTGGAATAAGTCAGGCAGGACCATGGCTTGACTATGAAATGCAGACAAGCATTCTTTCAATACTTTCCAAACCCATAACGTATCCAGATCTACTCCTGTACATGTATGCTGGATAAACAGGCTCATAGAGGGGCGTACTGTACATACTAAAAGCAAGCTCAGTGTGGCGAACTATGATATCCCTTGATTTCTTATTCTTTCAGATGATGAAAAACACCTCACAAAACTGTAAAAAAAAACTGGATTAAGCCATTTTCGTAATTTAATTAAAATTGAATGCACAAATCTTTGTTAGGTGCATTGTTACAAATTATTTTAATCACCTAATATGATATGAATAATTGTATTGCAAATTTTCAATAGTCAGAATGCATTTTACATATAGTACATTTTGCTAGGTAGGACAAGCCATAGTGTTTATCCTACCTAGCAACAATTAATGTATGTAATTTGCATTATGTCTATTGAAATACAGTTATTTGTAACAGGTAAATGAAATAATTTGTACCAAGGCACTTAACAAACATTAGTGCATTAAATTTGAATACATTATGAAAATTGTCTATTGGTATATCACAATTGGTGAGAAAATACAATGGACAGCAAACAAGATGTAAGCAATGATTCATGGCTAAATGTCAATTACGATGCCAAAAGAACTTAGATTACAACATTCAGCAACAAAGTAACCAATAGGGTGCTTCCATGTAGTAAGTCCAGTACGGCATGTGATTTTTATCCATTTTTTTCCATTAATTAATTGAATGGAATCGCCCCAAAGTACCTTTAATCTAGCACAAGCCAGTGCTGCTGCTACAAGCTCTGCCCCCATCTTCTTTCTGCCTGACCCTTCCAGCTTCATCTCCTCCGGCCATTTTAAAGTCAAGATGCTTTTCTTTAGAACCGGAGCACCCTTCTTCTCTACGGGTATATCCTCTGTCTTGTACGAGACCACATCCTGGATAGAACTGCATTTAGCATTGCTGAGGATTACATTGTTAAGGATTCCCTTTGGGTTGGGGAATGTTTTCAGGAGAAGCTGGTGTTCTTCACTGATCCCTGTAATGACTTTTATTAAAAATACAGAAAGTACATGTAAAGTTACTTCTTCTTCCTCTGCGTCTAGTAATCTTCAAAGATCTATAAAGCCCAATATCAAGATTAGACTCAGTGGAACAAGAAAGATCAAAAATGAAATAAAAAGAGAAAAGAACAAAAAATGACCAGTAGGTCTAGATTAAGTGGGTCTTCAAAACTGATATATGCTAAGAGACTGTAAAATATGTATGTGCATGAACTACAGACCACAAGCATGAAAACAACCAATGAACCTAAACAAAATATTATTCATCAATCTTCACACAAAATCAGACATAACATTGGAAATTGCTGAATATATGCATGAATCAAAGAAAAAGAGCCCTTCGCAACCTCATGCATATTCAGCGATTTTGAGAGAACAGCGCTCTATATCATGAATATTCATATTTGCTGCGCCGCTAAACGCACATCCATACTTTCTCTTCGCCATTTTAAATCAAGGATACATGGATGAATCGTCAGGTTCGGACGATTCATCGCCCTCAAAGACTTTATCAAATTGTAATTTCAACATTTTTAAGTGGTTGGGACGATGCCCAAGAGGAGTCGAAAAACATTGTTAGTCAAAATTGTAATTCTCCTCTTCACATTTCCAAAAAATGTGACCCAACCCATCGGGGCCGGGGCTCCCTGGAGTTAATGTTCCTGTTACTTGTTAGCATGTATACACTGTACCTACAATGGTTCCATGTCAGGTTGCCCAATGTCAGCCCGCCCCCTTACAAAGCCGCCCTCAATAGCTGAATTGGTCATGTCACCCCCCGATTTTTTTTGGCGAGTTTGGGATTCTTAGTCAGCTCGCCCCAACTTTTTTGGTCATTTCGCCCCCTAATTTTTTGTTTTAATTTGATGTCTTTTACAAGTTCAAAGTCACCCTTACCGGTAACCCTTACCCTAACCTTACCCTAACTCTAACCCTAGGGCATCGGGTCCCGCGTTACCCTAGGAAATCAGTTTGAATTTGTCAATTTAACACTGAAAAATATACAATACAAATCGCATTGGGCGCAGTGCTGCGCTAGCGTACTGTACTGTATGTAGGGGGTGACTGTGTATAGGAGGCGACCTGACCACACAATTTGGGGGCGACTACGTAAAGCTACGGTCACAAAGGTTCGTACGAACGATGCGCTCGTACGAACCTCTGTTTTTCCATTGTCTTCCCAAATATCCATTGTCTGAAAATTGTTCGTACGGCGTTCGTAGCAGTTCGTAATGGCATTTGTGACCGAGGCTTAAGGAGGCGACTGTGTAAATAAGGAGGCGACCGGCCTGGGGGCGACCTGTACCTGACCAGACACCGGTATCACCCGTAGACCTCTACAATCCTTCCTTCACAAATAGCAGTAATTATGGAAGAATCCTGGATCGCTGAACAGGCTTAGAGTTAGACCAATTACAACATCGTTGGATCAAAGTCAAGTTAATAGTCTGATAACTCTGATCACCAGGATCACATTCATTCTCAATAATAAACACGAAATATCATGATCATCAGACATCAGCCAGGCCAGGATCATCATTCTCGTCGTTAGTCGATCAATAAAGGCAAAGTGACTTAGGCCTAATCCTTACCTGAATTCTTCTTCTTCTTCTTCTGAGGTTTGCGAGAGCTCTTTGAAGCGTTTCGAATAGGAAAAATTGCCGAATTACTACACAAGCTCGGCTGCAAAACCCTCCATTTACTCGCCCAAATTGGGCAAGAGAGTACCCTCATTGGAATGGCCATGTTGATCATGAATTTCATTTCACAATTACTAAGCCGGGCAATTTGGCTAGAATTTGGATCTATTGCGAAATCCTATGTTTAGATGGAAGCATCCATTTTGTATATTGCGCGATTCTAAAAGTATGTTTATTAACACTTTTCTGAATGAAACATTTCTTCCATAAATGTATAACCTTTTAGATCTTTAATTATTTTAATGATGATCGAAATATTAAATATTTGGAAATACAAATGTTTTTAGACATCAATCAATCGATATTATAAATGCGCATAGTGAATTGATACTGACACCCCTACAACATAATGGATGTACCGGTACTGATTCCTCTATCCCAAACCACGTGTGTTGCGAAGCATGCAAGCTGCGTCAAGCCACTGTCCTGTACAACCATAGGTCCATGGTACAACCATAGAGATATACCCATCCAATCCACTATCACGTCGCCAGCGCCAGAGTCTACCCGGAAGCAAACCGGACCGTACCGGTGACCAGATTATAGAACAACAACATTTTACAGTCCAGCGATCGCCTCAGTCTCAGATAAAAGTAACAAGTTCATTTATATATTTATGCTAACAGAATTTGGAGATTTAATTTCAATTTCGGTTGGGATAACAGTATTACTGATAGTGATAAGCATGTTTTTTCCATACTTTTCATGACATTTTTTTGTCATTATAATATTGACATTATTGTTAACTTGCACTTTGCTGTTTTTGTTTTGGCCTAGATCTAGGCCGAGATCTAGATCACTAGATGATCAGTGATGAATGTGTTAATTTTAGTTTGACTTGTTTGTAAATGTGATTGAATCCTTGAAATTATCGTGATATAGGCCCACTCCCCCCCCCCCCCACTCAGTGTTATTTAGGCTACACATTTATTCAAAATTGCTTTCGCTGATTAATTATAACACTGTTCACTTTGATGTAGAAATCTAGAATTTGTAGGTTTATTTGCACTTTTTTGTTTTGTTTAATATGTAATTGTTTATCAGTCTATTTTGTTTGTTATAGCGCTTAGAGGCTTCGGTGTTAAGCGCTTTATAAGTAACGTTTTTATTATTATTATTATTATTATTATGTTCCCAGAGCTACCAAGTGTCACGCATTAGACGTGACGTCACGCATTTGGAGGGTCTGAAAACGGCTCTCATGCACGGCGCGCGCGCTAGATTAAAAAAAAACGCCATACCTATACGTGTGTTATACCCTCGCACGCGCGCTCGCGCGCCGAAAAATGAAAATGTCACGCATTGCCGATCTTTTACCTTGGCGTCTCTGTGTTCCCTCCTTTTGAAAACGCCCCCCCTATAAGTCCGGTGTGTAATGTCAATACGGGCCAGATTTTTGTGTACTACAAGCCAGACTTTGGTGCGTGAAAAGTACCCCTTCACCGGACATTTTGGGAACACGCATGCGGTCCCTCCGACCCCGGAGTGGGGGGGGGGGGGGGGGGGTGGTGGGGATATAGGAAACCAGTTTCCTTTCCCCCCCAGACACTTTTTCATGGCAAAACATGCCCTCTATTCAATCATGTACAGACTCTAGGCAGGCTATAGTATAGGCATATAGGCCTAGAGAGTTAGAGTTTTCCACTTTCTATAATAATAATACAAAGTTGTGCCATGCAGTATGGCAGTAACTTAATTAGTTATGGATTCGAAAGCAAATTTCTTCCTCGTGTTATGTTGGCTGGATTTAACTTCAGAGCTCCAGAGCCTGCATAGGAACGATTCAAACAGTGGTTTGGGTCACATTTTTTCTGAAATGTAAAGAAGTAAGTTGAAGTAGAAGTAGACTAGTATTATAGTCACAATGTTTTTTGACTCCTAGGGACATCCGTTCAAGTTCAACCACTTGAAATAATAATTTGAAGAAGTCTTTGATGGGAAAAAGGGTTATTCCTCGTCCTAATTACCTAAGTCTAGGGTACCGGTAGTTTTTACCGGTATATCCTAAACGGGTCAATCCGTCTAACATCTCCAGTTTTTAGATGCTTAACAGGGCTTTTATATTTTGCATGGTATATAATTAGCACCCTATTCAACATTTCAAGGATTGCCTTTTCTCATTCACGCTTTTAATCTTCTTTTTATCATGTGTTTCCACAGGATTTTAAAATCCTATCGGACGTACCTTTGCTCCTGACCTGCCCTCAAATTTCCTACCCTTTAAGCGTATCTTCTTATTACCAGTGAATTTGATACCCTTTTCACTTATTTTCCCAGTTCTGATACGCGCGTTATGCGCCTGGTGAAGAAAACAATTCCCTTTTTACACATTCCTTATGTACAGGGATGATGTGCAGGCCTCAATAATACTAATTTGGATTTATATAGCGCTTTATATATGAAATACAGTCTTGCTTACAGATATTATTATCCGATCATCAGATTCATTCACGCACAATGTGCACCATCTCCTCTCCCTAAAAAATGTATTTCTACCATATGGACACCATGGAGTCATATGACGCTTACTAATACAAAGGCTTCTGTCAACCTACCTGGTCCCCATTTATCTGCTAGGTGTTGAGTGTCTAATATAGATTAACGCCTTGCCAAAGGACAGTGCCATGTCAGGGGTTGAACCCACGATGTTTGCATTTCAATTCAAGTGTCTAAACCAAACGATACCTCTCAATGAAATAAGACATAACTGTGACCTTAATATTCATATTGCCAATGGGAGTTTCCCTTAATCACATAATCTCAACAGTTTATAAAAATTGTTATCATATTCTTTATCCAATTTTTCAGACAATTTTGTCTACTCTTGTTTATGATTTTCTGTTTCCACTCAGGCTAAAACAGTAGTTAGTTGATTCCCTGTTAAACATTCAGGATGGATTAAAAGAAATATGCAGTTGTGCAGAAAAATAATGTTTTTTATGTCCAAGAAATAAACTACAAGTTTGCGTCTCAACATTTTTGTGCTCTTTAGTATAAAGGTCTAGTGCCCTATAAATTGGGAGTCAATGCAATCTTTTGATTGTACCCCCATCTACATTGTTTTTTTTGTTTTTTTTCCAGGTTCAGCTCACAGTCCTACTTTGTCAAGATGGCCAGTGCTCACTATGAATGCAAGATTGGTCCATCTATTTTGAACTCTGACCTTTCAGCCCTGGCAGATGAGTGTCACAGGATGATGGACAGCGGAGCTGACTATCTACATCTTGATGTCATGGATGGGTAAGATGTATACCCAGTGTGTCACTCTCCCTGTGGGACTCTAAAGTGTACAAAGTGGTCGTATTAATGCTCATTATATTTATTACCTGTTATTTGTGATCGTGGAGAAAGGGTGACTAAGTGATGTAGTGATCATGCAGTCCTCGGTCCTCCACCTGTAAAAATGAGCAAGATTGTTCTATTAAACTGTCCTGGGATTCTAGTTTTGATGATTCTTTTGGCCTTGCAAGACGCAGGTGTGAATGAGGAAAAAAGAGAGTATAATTTAAAAAGAAATGTTTTTGAAATATTAGTATAGTATTAATGACTGCTTTGAGAGAAATAGTTGTTTTTATACGCTCAAGGGAAGGTTAGAATTGTGCTATTACCCGAGGCGTGCCGAGGGCAATAGCCCAATTGTAACCTTCCCGAGAGCGTATAAAAACAACTATTTCTCGAATATTAAAGCAGTCATTAATACTTTTATATGCCGAAAAAAAATAGACTAAAAAATAAAAAATAAAAAATAAAAAAACTTTTATCGAAGATGAGATTCGATCTCTTGCGTACCAAAGCTGATGTGACTAAAGTCAGCGCCTTAACCCGCTCGGCCAGCGCGCTCTGTTACCATAGACAGCAGTTTTCTTTATACATTAAAATGGATTGAAAACGTGGATGCTTCGCCGCTGCTACATTAAACGGGCAGTTCTTTTACTTTTGCAATACATATTGGCACGAACTTAGATCAAGATCTATCGGCAGATGTTGTTTTTTTGTTTTTGGAAGTTTATTTTCGTCTTCATGTCAACAATGCAAGATAAAATTGTCGGTAAGATCGATCGAGATTCAATTGTATTGAAATTACCGACCAATTCTTCGCACACGTACGGTATCCTCGATCGCTCAGACCATTTTTTAACATGTAAACCTATGGGGTAACCATGGAGACTGAACTATTTTCCCAATAACCATGGTTACTTGGAATTTTACAGAAATAGTTGAAGTTTATGAATGCAATTTCGACCAATCAGATGGCTGGATTTCTTAAGTGAGGTATATAATACTTGATATGGTTCACTGATGGTTCATATCGCATATTGAGTTGATGTTGTTGGAAATTTTAGCATAAAACAGTTTGGGTGTGTGTCTATACGATGATAGTTTTATCCTCCCTTTACTTGCAAGTTTAAATAATGATCTTTGATATCTTGTTGAACTATTTTCTAGGCATTTTGTTCCAAATTTAACATTTGGACATCCTGTTGTCAAGTGCCTGAGAGAAAAGGTCACCAATGCATTCTTTGGTAAGTTGCAGCTTTACCCAATTATTAATGAAATGTAAGAAAATTCATGGGTGTAATTACTTAAAGTCTACAAGGCATTTTAGCTGCATTTCCTTCTTGCTGACTCTTTGCTACAATCATTTAAAGCCCCTTCTGGCCATGCAAGTCATGCAAGTTTGCTTTCATATATTGTTTTGAGTCTTCTGTGCCTCTTAACTATCCAAGTTTATATGTAGATGAGTTGGAATGGATAAGCTTCCTATATCATTGTTAACCATAGAAGAAATAGATAATCTGGTGCATGTTTCTATAATTATGGTCTGTGTTTTTAAGAAAAAAAGAAATACAAGTCTTTACCCTCTTCAATATATAATGTTGTAATCCCAGTCATTTATATTCTTCTGTTTGTCAATTTATCTTTTTTGTTGTTGCAGACATGCATATGATGGTTCTCAGTCCAGAAAAGGTAAGTAAAATTAAGTTAAGGAGAAATACCAGTAACCTTTGAGGGTGCATTATTTACACTTTTTCTGAATCTCTCTCTTGTAAAACAAATTCAATCACAGAACTTGGATTAATATTTGATTGTGCAGGATTTGGGGACAAATGTGATTGCACTATTTAAATTTCACTTAATGTGGTTCATATTCAAGACTTTGTCAGTATTAAACCTGCTTAAACAATCCAACGGATACACACATCCCTTATCTTATCCTCTTCTCAGTAAACTCTATCATTCTCAATTCCTTTCATGATAGAGTGTGCATACATGAATTTCCCCTACATACCTCCGGCTCTAACCGATGTTGTAGTCTCTAAACACCATTGATAAATGTACTTCAATGATTTATGTACAATTCTTTTGTATATTGCTAGTTGCACGTTTTGCAATTGATATTGTTTTTTATCATTGGTAGTGGATTGAGCCGATGAGCAGTGCAGGAGCTAACCAATATACATTCCATGTAGAAGCCACTGACGATCCCAAGATGGTCATTCGTCATATCAAGGAAGCTGGCATGAAGGTATGTACCCACTGATACTCCTTGAATCTCTCTCGCTCATTTTATAATTAAAATTTAAACCCAACGCTGGTATTGCTTTTGTAATAAAATGGGTTTACCAACTGGTGTTAGACTGGGTCATAAGTTTTCTTTTTGGTACACATGACTTAGATTTGCATTGAGTTTAACTGAGTTTATAGAATACAGACCTTTGCTGTTCTGACATTTTAATCCAACACTAAATCTAAAATCGAATTCAACAAAGCAATCTAGACAGAGGCCTATGTTTTCTCTTTTTTAAACATTGCTTAGAAACCAGCATCAGGTTAAATTTACTAAGCAGAATTTATTCCTATACATCTTTTTTTTCTTAGCAATAAAGATGACAACAGATTTCTGGATAAAGAACATGGTTTCAGGTGATGAGTTAGAAAGAAACAACTAGACTCTTTATTTATGGCACCTTTTCATTTTCCTTACAATTTTTACCATGTTCATTTTCCCTATTTTTCAATTTCAATTTTATGTTTTTTATTTTTTATTTTCTTTCACATTCTCTTCTTTTATAGTATCCCTGTAAATTCACTTTATTTGTTATTCTTTCTTTCTTACCTATACTCTAAATCTTAGAGACTTAGTTAATCACAAAAACACAATAAATATTGTTATTATCCTTTGATGTTTTGTTTTGTTTCAAGGATGTTGACTAAATTATCCCATTTTAATTGCCATTTTACTTTGGTATAGCAGTGACGTCAATAGATTCCTTCAATTTTAGTTACGGTAGATAATTTGTGAAAGAACTAAAAGAAGTAACCTTAGTTCATATCATGACAGTTGAATTATTTCATTTTGATACCCTCTTTAGGTTGGTATAGCGATGAAGCCAGGTACTCCTATTGATGCTGTTCTGCCCTATGTGGAAGATGTCAACATGGTTCTTGTGATGACGGTGGAGCCTGGATTCGGGGGTCAGAAGTTCATGGGTGACATGATGACCAAGGTATGTGCATTATGTCCTTATCCCAAGTTATATCTTTATATAATATGGACTGGCCTTGAGGGAGATACAACATATATGTCCCAAACTAGACTCATATTGCCCCGAGTCAAAGACGAGGGCAATATGGGTCTTGTGAGGGCAATATATCGTCCTTGTTTTCACGAAGTGACGGTAGTGAGGAAAATCGTAACGCAAAGTGAATGCAATTTTTTTTCGCTACCGTCACTTCGTGAAAACAGCGACGATATGTGGTATCTCCCGAAAGTTAAGCCAGTCAATATTGTTATTATTATCCAAATCAGACATCTAGAGCAAATACATAAATCAACCATGACAATCTCAAAGAACTGAACAAACTTTGTCAAACCAGCACTGTGCATCCAGTGCTTGACAAAATTTTCGATACACTGCAAAAAGTGTGCCTTTGGTGTTATTATTATTACATCACAATAGAGTGCGCGCAAAGTGTGCAGGTTCTCGTACGCATAATAGATGCACTATCAAAATGACAGTGAATATGGTCATATATTTCCTGCTTTTTTAACACGTAAAGTCCATAGGCTTTTTCATGAGAGGGAAATATGATCTCATATTTACTGCTTAGCTCTTTTAGGATTACAAGATGTGTAATATGATTTTGTAAAACCACTGCTCAGATGTCTGATACGGGTAATAATAATAAATACATTTTTCATTGAAGCTTTTACAATAACAAAATGTATGAATACAGGGTTTCTTGATTCTTCTTATATTATACAATTTTAATTTTTGTCATTAAAATTGTCATTACCGGTAGACCTTCAGAAGTGCCAGATATGATCTATGTCAAAATTTAAAATGTCTGTTTCTTTGCATGTCCCTGTCAGATTAAAAAGAAAGTTGAATTCTACCTGTGCCACTGAAATATGTTTTGGGAGATACTTTTTGTTGAGCAAGCCAAGTGTGACCATTATTCCACATTATTACATTAATGTAGGCAATTCTTTTGAAATCATTTTGAACACAGCATCATATATACCTCTCTCATTGAATGTTTGTTTGTTGTGAAGGTGAAGAAGCTAAGAGAGATGTACAAGAGTCTAGACATTGAAGTGGATGGGGGTGTAGGACTCTCTACCATCGATGCTGTAGCAGAGGTACGTGAGATGCTCATCTTATTTGGTTATTAATTAAATGGACCTGAACTGGGAAGCAATTATGTTTAGTGTGTCAAGATCTAAAATAATGTCTAAGTGGAGATTTATTTGTATACAATTATACATAGAAAGTGACACCACGTAAAGTAAATTTCTTCACCATCAAATGTGTTCCAGTGGGTGTTGTCTGTCTGTCCATCTGTATCTTAATACTTCAGAGGGTGAAATAAACAATGTTATTTGAGGACCGACCTTCAAATTTAAATACCTTTACCAAAGGCAAAGAACTGCTCAGTTTTTTAAATCTTAGCAAAATGTAGTGGCATGTAAAACTGTACCGGTATAACATGACTGTATAATAAAGGATCACATATAGCCAAGGACAATCATATTTGGGATCTAATTTGTACTTGTAGCTCGTTGAGTAGGCATTTGTAGGATATTTTAATTTGAACTCTGGTGCATGCCTGTCCCAGTTAATAAAGAACTGAGACAAGGAAAAGACAAATGTTGAAATATTGCTATTGCTAAACTTAAATCGTTTCTCCTTTCCGTTTTCTCAAATTCCTCTTGTATTTTAAACATCTACTCAAATTCCTCTTGTTGTTTTGACATTTTCTTAAATTCCTCTTGTTGTTTGATGCAGGCTGGAGCCAACATGATTGTTTCTGGTAGTGCAATCATGAAAAGTGATAACCCTAAACAAGTGATTCAATCTCTCCGAGGCAGCGTCCAAGATGCCATACAGAAGGCCAACCTAGAGAGGTAGCAGCAAAGTACTTGCATCGCACTTTGTTTTTGATATATTATTATTTTATGTGCGTTAACCTTGAGCATAAGAAATGGGATGATTTTTGTATTAAACCTAGGGGAAATGAGAGAATTGAGAAGTCAATAGGTTAATAAATAATGTACCTGGAGAAATGTTGTCTCCTATACATTGAGCTAAGTATTGGTGGTTGGTATCTGAGGTGAAGAATTTTGGATGTAAAATTCTTGGAAATGCATGTTTCATGAGATGGAATGCATACGGATGAGGTTAGCTAAGTGAAAGGGTAGTAGCTGGATATATTACCACAGTATGTGTCTGGTTACATATTTGATATGTTTCAGAATGTTTTTGAGTTACAAACTCATATTTTTACCAGTAAAGTCATGAATACTCTAGAGCACAAATGTCTTTTTTTCTTCAAAATAACTTTATATATATTGGATTTGAATTCCATACATTTGTTTAGCTTAGTAAACCAAACATAACTATAATGATAATGTTCCTTAGCACTTCCAACTCCAATCATTGGACTCACTTATTCTTAATTCGTAAAAAGGTCAGTTGGATTGAACACCTTTAAAACCCATTCATTAGTTACATTAATTTGTTTATTATTCATTTTACACATCAGGGCTTAGTATTGGGTTTCTTTACTGTACCTGGTTTTAGAGAGATATCTTAAAGTTTTGATTTTACTTTACACGTTTTGAAGAGTTGGAATATGTATTATCCCCTTGTCAGTGTATAAAACAACACTTATTGATAAATAGACATTGAAATGGGTCTTTTCCTATCAAAAAGAATTTAAATGATAGATCCTTGTATTCCATGTGTAATGTTCAAGATATTTCATTGTTTTAGAATTTCTGTCAATTAATCTAACAGTACTAGACAATTATTGTTAGTGTCCTACTGATACCTGTACATACCAAGCTGTACATGTATGCCGCCTGATAGGCACTTAATCATGTGTTCATGTCTTCCATTTGATTGTTATTATGTTTTTGTAGTAGTAAATTTACTACATCCATTACTCTCACTTGTGTCAATACTCATTTAAGTCAAGTTTTGAATTCATAATGTATGGATTCTGATTGCTCTTTTATATTCATGTTCATGTAGACCATATTAATATGCATTGTTATATCTCATTAAAGGTTATACCAATTTTTTGGGGGAAATTTTGGAAATTGGGTGGATAGTGATTCTTTACAATTTTGATATATTTGGATGCCCCTGTGGATGTATTATAATCACTTGAAAATTTAGCCCCGAAAACACCTCTGCTTTCAAGAAAAATTGAATATAAAAATTTACCGGTGCTCCCGGTAAATTTTGATACATTTCAAATAGCGCCTACGGCCGTACAATGGTAGCTGCAACCATGAAAATCTCAGAATATGTAGTTGTGATATATAATTTCCAAACGGGAATAGCTTGTCGCTCGATTTTAGTCTAGAAACATTGTTTTATAGCTTATTTAATATCTTGACCTTGAGAGGGAGCTATACAACATAAAGAGTTTATTATTTACAATTTCATAACTTTAGACTCGATTTCAACCGCGACAACGATCACTGAATATTGTAGGATCGCATATGCTTCCAATATGTTCATTTGAACCAAATTCATGACCCAATACCAGAACTTTGTTTTACCTTTAAGGGAAAGTGACTCAGATGTGAGAATTGAAGACTTGTGGATATGGTGATTTAGATATCCAATGCTATAATGTCACTCAGCAGAATTGCTATCTGGCAGTATGACCGACAAACTCAAAGCAGTTAACTGTTGCCTTACACAATACCCATTGTTAAAAATACTACCACCAAACTACAGATACATTGTCGAACACAGCTATGTAAAAGCTATGTTCTTGATAGTGAAGTACATTTCAGTTTAAAAGGAGCAATGTCATATGTGCGAAAGTATGTAGAAAATGGAAATGGGCCTATGTAAGCTGTCAGATCATACTTGTGTTGGAAAGCACACTTAGAGCTAGTATGAATAAACATGAAATGGAAGCTTAAAATATATGAATTCGATTCTGATTTTTTTTATATAGCTGGAGGATGATGTAGAGGGTGATGTTAGAGGGTGCTGGGATAGTAATCAGTGCACATCCTGAAAGGGTCTCTTCTGGGGGTATGATGCAGAGGGTTGAGGTGCTAAGGGTGCTGTCAGAGGATGTTGGGATAATAATCAGTGCACCTCCTGAAAGGGTCTCTTCTGGGGTATGATGCAGGGGGTTGAGGTGCTAAGGGTGCTGTCAGAGGGTGTTGGGATAATAATCAGTGCACCTCCTGAAAGGGTCTCTTCTGGAGTATGATGCAGGGGGTTGAGGTGCTAAGGGTGCTGTCAGAGGGTGTTGGGATAATAATCAGTGCACCTCCTGAAAGGGTCTCTTCTGGGGTATGATGCAGGGGGTTGAGGTGCTAAGGGTGCTGTCAGAGGGTGTTGGGATAATAATCAGTGCACCTCCTTAAAGGGTCTCTTCTGGGGTATGATGCAGGGGGTTGAGGTGCTAAGGGTGCTGTCAGAGGGTGTTGGGATAATAATCAGTGCACCTCCTGAAAGGGTCTCTTCTGGGGTATGATGCAGGGGGTTGAGGTGCTAAGGGTGCTGTCAGAGGGTGTTGGGATAATAATCAGTGCACCTCCTGAAAGGGTCTCTTCTGGGGTATGATGCAGGGGGTTGAGGTGCTAAGGGTGCTGTCAGAGGGTGCTGGGATAGTAATCAGTGCACCTCCTGAAAGGGTCTCTTCTGGGGTATGATGCAGGGGGTTGAGGTGCTAAGGGTGCTGTCAGAGGGTGTTGGGATAATAATCAGTGCACCTCCTGAAAGGGTCTCTTCTGGGGTATGATGCAGGGGGTTGAGGTGCTAAGGGTGCTGTCAGAGGGTGCTGGGATAGTAATCCGTGCACCTCCTGAAAGGGTCTCTTCTGGGGTATGATGCAGGGGGTTGAGGTGCTAAGGATGCTGTCAGAGGGTGCTGGGATAGTAATCAGTGCACCCCCTGAAAGGGTCTCTTCTGTGGTATGACGCAGGGGGTTGAGGTGCTAAGGGTGCTGTTTTTCATTTATAATGCACCCCAAAATGTGAGGACCTTTCTCTCTCGGAATGCTGGGGTAGTGGGTTGCTGTCATCAAAATTTGTTTTAAAACTGAAAGGGTGAAATTCCATTTGGTCCAATGCCGCCTAGTCAAATTAAAAAAGCACCAAAACATGTGAGATCCCCCCCCCCTATTTTTTCGGAATATTTTGTAATGAAAAGGAACCCCTCTTCACCCCTAATGAGTAGGTCGTTTCCAGGTGCCTGTGTGGAATCCATTATGTATAAAGGTCCTCGACAGAGAAAAGTACTCATATGTATATATATATATATATATAAAAGTAAAAATGACTTTTTTCAGAAAGAAACATTGACATTAGCCTTTATGTCTATTTTTGTCTTCTATAATAACGTTATACAAAATAGAAAGCTTCTTGAAACAAGATAGAAATGGATAATAAAAGGTGCTTTATTAGGATGAAGCCTACACTTGTTATTTTCTATCAAAAGAAAACATACACTAGCTCTTAATCAAAGTGATATTATTTTGATAAACAAAACACATTTTCCAAACGGTTAAAACAAAATTGGTGATTTATGTCATGCAGAAAACTATTATCTATTGCACTCTTCTAAAATGTTAAGAATATGAATCATTTAATGAATAACATGTACAGTATATACAGCAGCTAAAAATCAATTATGATTCTGAAACGAATTAACATAGACTGATTAAGAATTCTGAAAGGTTTGTTTCAAACAATATGATTATTCATATGCAAATTAATGAATTGACCTCATTTGAATACCATTGATTGCATTTACACTTACAGACATTAGTAAACAAACTAGTAAACAAATTTTCTGTTGCTATATTCATCTCTGTTTAGACAAAGATTTACAAAACATTCAAAATAGATATACATGTAGACTTTTATATTGTGTACAGAACAGCTTTAAAATATTTAAATTATACAAGATTGCTCACCTAATATTGTAGACAGAATTGTACACAGTCATGCAAAATTAATTTTGATACCAAACGTGAGATTACAGAAAAATGTAATGTGATTAAATGTATATATCATTGTAGAAAAATCCAAATGCTAGTGAATTGACCTATCTGGAAATAAACCTTAAGTTTCATAAGAGATGCCATCCCTGTTACACAAAAGTCATGCAGAGTGACATATTTACAATTGCAAGTAAGATCATTTCATAGAATATAACAATAGATTACTTTCATGATGGGCGTTACCAGAGGGGGGGGGGGGGGGGGGGGCTAAAACTTTTGTAATAATGTAAAAATTGATTGCCATTTTACTTTCTATTTCTTTTTCCTCTGGGGGGGGGGGTAGGAACATTTGTGGCAAACTTGTTGAAAATCTTGGTGCGACACCCATTCAATGTTATTCGACGCCGCTGACAGAAGTCATCATCATTTTTTAAAGATCAAACCACCATTCCTGAGACTACCCAGACCTTTAATACAACAGATGGCTCAGCTCCTCCACAAAATACGAACTGAGCTATCTGACTCGATCCTCTGAATCACCGACGAAATCCAAATCATCGATCATTTAATCTACAGTTGCAACATATCCACCAGGCTCCCATTGATTTTTATAGGCTTAAAAGAACTTGATGATAACACAGTAGACTAGCTTTCAATCAGCCTTACATGTATCCTTGTAACTGATTGTTACATAAGTTGGCAACCACACGAACAAACCTTACAACACGCTACAGCCCCAGCAACACTGCATGGGATACTCTGGGGCGTACACCTTATGTTCGAAGCCATAGACGAAGAAGACGAATGGTTTGTCGTTATACAGGCACTTGGCTTCAGCCACGGGGATGATACGAACCTTGTGGCGCTGCGGGAAAAATTAATGGATGAAAGATATCATAAGCTAAACAAATTGTGTTTTCTAGTGCTCGAGCTAACCCCGCCTCTTAAGAAGAGAAAAAGAATATTTCAGACAGAAATGATTATGCATTTAAGAAAGCTTATGCCATTTATAGAATAATCATGTCCGAATCAAAGAATAAGACCTGTCCAATTGGCTGCATCCCGTATAAATGATAGCCAGTAAGATCTAAATATTATCTAATATCAAACACAAAAATTGAAACATATATACGTACAATATCACCGTTTTTAAAGAAATTCCAAGATAGCAGCGACAGGATGCTGGTCGATGATTTAAATGTCTGAGTATCGTTTCATGCACATTAATTAAAGACAAATTAACTCGGCATAAGTATTTTACTATCTTTTTATCTATCTCTATATAATATCTGAATAAATGAACGTATAAGAGGTGGAGAAACAGAGAGAGAGAGAGAGAGAATGGCAACACGATTCCTTTGAGGAAATGGGTTTGGGGACGTACCTTGTATTGAAAACCGGCAAGACTTTCATTAATCGGAAATTCAGCTTTAAAAAAGGTTGAGTTTCTCACCTGTTTGTGCAATCTCTCGCTCTTAAACGAGTCCTCGTGTCTCTTAACAATCTGTTGGGATGCTTGGTTGATTGCATTGTCGGGAAAATGGGTTATAGGCCACACCTATATTAACAAAGGAATATAAAGATAAATTAGTATAAGAATAAAAATATGTATATGTATTTAAAGTTGAAACAATGATAATAAAAAAGCATATCAGGATTGCTAAAATTGTTAAATGAACCCTTATTGGAACCTTTATTTCGTCTGATAAGTATGCTTTACAGACATAGGCTTTAATTTACCCTAGAATGTCCCCCCCCCCCTCCCAAAAAAGAAGAAGAAGATTGCTCTATAATAAATGTACACTCGGACACATCACACTCTCCTGGCTATACACATACACTCTCCTTTACACCCACCCTCGACTGACCAACGCCCACATCCGTACAACACATCCATTACCCCCCTCACCCCTCGTCTATTCGTTGCCACCAACATAGTTATCCCTCCCATATGCGTACATCAGTGAAAGTTTGAGCAATAGCCGATTAAAAGTAGGAAAGTTATGCATGTTTGAAATTGTCTTCAGTCTAATTTACAAATTGACGGATCTTGCGAGCTCCTCTACAAATTGCCCTGTACAGAAAATTCATAAATTGTTAGTTTCTGAGTTATTGGTGAAGGAATAGACTTGTATTATACAGTGGTTGTATAAAAAATAAAGTGCAATTTAAAAAAAAATATTTATGATTGGAAATTTTCTTTAGGGAAAACTTTAATTTTTGGTACAGGGAAAATGAAAGGGGACCTTGCAAGATTCGTCACAGAGTTACCAATTTGTGTTTGATTGATCGCACCTTCAACAATTCACAACTTTCTTATTTTTAATCGGTGTTTGGTCAAACTGTTTCTCTCATTTTTCTGCTTCTATTAAAACCAACATAATATCAGGGCGGGATTTCCCTTTAATGCACATACACATTACCTTTGGTTGTTCTTCCTCAAATACTATATTGCCTGTGACGTCACGGATAAGTTCATCTGGAAGGTTGGTCCGCTCCACTATATTATCTTCTACATGGTTGATCCTGTTTAGACATCAAATATACGCGTAAACATAGTAAATGAACCTCGGAAAAGGTGGAAAATAAGCAGTACGGACTGAAAATTCCTTTCTTTGTGAAAGACAACAAACTTCAGTTTTAGCAATTAAAACAAAACATTAATTTCCAGTGGTCAATCTTCTCCAAGACAAGTTTGCTTGATCTTAAATAACCAGGCCTTCTTTAGGGGTATTGATTTCCATCCATCTGTACCTCGGACAGTAAAGGGGACATTTATTGGCTATGAAACACATTTTACTAGTTTAAAACTAATTCAATGCCGTCAGTAATAGAAGTAGGGAGAATTTACATTGGGATAGAAACTAATGCTTGAACACTGGGCATAAACATCTGACATGGTGGAAACAAGCAGTATAATCATAACATGAACGGAAAAGATAAGCTAGAAAGGCTAATACAAAATGTTTTCAGAGTTGCAATTTCCTCCATGACCAGGACTGGCTTGCTTGATTCATTTTAGTCAAAATGATTTTAATTTTGTAACCAGGCGTATTCTTTGGCTTATTAATCGTCATGAATACCTATATATCTCATACAATATAAGTATATGTAACACAATTAACCTAATTATTAGACCTTACCCAATCCTGTTACCAATGCAAATATGAAGAATGCTTACCATTCAACAGTGAGTTCGATATAACATTTGAGCTGAGTTCTTCCATCGCATACGGGGCAAGTGATCTTACCATAGCCAGTGCAACGGAAACATCTGGAAAGAAAAATAAATTCATGGAAAACACAGTTTGACATATTTTCTCCTCAAGATGATACCGATGATATATCGGTAGATCGAGGGATAAAGCAATGATGGACAAGGAACCAAGTAATTCTGGGTACGGACCTGGAAATTAAAGACCAAGCGGTTTAACTAGTTTTATGTCTTTGAACATAACGGTTGATAATTGGTTTAGGTTTGAGGTGCTGTTTGGGATGAGGTCTGTAGCCCCTTCCAAGAACTAAAACAACCCAGAACAATAGTCCTATTTGGACGGTCTGATTTAAAAAAAAATCTTATCTATGGAATTTTGATAATGAAATTATATTTGTAAAGGCTATAAACTGATACATAATTCACCTATAATGGATATCACAAAAGTATTGGTGTTTTTTCTCGCTCGCTTTGCTCGTTTGAAACTAGAGTGTTGATACGTTAATACATGTTACGGGCAAAAAACGTCAGTACTCCTGACAATAAATTCCGCCGGTATGCGGTTATACAGAGTCAACTACTACTCATCAAGATTAAAGAGAGAGTAACTGTATTTCCAATTATATTTCTGCGATAACTATTTGAACTAAATTATTTCGCGAGGCCCTTATACTCCCACCATAAAATGTATTAGTGGAGGATATACTCACTGTCTGCGGCCATCTCCACCACAGCTACCACATGTTACGGACTTGTAGTAATGGCGCTTGGTGTTGGAATTATAGCGTCTTACATTCCTCCGTCCATCACCACCGCAACGACGACAACGTACCTGTCGCAATGTCAGATATGCATAATGGAATATATCATACTGGTATAGGAACTTATACACACTATCAAAGGATTGGTGATTTATTTTTACTAATAATAGTAAAGAAAATAAACCCCCGAATTACTGGCTTTCTTTGTTTAAGGCCTTGAATGATAACCGCAAAGTTAAACAAAAGTATTACAAAAAATGCCCGAAAACCCACATTTTTATCTTGTTTTGTAGGTCTTGGTAGATGTATATTCATAAATTGTGTAATCGTAACATTCACAGTGCATTGTACAGTATAGTGAATGTTCGTAACTTACCGTCCCTCTTCCGCAACATCGTGGGCAGCGAACGTAACCAGTCGAACGACAGTTGTGACACGGCTATAAAGAGATCAAGAGGATAATACTAAATACTTGTGGTATCTTTTAATAAATCGAGCATGGCACTCAATCGGTCTAAAGATTTGAGGCCAGCATAAAATAAAAATAAGGTTACAAAAAGAAGTGAACAAATTACTTCCTGAAATGATATAGGCCCTATTGATTTTTTTTTCTCTGAAAATTCAGAAGTTTAGGCAGTTATTTTCAATGCATAAGAAAGAAAGGCGGTCTAATGACACCAAAAAACAACAACACTTGTTCAAAAACATTTACTATTAATAAAAACTGTTCTTAAGAGTTTTCATCACTACATCTAGTATTCCTCATTTTTTAAAAGTATTATTTGCACATAATAGTTCTGTCAAAAGAGGAGATTTTTTAAATGATAACTTTCATATAAAAAATGTGGAGGCTGATATTGGTAATGTTTTGGGTCATACTTTGATCACTGGAATATCAAATGATTAGGGATCATTTATTGAAAGAATCGCGTGTAAGATCTTAAGGCATATTCTCCGAATTACATAAATTTCACATTCTTATTTTTTAATTTAAAATATAATGATGGAAACACCTATAATATAATCTTGTATTAATTTGTTTCTTTTCTTTTTTGGAAACGATTAATTTAAGATTTCCATGCCATCTTTCTTAAATGAACGTTTTTTCTTGTACATGTATATATATTTAAGAGTGCGTGTTAAGGTAATTATTCCTAGCTTACTTTGACGGATGCTGTATGGGGCACTTCAATCTTCCTGGTATTATTCATAAACAGGGCTGGAAAATCGGCAGGTATGGACCAAGGCAGTGGAGCTGGTCCGTTTTGAGGTCCATCAATAGGTTGACCTGACATTGCCGGGTGAAGAAACATAAACATTTAGTCATTGAATGTGAGTTTCATCGATTTAAAATGGTGACAGTCAAATTTAATATCACCGCAGTCGACACCAGCCGTGAATACTATCGTCTAGGTGCACTGTGGCATACAAGCATTATGGGATCACTCGCTGTGGCATATCATGGGAGCACTGCCACGAGTGTGGTATACTAGGGGAGCACTGTGGTACATTATTTGAACACTGTGGTATAGTATGAGAACACTATGCGGACACTGTTGTACATTATACGAGCACTGTGGCATATAATTTAGCACTGTCACGACCGTGGTATACTAGGGGAGCACTGTGGTACATTATTTGAACACTGTGGTATAGTATGAGAACACTATGCGGACACTGTTGTACATTATACGAGCACTGTGGCATATAATT
Organism: Strongylocentrotus droebachiensis; assembly: GCA_035222895.1. NCBI lineage: Eukaryota > Metazoa > Echinodermata > Echinoidea > Camarodonta > Strongylocentrotidae > Strongylocentrotus > Strongylocentrotus droebachiensis. The sequence continues at coordinate 921,611 of JAVYIG010000102.1, forward strand.
TAGCACTGTCACGACTGTGGTATACTAGGGGAGCACTGTGGTACATTATTAGAACACTGTGGTATAGTATGAGAACACTATGCGGACACTGTTGTATGTTATATGAGCATTGTGGCATTTAATTTAGCACTGTCACGAATGTGGTATACTAGGGGAGCACTGTGGTACATTATTTGAACACTGTGGTATAGTATGAGAACACTATGCGGACACTGTTGTACATTATACGAGCACTGTGGCATATAATTTAGCACTGTCACGACTGTGGTATACTAGGGGAGCACTGTGGTACATTATTTGAACACTGTGGTATAGTACGAGAACACTATGCGGACACTGTTGTACATTATACGAGCACTGTGGCATATAATTTAGCACTGTCACGACTGTGGTATACCAGGGGAGCACTGTGGTACATTATTTGAACACTGTGGTATAGTACGAGAACACTGTGCGGACACTGTTGTACATTATATGAGCACTGTGGCATATAATTTAGCACTGTCACGACTGTGGTATACTAGGGGAGCACTGTGGTACATTATGAGAACACTGTGGTATAGTATGAGAACACTATCGGGACACTAGTATGTTATACGAGCACGATAGTATAATATGAGAACACTATGCGGACACTGTTGTATATTACACGAGCATTGTGGCATTTAATTTAGCACTGTCACGACTGTGGTATACTAGGGGAGCACTGTGGTACATTATTAGAACACTGTGGTATAGTATATGAGAACACTATGCGGACACTGTTGTATATTACACGAGCATTGTGGCATTTAATTTAGCACTGTCACGACTGTGGTATACTAGGGGAGCACTGTGGTACATTATTAGAACACTGTGGTATAGTATGAGAACACTATGCGGACACTGTTGTATGTTATATGAGCATTGTGGCATTTAATTTAGCACTGTCACGACTGTGGTATACCAGGGGAGCACTGTGGTACATTATTAGAACACTGTGGTATAGTATGAGAACACTATGCGGACACTGTTGTACATTATACGAGCACTGTGGCATATAATTTAGCACTGTCACGACTGTGGTATACCAGGGGAGCACTGTGGTACATTATTTGAACACTGTGGTATAGTACGAGAACACTATGCGGACACTGTTGTATATTATACGAGCACTGTGGCATATAATTTAGCACTGTCACGACTGTGGTATACTAGGGGAGCACTGTGGTACATTGTGAGAACACTGTGGTATAGTATGAGAACACTATCGGGACACTAGTATGTTATACGAGCACGATGGTATAATATGAGAACACTATGCGGACACTAGCTGTTGTATATTACACGAGCACTGTGGTATAATATGAGAACACTATCGGGACACTAGTATGTCTCCATTGGGCGGTCTTTATAGACAGGTTTCACTGTATACACACCTCATAATTACTGGACTCTCGAGAAGAAAAGTATTAACATGACGATGCTACCATTGACGGATACCATTATTATAGTTATTATTATTATTAACAAAAGTAGTATCATCATCATCAACATCATCATTATACATTATGAGAAAACAACTTACCGACATATGGAGTGTGAACCCACTTAGTTGTTCGGTTTTCTGAAAATGTCTCCAATGTGTACTGGAAAGAGAGAGACATAGAGAGAGAGGGAGAGAGATTATCAGATTATAATGAGAATGCATACAGTCATCATCCTACAGTAATTATCAGCACATCGCTCATAAGACAATTGCCATATCAGCTTAGAAGACAATTATTACTACAAATCATGAGTGTTTTAAAGTCGACGATGTCCGAGATTGAAACAAGGAATTGTTCATTATGTTATCTGTTCAACAATTAAATTAGATTGAATATTTCGTTGTTAATTATATTATACATTTCTTTTTAATGTTATTTAGGTCACTAACGCAATGCGACCACAAAGAAGGAGTAAAGGTTAAGATGCGCTGCCATGACTATGGTGTAGAGAGTCAGAATAAAGTGGAATGTGCAGAGGAAGAGGAATGAGAACTACATGTAAACGCGTCAATCAAAATCTGAAATAAAAGATCCGTATTACTCATTCAGTTAAACCCGACACAAGGCCATCATAGTTTGTAGTTGATTCCATGCACTACTTACATGGAAAGCTGCAGAATGTTCAATCTTGGTAAAGGTGAGACCCTCTGCAGCTCTCTTTCCCCAGCAGCAATGTTCAGCAACGTGTGACAGTAGCACCTCTCGTGCTTCGGCGTCCGAAATCATAGGCAACCTGGAGGAAAATCCGAAGAATAAATCAAATTTATTACGATTCTAGCATCAATTGTGAGATTGATCAAGACATGGAGTATGCAAATCATATTCTTAGTCAAAATATTCATCTGGAAGAGTATTGAGCTTAAAAAATGTCGGCTGTCGCTTTATTTTACGCTAAAAGTGACGTTGAGAGTAACGTCCGGCAAGAGTGAAGGTTCAGAAAAGATATAGCCAAGCAGGATACTTGTAAATCATTAACACAAATATTTATTCTTCTTCGTCGTTATCAACACCTTGTTTTTCTTTATCATTATCATCCTTTTCTTATTCTTCCTCTTCCCCCTCCGTTTCTACTTCTTCGTCTTCTTCTACTACTTATTCCTTACACTCAGTCGGTATGATGGGTGGGTGGTTTGGATTCACCTGGCAAGAATTCGAACCTTCAACCTTTGGATTGAGAGTCAAGTTAATGAACCATGGTACCACGATGCTTCCACATATACGTTGTACATAATCAGGGTTATAATTCACTTACACTCCGTCGGTCTGATGGGTAGGTGGTTTGGTAGCCTCTTCATAGGTTGGTGGAGGGGGTGGTAAAAAGCTTGCCCCCATCACATCGTCGTATCCTGTTACCTTATCCATCTTATCAAAAGCCAAATCAGCAGTGGGAGGGTCGGTTACCTGTTATCATGGAGAAACAAGGAAAATATCCTCATTATAGACTTTATTTCCATTATTATTTTTAACACGGTGTATCGCTGTATGTTAAAATTATTTCTGATCCGTGGTATACGGCATGGGGTACTTGCCCTCTCGTCCATCGGATGGCAAAATACCAACAAGACAATGTTGGCGCGCGGTGGATGTGCGTTGTGTGTGTGTGAGTGTGTGCGTGTGTGTGATAGATAGATAAGTACAGAGAGAGAGAATGAAGAAGTAGATACATTTATAGGAGGGGCACGTTCCAGGGGCGGCGGAGCGTCTTTCAAAGTGGGAGGCACCAACAAAAGAGGGCACTTTCTGGAGAAAAAAGGGGCACCTATATATAGTAAAACCTCAAAGCAAAAATATACATTTTTTTAGACATTGTTTTATACCCACACATTGTGAATACATTATCAGGGATGATTTCAATGTTTGTTCTGCTTTTTGCAGGGTCCAAGATACTGCTTAAGAATCACACTTTGCAGTTGGGTATGATGGTTTAAATATAATTTTGAGAGTTGTGACGTCTCAGTGCGTAAAATAAATCTTATGAAGAGGAAAAAACAATCCTGATGGGGTTTTGATTACAAAATAACCATGAAAGACTGAATAGATCTTTAATGAGAAACATAATTACATCAAATTTAAATGCTCTTAGTCGTTTTAAATTAGGAGCACATTTTATGGTAAAAGGAAAAGAGGGCACATATCCAAAGGAATAAGGATACTAATTAGAAAATAAAAGGAGCACATGTAAAAGTAAAATAGGGAATGATCAAGGGTTAAAATAGGGCACTTCTCGCACCTGATAAGGGGCACTCACCAAAGAACGGATAAAGGGCACTTATAACAAAGGAAAAGGGACAATAATTTATCAGAAGGAAAATGGCACTAATTAGAAAGGATAAGGAGGCATATGTAAAAATAAAAGGGGCACTTATCAGAGATGAAAAGGGGCAGTTATTACAAAGTTAAAGAGGACACCTCTCAAATATGAATTAAAGCACTCGTCGGAGATGAAAAGAGGCACTAGTAGTACTAGTAAGACTGAAAAGAGGTCATTCAAAGGAAAAGAGACACTTGTCAAAGTATAATGGACACTTCTCAGATTTGAAAAGAGCAAATTGTTATAGGTGAAGGGGCACTTATCAGAGGTGATAAGAAGCACTTATTGTACCCTAAAAAGGGACAGGGGCGCTTGTGAGAATAGAAGGGGAACTTATATCAAAAGAAAAGGGGAACCTATTAGATTTTAAAAGAGGCATCTATCAGAGGTGTGAGAAGGGGCATTTATCAGAAAAGATAAAGGGCACTTTTTAGAAAGAAAAAGGGGGCGCGTGTCAAAATGGAACGGGCAATTACTAAAGTTGAGAAGGGGAACTCATCAAAAATTGAAGGGGGCACTTATCAGAGGTGGTTAGAGGCACTTTTAAGAATGTGGAACGAGCACCTATATATTAGAAATAAAAAAGGGCGATTATCTGAAGTAAAAGGGGCACATTTCTTATGTATAAAGGGGTACTTACTAAAGTGGGGGGGGGGCACTGTGCCCCCTGCCCCCGGCTCTTTAGTACACCTAAGAATGATCCCAATCTGATTTTTTTGCCACTTTTATTAACATAAAGACAGACAGGAACGATCACTTGCAAACCTGAATCTTTCACTTTGAATTCACCCTTTCACCGAAATGTAATTTTTAGGCAAAGTTTGCTAAAAATGTACATGTACATGAATATACTTACTTCATCATCTGAATCTCCCGAAACGTCATCGTCGGGAACATCTCCAACGTATTTGGTCATGGCACCCCCAGCAGGTTGGGTAGGGCCTTGATCTACACCACCTGGTATCACGGCATTGCCCCCATTCTGGAAAGGAGTTGCCCCCAGTTGTCCAGTCGGTTGTTGTGGAGGAGGTACCTGGCCTACCTCCATTGGCACTGGTTGCTGCTGTTGAGGTGGTTGTTGGTAGCCCTGGGGCGGAGGATAGTTTTGTTGCTGTGGAGCATACCCCTGTTGGGGCGGAGGGTATCCTTGCTGAGGCGGAGGGTACCCTTGTTGCGGTGGTGGGTATCCTTGTTGAGGTGGAGGGTATCCCTGTTTGGGTGGAGGATATCCTTGCTGGGGTGGTGCGTAACCCTGTTGGGGTGGTGGATAACCTTGTCCGGTGGGATCCATTCTAAAAATTGTATTTACAAGCTGCAATACGTTCACACCAAGAGAGTCAATTAAGATCGTGTCATAGTATATTATACAAGAAAAAATCGTGTCATACACTGATAATTTATGTTGAAGTATATAATTATACACAACTCGATCATCGGACCGACAATTTTTCACTCGTGGGTCTTGTAGCCACTTTCTAGCCAGACGGCTCACAAGACCAACAGCCCAATATCCGAGATTTTGTATCTGCCTTTATGTATTTCTTTGTTAAGTCGGTCTCCTTGGTTATATGCCTTGTGAACCTTTTAAAAATTGTTTTCTTTTCTAAATGTTATTATTTATTTCTTCGTTTTGTCGGTCTCGTGGTCTATTGGTCTAGATGAACGCTGTGTCAGTGTCTGTCTCGCTGTATGTCGATCTACTGGAAATTGAATGATCCCAATAAGAGATGCGGAAAGGTTAATGTTCTATCGAATACGTAGTATTTTCTTTCAATTCGAAAGAACTCTTGTAATTTTTCCCAGGGACGGATCCAGGGGGAGCGTGGAGGACATACTTTGCCCTTTTGTCCTTCCGAAAAAAATATAGCAGGAAAAAAGCAGAGAAATATTTAATGTTCACTTTATGCATTCAGAAATGCCTCAGAATGTACCATAAAGGATGTTAACGTTCAATTTTTTCCGGGACCCTTAAGCGGGCCCCGGACCACACGTCGTCGCAATGTCGTACAATCCACGTCCCCCCCCCCTATTTTGGAACATCCTGAATCCGCCCATGTTTTTGATCTGGTCAATGAGTATTATATCACAGAACTATGCTTATAATCATAACCATTTTTATGGTCTATTTCTGATTAAACGACAGTATAATCATACGATTTTGAGTGCGTAGGCAAAATAAAACAAGCAAGTGTTTTTGTATGATAGGCCTAAATATGATTCCATGCTATCAACATAATAAAAGGGTATCGTCGATTGTTGGAAAAAGTATAAAAAGCCATCCTTTCCAATTATATTTTAATGGTTTGAGAAGGACTGTAAACACATTGCTGCTTGACAGGGCGTGTCAGCATTTTCCTTTTGTAAATCCGTCCCAATTCTTTAATGAGCTATACTATACAAAAAAATAAGAAAAAAGTACTTACATTTTCAATTCCTTGTCATAGAGTAAAATGTCCCTCTTTACAGTCTATATTTCATATTATAATCCGTATGCATGTATCCTGTACAATTATTGTCAAAAGGCCGCCCTACTTTAATTATACGTCCAAGAAACTGGTCCGATTCGTGTTTGCTGAGCGTTCTTGTACCGTGGTAACGTGGATAACAAACGTATTACCTGTCCATCGAATCAGCCTTGTGACAATAGTTCGCTTCGGTAGTCAGAGGATAACGGATCGATAAGTGCTAATGTCTGCATGGAAGTCTCGTCCTTTTGTGAAAAGATTCTCTTTTCAAAAGATGTGTGCGTATGAAAACTTGAGAGCCGTGGTGGGAGCAATGCAAAGAATAGATTTGTAAAGCTGTGAATCCATTTATGAGATATAAAGTGCCTTTGTGGTCTGGTGCATAGATACGTCACTCAAATGTGAATCAGTTGGTCAAAGGCATGCCAAAAATTATTGCACTCTGACTTGTTAAAAGTATAAATATTGTAAATACTATAACTATGTTATATCATAGCCCCTCCAGATGTCTGATGCCTTTACATTCTAGCTTTCACACCCATACAGCACAGTGCTGCAGATGGCCGAGGGACTTCGCTATTTGCTTCTTCAAACGGAGACTTACATCTAGGCGCGGACCCAGGATTTCTTGGGGGGGGGGGGGGATTTGAAATTATGCGAGCCAAATACTGGTACGTAATGGTGACCAGTATTGGCGTAATGAGCAAAAACGTTGGCGGAGGGGGGGGGGGGGGCAGACACAAAATCCGCATCACCCCATTTTTACATGCAGGCCCCGCTAAACGTTTTTCAAAGTGGGTGGGGTAGGCTAATTAAAAGTATTCATGATCAGGTAGAGCGTAGCATAAATTGGCGTGGGGTCTAGGGGCAAAGGATCGGCGGGGGGGGGGGGAGGGGTCAAGGGGCGGAGCCCCCGGAAGCTCAGGTGGTATGGACATTTAATTACGGTCAGATGAACATAATTTTGATACCTTATTCATGACACTGGCAGGTAATTAGCGTGGGGTCCAGGGGGCGGAGCCCCCGGAAGAGGGGTTTTAAGGCATTAAATAACGGTCAGATGAGTATCCAGGGGCCTGCCCCAGGGCCTTTGGTTAGGTTCCGGGAGCAGAGCCCCCGGAAGCTCAGGGGTTTTATGCGTTTAATTACGGACAGATGAGCATGTTTTGATACCTTATTTGTGACACTGGCCGGACACTTATTGGCGTGGGGTCTAGGAGCGGAGCCCCCAGAAGCTCAGGGGGTCTAGGCACTAAATTACCGTCACACGAGCATCCAGGGGCCCGCCTTAGGGTCCTAGGTGGAATCCAGGGGGCAGAGCCCTCGGAAGCTCAGGGTTTTTTCGGATTTAATCACGGTCAGATGAGCATATTTTGAACCCTCATTATTTTGTGTCAGTGGCAGGTCACTATTCTTTCTTTCTTTCTCTCTTTCTTTCTATTTCTCTTTAATAAACTTTTTCAAAAAAAGTGGGAGGGGAAGCTCGAGGCTCCCGAGCCCCGCCGTTTCGGGGAGCATATTTCTCGCCTGATGGTAATTTTGTCATAATTTGTCATTTTCCAAGAACGCATACAAAAGTATAAATTACTAAAAAGTGAGGAAAAATTTCGGAAAATTATGTAATTTCAGCAACATTTGTAAATCACCGGTATTGAATTAGAAATAAACCACGTTTACATTTATTGGGTGGGGGGGGGGGGTACCCTACCATCCCCCTATCCGTACGCAAGTGCACCCCCCTCGATTTACACCTTGTTGGAAGAAAAAAAATCGCATCTGATCTCCCCTACTTTACTTCTTTCTCTTTTTTTCTTTCCCTTTCTCTGTTCTTTCCCTTTCCTTTCCCTTCCTTCTCTCTCTTTTGGGTTTGATGGGGGAGGCAAGGGCTTTTCTGCCCCCGATCCACACGTTGTTGGCGGGATTAATCGCAACTGATCTCCCCTTCTTTTCTTCTTCCTTTTTTTGTTCATCTTTAGCTCTCCTCGTTCCCTCTCCTTTCCTTCTCCCTTTTTTTGGCGGGGTCGGGGGAGGCAAGGGCCTTTTGCCCCCCCCCCCCGATCCACAACTTGTCGGCCAGAAAATTGCAACGGATATCCTCCTTCTTTTCTTTTCTTATTCCTCTTTTTTCCTTTTTTCTTTCCCTTACTTCCTTCTCTCTTATTTTTTGATGGGGGAGGCAAGGCCCTTTCGCCCCCCGATCTCCTTCTTTTCCCCCTTTAATTTCTTCTTCCTCTTCTTTCTTTCCCTTTCTCTCCTCTTTGTCTTTCCCTTCTTTTCCTTCTCTCTCTCGCTCTTTTTTTTCCGGGGGGGGGGGGCAAGGCCCGCTCGGTCCCTCCCCTGGATCCACGCCTGCTATCAGTTCCTACTTCCGTTTTCAGTTATGCTTCGTTTTCTTTCTCCTCTATGCTCAGTTGTACATTTTTTCTTATCTCGACAGTATAATTCAGTTACTACAAAAACAAAGCTACACTAAGTAAAATCAGACGAATATTTTTTGTTGCGATTTAGATTCTTCTTTATTCATTTGTATTCACCTTTTCTCTCAGGCTCCTTGTTCAGTTCAGTTCAGTTCAGTTTATTAAAAAACACATGGCATAGTAATCATGACGAACAAACATGATCCAAATTGAGACCCCAAAAAGCAATGCTTGTGAATGGGGCCCCTGTGAAGGATGGACTATTTCAAAATTCCCACTCATTTTCATCGTAACACTTGAAAACTGTGAACAACTGGTCTGGGACTCTGGGTTCTTGTTCGTGTTCTAGATTGGCCGTTAAATCAAATTTAAAAGAAGTAAGATGATCGTGTTAATGATTTAACCGAAATCTTGGGGGAGTTAAGGTAACATTTTTTGAGGGGGGGGGGGGGGTCCTCCATAACACACACATAACAGGAAATTGAGGGGGGTTCGACCCTCCAACCGCCCCCCCCCCCCCTGCGTACGCGTCTGTTAGCCTATGATACTGAAAAGCGTTTGGAAAGTTGCGAAATGTGGTTTTTAAGAAGAATGATGAAAATCCCTTGGACTGATAAAGTTAGTAATGAGGAAGTTCTTAGAAAATCTGGAGTGCAAAGGAAAATGATACGTGAGATGCTGATTAGTCACTTGAAGTTCATGGGTCACATTACACGTAAAGAAGGTCTGGAGAATCTTGCTTTGACAGGGAAAATTGTGGGAAGGAGGAGTAGGGGAAGAAGGAGGATACTTTGGGTGGACAGTCTGCAGAAATTGTTAAAAGAGAGAGGAGTGAAAGAACTGTGAGTGGTGCTAATAGAGAAGGCTAGGAGCCGAGGGTGGTGGAACAGCATGATCCCAAAAGTCAATATGGCACTTAGAGAGAGAGAGAGAGCCTACTAACTTCTTGTATCGTGATATTTAAGTTCTCTCTGCTCACTTGTCCGCTGCGCCGTTTCACGCGCGTATAGGAGCTTAATAAAGGTGTTTATCTTGAATAGCGAATGAAAACCCAAATGTTAGGCCATTACAAAAAATATATTCATGTTTAGCGTGCCCGCCCGCTTCGTTTTTGGGGGCCGCCTCCTCCTTTTTATTTTATTTTTTATAGAAAAAAACAGTGCTAAAATTATCTATTTCTGATTTAAAAAAAAAAAATGCCGGTGGTCAACTTGAAAAATAGCCCGACTGTCAGGGAAAATGTACCGAGCGGCCAATTTGAGCGGCCATTTTAAAGAAGAAAAAAAAGGGGGGCCTCCTCTTTCCTATTTTTCAAAAAGGCAAGACGCTAAACATGTTTGTTTTTTATTTGGCCTAACTTAACTCAAATGCAAAGAAAAGAACACATTTGATGATAGGTATCACAGAAAGTAATAGTAGGCTTCCATAATTAAAGATGACTTCCCATAAAAACTGTATCCATTTTGTGTCACTCAATGAGAAGGGCTACCTCAGATAAGGGATGCGAATGAAGTCAGGATTGTAATCATCATAACTAAGAGAATATCTCGAATTGTAGTTGATATTAATATATTTTGTTTCAACTGCCTAATAGTCAATGTAACTAAGGGAGATATTGTATTTGGAATGAGACGAAACACACATAATGGCCTTTGACCCGCACTCTTTGCTTCAGCCTTCACTTGGTAAAAGAGAATTTCGACAATGCTTTTTCAAAAACCCGCTGCTCAGTCATCCGTGACAGCACATTTTAAAACAATTATTCTACCATTAAAAATAAGATCTTTCATTTTCCATATACTTAATACATTTCGAATTTCGAATTTCGAATTTTTTTTTTACTTTCCAGTTTTAATCTTGTAACAATTTCTTATTTTCGTCTACATTATACTCCTAAACATTTAACAGGTTGATCCGTATATATAATGTCATTTTCATGAAAATTTTTATCTACAATATTCAGTTTCATAAATTTTGTCTTATTCAAACTTACTTTCGGACCTGTATAGTCTCCAAAATCGTTAATTTCATTAACAATATATTGTGCATCCATTTAACAGAATTCACAAATAATGTTCTTTCATCTGCACATTGGGACTTTTTAAACTATCGATACATAAATTAATCTTAACAGAAACAGAGTTCCTAAAAAGAATGGCTACTCCCCTACTATTAGAGGCAAAACTAGCAAAATAAGCTGATTCTCCCCACTGAGACTTCCACAAGTTTTCATAAAGTCTGAGTGTGTTTCTTGAAGAAACACGATATCACATTCAAGAGACCTCATGTAGTGAAAAATCTTTTTTCTTTTAAAATAATCCTGCATCCCTCGACAATTAAAGGAATACTATTTGCATCGAGCTTCAAAATTTAATGTATGGCTATTGGAATACCTCTCAAACAAAATCTTACAACATACTTCATAAAAGTAGGCACATGAGAACCTGTGACAAACAGAATAAGGAGAACACATACTATATACATGTACATAAGCTTCAGGAAAGCTGCCATTAAAACTTATCTGTACTAGTTTATAGGAGGGATTAGAGCACCCTGCAAGGTCACTGCACAGGTGATTATCTCATCAACTCGACTGGTCACCGATAAGGCATTGTTTTCTAAATAGAGGGAGCAAGTAGCTACAAGTAGGACAGTGTGACTTTAAAGGACTGAGTGGAAAAAGTCTGCCCCCCCCCCAAAAAAAAAGGGGGGGGGAAGGAAAACAAAATGCACAACAACAAAAAAGAGAATAAATGTTCATTAGGTAAAACCAAAAAAAGGGAAACACGAAAACGCCAGATGGAGAGGAGGGCTTCAAATCAAATCCAGCCCTACTCAAAAGCGCAGACCTATAGGGGCAATTGGCATGAACAAAGACCAAAATCTAACAAAAGTGGACAATCCAAATATCTAATACATGTGTGCTTGGCTCAGGTCAAAGTACACTTAGATTGAACTTTTGTCCTTTTTCTTTGTCCGTCATATTCATAGTGAAGAGATCCTTTATGCATTTTGATCAGGATGGACGCACCCGAAAAATATGATAAGCTTTATTAGGCATATAACACTCTTTTGTATATGTCCAAAGTGCTCCCCTGCAGGAAAAATGTGCAGTGATCACAGACTGAGGAAGATTGTTCCAATAACTGTCGACTATAAAGGAAGTTTCCACTGAGATCGAGTCTTTATCTTTGCTTGCGAGTGACTTAAAGCACTTCAGGAAACACTTTAAAGGCAGGCTTTACTACTTCAGCTAGAAGGGATTAGAACACCCAGCGAGCCAGCGAGGTCACTGTGACAGGTGGCTATCTCATTAACTCAGCTCTCATTTAACATAAGAAAAAGAGGATCATGGGGGACCAACAGGCACTGATTGGGGAAGTTGTCTATATAGAGGGAGCAAGTAGCTACAAGTAGGACAGTGTGCCTTTAAAACTGCACGGAAGCACGTTTTAATTGCAATAATGCACCGTAGGAAACACTTTATTTCTGCAAGGAAGCATTAACAATTAAGTGAGACCAAAAAGGTATTTTGTGGATTGGATTCTTGCTAAATTAAATAGAGCCTGGAAAACGAAGCAAAAAAAAAACAGTTCGGTCAGCATGGGATGCGTCCTATCGTTCATCGCCGACGATGACGTGAAGTCTTCACATCACGAAACAAACGAAGATGACGTATCGGAACGTCATCGACCACCATCGCCACGCGATGCCCATGATATCAACCGAATCAAGACCATTTCCAAGTCAGTTGCGAATGATGAAAAGCTCGGTGTGGTTTCACATGAGAACGTGGATGAGCCCGGTAAGTAATACTGGAGGTATTGATCGATAGAGTCATTCTTAGGTTTATTTACTTTAGGTGATTATTTAATCAGTTTAGTGCTTAAAATCGTTCAAAGTGGTTTTGTTAAAAACCAGGGGCGACAGAGCGTCTTCCAAAGTGTGTGGGTTGGTGGGGGGGGGGGGAGGGGCACCTACAAAGGGAAAAGGCCTCAAAGGGCATTGAAGGGAGCGTCCAACTGATGGCAGCACATCGCTGTCCACGTTTTTAAACAGCACATCACTGTATATATATATTTTGCACCTGGATTGATGCCTACACACATTGGACATGGCACACACCACACTGCAGTGCGTAATCTTGTATGAAGTAGCATTTAACGAGGAAGAAGAAGAAGAAGAAGAACATACACCATTTTTAGAAATTGTATATACCACACATAGGGGCATTACTATCCTGGCTGTGTATTAAAAGCTGTGCTATTGATTCTCAACATTTCAAACACCACTTTACACAATTCAACTGATTTCACTCAAAATCGGTACTTTAGTGACAATTGATGACACCTAAATAGCAGTAAAATACAATTTTTCAACTTTCCGATGTTAGAAAGAATAATTTAAAAATTCAAATTGTCAAACTTGTCGATCAGCCGCAACGGCATGGTCGTGTGCGTCTGTGTGTTATAAGTGTATTGACTATACATGTATTTAAATGCTGCCAATTAACACGTAGTGCAGTGCTAAAGGTCAATATTGAATTGAATTGAATTGATTTATTGTCCATAACAAATGGAAATTCGTCGTTCACTGGTATCTATGTGTTACAAAAAATGTACAAAATTATACAGATTATAAAACATGATAACAACATAACATCAATGGCGTTTCATCTAAGAATACAATGTGATTACTTGCATAGGAATGGAGGAAAGCAATAAAAAGGTGCAATGTCTACATTACTTGCCCTCGTTTTACCATACTGTTGTACATGTGAATCAAATCCGGCACAAATGAACGTCTGAAGCGTTCCCGCCTAGTGCGGGGAACGTAGAGGCGAATTCCTGATCGGTTAAAATGATAATTATGGAACAAAGGATGTGATGGGTCTTTCATAATACGTGTTACCTTCAGCAATGTACGATCAACATATATATTTTCTAAACTGGGCAATTCCAAACCGATGATGCGCTGAGCAATTTTCCTTATTCTTTCAGTTTTCTTTTTGCTAGCACGTGTTCCATTACCAAAGTAACAAATGAGATTGAATGTCAAGATAGACTGAATGATTGATTTATAGAACAGAACAAGAAGTGTATTATCTATGTGTAGTTTCTTAAGTTGTCTAAGGAAATAAAGCCTTTGATTTGCTTTCTTCTGAATAATGTTGACATTTTTTGACCAATCCAATTTACATGATATAGTAGTGCCAAGATATTTGTACTCGCTAACCTGCTCAACTACGGAATCGTGAATACAAAGGGGTGCATCATCCACTACAGTTCTCCTACGAAAATCTATTATGATCTCCTTCGTTTTTGCTACATTTAATTGTAAGTGGTGCCTGTCACACCATTCAACAAACTGTTGGATCAGTGAAAAATAACGTCCAGTATTATCATCTGAAATTTACCCTGTAATCACCGTATCATCGGCATATTTAATCATAGAGCAATTGTCGTCAGTGCTCACGAAATCATTGGTGTAAATGGAAAAGAGCATCGGGGATAATACGCATCCCTGAGGTACAGCAGTACTGACAGAACGAACACATGAGATTAGCTTTCCTATTTTCACCTGCTGACATCTACACAACAGAAAGTCTTGTATTATCATTATAAGTTGTGGGTGTACATTTATATAACTTAACTTCCTAGTAAGCAGGTGCGGTATCAAGGTATTAAATGCGCTAGAGAAATCTATGAAAATTGATCTCCAGTACGTTTTCATTGTGTCTAAGTGGGAATACAGTTTGTGCAAGAGTATCAAAACTGCATCTTCTACGCCCCTATTTTTCCTGTAAGCAAATTGCATGGGATCTAAGAAGGGGGAGACTTGATTTAGCAAACGTTTCATTACAATTTTCTCAAGACATTTCATAATACTACGTGTTAGGGCTATAGGACGATAGTCATTCATTTCTAATGGGTTTTTCACTTTAGGAAGTGGTACAACAGTTGACATTTTCCACAATTTAGGAAATGTTCCTCGATCGATAGAGAGCTGGAAAAGCTTTTTAAAAACACTGGCAAATTGATCCTTGCACATTTTTAATACTTTATTGCAAATGCGATCAGGGCCCGGGGTTTTATTCACATTAACATCACCTAACACCTTCTAACTTCGTGTTCAGATACCGTAATCACTTCAATATCCCGGGTAAGGCTCTCTCTAAGGCATGGTTTCAACATTCTCCCTTGCAAAATCACTATGGTAAAATCGACAATAAAAATCATTTAAGCTATCAACAAATGTTTGATTCACTTCAGACTCATTAACAGATGACTTCCTTTTATAACCTGTACCATCTTGTAAGGTCTGCCATGCAGCTTTAGGATTGTTTTCCTGAAAGCCTCTTTCAATCTTCTCTTTATACAACTGTTTTGATGTTCTAACCTGTCGTTTAATTTGTTTCTGTAGATTTCATACTTCTGAATTATCACCGGCAACAAGTGCCCGGTTTTTTGCTTTTAACAAGTCCCTCAGTTCTTTTGAAACCCATGGTTTATTGTTCTGAAAAACCTTCGACGCGTTACGCGGAATGTTCAAGTCCACACAAAAGTTGATCACCTCCGTTGCCTCATCAAGCGTGTCCGTGGAATTGAATAGGACATCCCAGTCAGTACAATCTAAACAAGCTCGCAGTCGTTTTGATGCGTCATCCAATACGCATTACCATTGACTCTCTTAGCTTTGTTGGAGTGGTATATACCCGTATATACAACGTCATGAGTATCATTACACCAGGGATGACCTCAATATGTGTTTCTCTCTTTACGCGGGTACAAGGTACTGTTTAAGCAACATACTTTTTAGTTTGGTGTGATGGTCTGAATACTCGCGATTGAGCAAAAAATTAAGATTTGTAAGGACGCAGTGCGAAAAATGACATCTTATAAAGAGGACAAAAAACAAACCCTGTAAGCAAACATAGCGAGCGAGCTCTAGGGAAAATTAAAGGAAAAGGGGCTCTAAAAAGTCGTTTTGAGTTAGGAGTGCATGTTATATGGAGAAAGGAAAAGGAAGTTATCAGAAGATGAAAAAGGGCACTTATGAAAATAAAATAGGGACACTTATTGCAAAGGAAAAAGGGCAGTTAAAGAAGGAAAAGGGGCACTTATCAGATTTGGGCCAGAATGGATTAGACCACACAGCGAGGTCACTGAGGTCAACTAACATAAGAAAAAGAGGATCATGGGGGACTAACAGGTACCGATTTGGGAAGTTTTCTATATAGAGGGAGCAAGTAGCTACAAGTAGGACAGTGGGGCATGAGAGTAAGGAATGAAGAAAGAAGAGGAAATGAAGCGAGACGGACCACGTACGATTGCTCGTTCCAGACGAGGGAACAAAAGTTGCATTGATGAATATGCAAGAGGTAAAGAGCAAGTAGGATCATGCACACAGCACACCATTAAAGAAAAGAAAAATCACAAATTACGAGGTAAATAGCACTAGGCAACATTCTTTTGATTGCCATTGTGAAGATAAAACATAAACTTTCGGGAGAATAGCATTTAGCCTGTCAAAAAATCTACACAAATCACTTCGACGAACTGATGATAAGTTAATTACATTATTTGTATTTGGTAAATAATTGACCAATAAATTAATACAGTCATTATACTAGCTACATAAACAATAAGACACATACACACACACACACACTCACACACACGCACATAATAAGAGAAGATAATTTTCTGCAGTAAAATAAAGAACTCCGCCGGATGACCCGTCTATAGACAGTACGACAATACACCTGACGGTGGCCTGTACACTGCAACTAAAGAAGAAATTTGAAATTTAGTGTGCTGAAATTTGAAAATCGTGTCGGCTAATATTTCGGTCTTCGAAAATTTGAAAAATCACACCCCCCCCTTAAACGCCAGGGGGGGGGCCTATCTCCAGAAAAGGTAAAATTAACGTGTCCCAGGGCGGAGCCCTCAAAAGCTCAGGGCTTTTGGGCAATAAATAACGGTCAGATGAGCATATTTTTATATCTATTTGTGACACTTGCAGGACACAAATTGGTGTTGGGTCCAGGGGGCGGAGCCCCAAGAAGCTCAGGGGTTTTATACATTAAATTATCGTCAGATGAGCATATTTTGTACCTTATTTGTGACACTGGCAGGTCACGAATTGGCGTGGGGTCCAGGGGGCGGAACCCCCGGAATTTCAGGGGTTTTGGGCAATAAATTACTGTCAGATGAGCATGATTTTATACCTTATTTGTGACACTGGCAGGACACAAATTAGTGTTGGGTCCAGAGGGCGGAGCCCCCAGAAGCTCAGGGGTTTTATACATTAAATTATCGTCAGATGAGCATATTTTATACCTTATTTGTGACCCTGGCAGGTCAGGAATTGGCGTGGGGTCCAAGGGGCGGAGCCCAGTCACGGATCCAGGATTTCTTAGGGGTGGGGGCCCAAATTTAAAAATCGTTTGAATATGAATATTCGCTCAGTAGGGTGGGGGGGGGGGGGGGGTTTGAGCACTAATTTTCTTTTTGGCCCTCTAAAATTTGAAAAATCGCACCCCCCTTCCCCCTTTGAGCGCCTTGGGGGGGGGGGCCCATCTCCGGAATTAACGTTTTGCCCAGGGGGATGAGCATAATTTTATACCTTATTTGTGACACTGGCAGGTCACGAATTGGCGTGGGGTCCAGGGGGCGGAGCCCCCGGAAGAACAGGGGTTTTGGGCAATAAATAACGGTCAGATGAGCATATTTTTATACCTTATTTGTGACACTGGTAGGACACAAATTGGTTTTGGGTCTAGGGGGCGGAGCCCCCAAAAGCTCAAGGGTTTTATACATTAAATTATCGTCAGATGAGCATATTTTATACCTTATTTGTCACACTGGCAGGTCACAAATTGGTGTTGGGTCCAGGGGGCGGAACCCCCGGAGGCTCAGGGGTTTTGGGCAATAAATAACGGTAAGATGAGCATATTTCGATACCTTATTTGTGACACTGGCAGGACACAAATTGGGGTTGGGTCCAGGGGGCGGATCCCACAGAAGCTCAGGGGTTTATACATCAATTTGTCGTCAGATGAGCATAATTGTATACCTTATTTGTGACACTGGCAGGTCATGAATTATTGGCGTGAGGTCCAGGGGGCGGAGCCCCCAGAAGCTCAGGGGTTTTGGGCAATAAATAACGGTCAGATGAGCATATTTTTTATTTTTATACCTTATTTGTGACACAGGCAGGACACAAATTGGTGTTGGGTCCAGGAGGCGGAGCCCCCAGAAGCTCAAGTGTTTTATACATTAAATTATCGTCAGATGAGCATATTTTATACCTTATTTGTCACACTGGCAGGTCAGGAATTGGCGTGGGGTCCAAGGGGCGGAGCCCAGGCACGGATCCAGCATTTCTTAGGGTTTGGGGCCCAAATTTGAAAATCGTTTGAAAATTCGCTCAGTAGGGGGGGGGGGGGGGGGGGGGGGGGGGGGGGGTAGTGAGCACTATTTTTTTTTTTTACCCTCGAAAATTTGAAAAATCGCACCCCCTCCCCCCTTTGAGCTCCTTGGGGGGGGGGGGGGGTAGGGGGGCCATCTCCACAAAAAGTGAAATTAACGTTTTTTCCCAGAGGGATGAGCATATTTTTATACCTTATTTGTGACACTGGTAGGACACAAATTGGTGTTGGGTCCAGGGGGCGGAGCCCCCAGAAGCTCAAGGGTTTTATACATTAAATTATCGTCAGATGAGCATATTTTATACCTTATTTGTCACACTGGCCGGTCACGAATTGGCGTGGCGTTCAGGGGGCGGAGCCCCCGGAAGCTCAGGGGTTTCGGGCAATAAATAACGGTCAGATGAGCATATTTTGATACCTTATTTGTGACACTGGCAGGACACAAATTAGGGTTGGGTCCAGGGGGGGATCCCACAGAAGCTCAGGGGTTTATACATCAATTTATCGTCAGATGAGCATAATTTTATACATTATTTGTGACACTGGCAGGTCACGAATCGGCGTGGGGTCCAGGGGGCGGAGCCCCCGGAAGCTCAGGGGTTTGGGCAATAAATAACTGTCAGATGAGCATATTTTTTATTTTTATACCTTATTTGTGACACTGGCAGGACACAAATTGGTGTTGGGTCCAGGGGGCGGAGCCCCCAGAAGCTCAAGTGTTTTATACATTAAATTATCGTCAGATGAGCATATTTTATACCTTATTTGTCACACTGGCAGGTCACGAATTGGCGTAGGGTTCCAGGGGGCGGAGCCCCTGGAAGCTCATGGGTTTTTTTTGGCAATAAATAACGGTCAGATGAGCATATTTTTTGTTTATACCTTATTTGTGACACTGGCAGTACTCAAATTGGTGTTGGGTCCAGGGGGCGGAGCCCCCAGAAGCTCAAGGATTTTGGGCAATAATTTACGGTCAGATGAGCATATTTTTATACCTTATTTGTGACACTGGTAGGACACTCATTGGCGTGAGGTCCAGGGGGCCGAGACCTCAGAAGCTCAGGGGTTTTAAGCATTAAATTACCGTAAGATTAGCATCCAGCCGTCCGCCTTTAATATGGCCCTAGGTTGGGTTAAGGGGGCAGAGCCACCGGAAGTCAAGGGGTTTTAGGCACCTAATTACGGTCAGATGAGCA